>CM076572.1:135464904-135826989 GCA_034641835.2 Pinus albicaulis | reverse complement strand
TCATGAGCATATGTTTGTCTTCTGGGTCTATATCTAAATCCATGTTTGTAAATCAGAAAAGATGTTACTGTATCTTGTCAAGCAGTTCAGAGTCTTCTACCGGTGGGGTCATTTGGTCTTTCAGGAGTTTCAGAGTGTGGAGTCGCTAGGTGGAAGGTTTTTAGCTCCTAAGGAAGTAAAATTCTTTATGGTCCACCACCATGTACTATGATGCCAATCTGAATTTTTTTTGGGTTTTCTAAGTTATTTTTCAGTCCTTGTGGTTTCTAAGAGTGTCCTAAATCTGTTTCAAAATTTAGCTACGGTTATGAGACAAAGACAGTCTACTCTTATGGATAAGCTAGCTGGTTCTTCAAGGTTAGATAAGCTCTTATGAGAATCCTAAGGTGTCCTTAGTTTGTCACTGATTCAAACAAGTTTAATCATGATTAACTTTGCTTGGTAGTGCTTGAAGAGGCTACTTTTACTCACTGCAAAATGTTCTTGGATTGAGGGATAATTTGAGGTCTTAGAGGTACCAGGATGGAAAAACACTCAAATATTCCCCAACAGAGTCACCAGAAATGTTAGTTGATGGTGGCTCAACTGGTTAATATACCAATTTTTCTTGAGACATGTGTTTTCCTGGGGTCGTTAGATTTATTTAGACTTTTTTTAACTCAGATTCCCCAGCAAAGTTGCCAAAAATGTTAGTTCCCTGTAATTAGCAAGATGGCAAAGTCCAACTGCAGAGAGAACACTATTTCAACCACTTTGGGATTCTAGGATCTAGCCCTCCTGAATCAAGAGAGGGATCTCTCCAATATGTGCAAAGATGGGTTTATCTTTAAGTTATGGGCTATGATATTAGGCTAGTTATCAGGAGCAAAGGCTTTTGTTTGTTTTGGATGGTTGAGCATGATTATTGCTTGAGTAGAAAAATCTAAATGGAAATAGTTTCAAAGGTGTGAAGTTGCAAGCATCATAAGAAGATTTGGCTGAAAAGAAAGATATAACGTTGGTTTTTAGTCCATTGGGCTATGGAGTCATAGTAGGATTTAATTGAAACATCAAGGTTCAAGAGTGGTCCATGGGGAAGGTCATCTATGTCTAAGGATATCTTGAAAGTTTATTTTATGGAACGAAATGATACAACAAGAAGTGGAATTAAACACATGAAGAACAAAGAGCAACCTAAGATCTGGTAAGTACTTTCAAACTAGCCAGCTTTTGACATACACTTAAGAAAGACATAAAATTAATCTAAGATCTGGTAAGTACTTCGAAACTAGCCATCTTTTGATGCACTTTCAATAGAAAACATTTAAACACTAAGGGAACCTTAAAAGCAACTGTTGGAGAAGAAACTAGAGGACACGGCTCACCATAGACTTCCCTAGCTCATTCTTTAATTAGTAAAATTTTTAAGACAAACACGTAAGAGAACAAAGAATAGTCTAAGATCGGGTAAGGACTTTGAACCTAGCCTACTTTCAACACATTCTTAGCGAAACTTTCAGGACTTACCTTTGGAGAAGAGACTAGAGGATAGGGCTAACCATAGACTTCCCTAGCTCAACTTTACTTAGAAAATAATGAAAATAACATTCAAGAACAACGTCTAAAGTAAATAGTAGAACGAGGGAAAGCCAACATTCCTAACTTCTTGACTGTATTAAATCATTCTTAAATAAACACATGGGAAGAAAACATTGAGATAAAGCTTATCAGTAAGAGAAGTGTACTGGTAAATAGTAAGTCCTAACTCTGTAATTGTTGTTCTTTATCATAGAAAATGAACAAAATGAAAACAGAAATAAAATAATGGTTTATAATAAGAAAAACATCACCGTTGACATAGACCAGGATCCCATAAATCAGCTTGTATTTGATACTTCAAACCAGTTACAATCTTCAAGTCCAATGTTTTAGTTCATCTTCACTTCTCAGCCTAACTTATAATATCACAAACAGAGCTTCAAGAGCCTTTGAACACTATTTACAGATAGAAATTTCGAGCACAATTATATTTCAAAGTTCTGCAACCAACATTTTCTCATCTTCTACAGAGGTATTTATAGAAGGAATGAGGAGGTGGGATCTGATAAAATATCTCCCGAGTTCAATTAATACAAATTACTGCTTCTCGGCCTTTGAGGGGCTTAATGGAGAAGAGTATAGATATTTCTCTGTATTAATTGTTTTTCATTAAAGGATTAAGTTCGGTGGGAGCTTTTGTTGACTTTCAAGGCTCTGCGTTAGCTGTGTAATAACTCTGTTTGGTTTGGAATAAATATTTAGTTGCTGCGAGGAAAATGTCTGATTTTTTGATAATAATTTGGCTCCTATTGAATACTTTGAGGCTACAGGTGGCTTTGTGGTAGCTGACTCAGAATCAACTCACCTCTGTTGTGGCGGTGAAGGCCTTTTTTTCTGACGATCTTTTGATTTATCTTTAATCACTATTAATCCACTGGATTAGGCTTTAATATTTTCTGCTACTTTGTTTTAGTCTTCGACACTGATATTATTTGTTTTAATCAATTCTCTATGTCTTTTTGATGCGTAGGTGTTGCAAGGGCTCATATGGCATCAATGCCCATGAAGCATCGATGAAACATGAAATTGAGCACTGCGAATGGCTTATCTTTTGTGAACAAAGGTGTGGGGATCATCATTCCCGGCTTGTGGCTTTCCTTTAGTATAATGGAAAAACCATGTGAAACCTACAAAAAACATGAAATACTTAGGAAATTCTGCGTTGTTGGGATAGACTGCTTCAGAAGTTGTGGGGAGGAGCGTGGTTGTTGGATGAAGGCATCCAACGGTGGAGATCTGTTGCGGAGGTCAAAAGGAGAGTAGTGGAAGCAAATGGTGGAAGAATTAAGTTAGGGTCGTTGATCTTTACAAATATCAACGGTCGGGAGCAGTGACGATGATATAACGTGAAGAAGTGACGTTACTTAAAAAATAGAAGAAAATGCGAAGTGACGGAGTTCAAAAACTTTTGGAAAAGGCGGAGGGCGATGAAAATAGAAAAGGGAGGCGAGAGAAGATCTGGACCGTCCGATCTGGACACATGGACGGTCCAGATTGAATCGGAGGCAATGTGATCGGCCGGATGAAGAACTTGACAGGCACTGATGCGATTGAGCACTAGCCATCAATCTACAGATCAGATTGACGGTGGGAAACAAAACTGAGGGTTTTGAAGGCGGAGGAAAGGTTTGCGATCGAAGCAAATGAGGGCCGTCAGATCAGAAATATGGCGGGTGGATCCAACGGAAGAGGATCGATCGGGGATCGCCAATCTGGGAGAAGAAATAACATATGCAAAATGCACCCTTTGAAAGTTGTTGATGCGATGATGTGCAGGCTGTTTGATCAGCTTAAGATCAACAGTGGATATCCTTTTAACCTATTCATTGGCAGAAAAACTTTAATACTTATGCAAACCCAAATATTTATGAAATGAGAAGGTTTTATGGCTCAGGGCAGATTATACATATGTGGGTTGGCACCCGTCTGTGGGGCCTGCGGATACATGGAAAACAATAGGCCCAGGGCTTTATATATACAAGGGCCAATTGGCATCAGAGACCCGAATAACAAAAAGACTTGCGTTCGATGGAAAATCTTGATTGCGATAAGTGATTTTTGAGTCTAGCGCCTGGTTCTAGGGCGTGGGCACATGTGGGGAAGTGCTTTAGGATTTACCCCAAAGGGGCTTAAACCCTTAGTCAAAAAACTTATATTTTCATGCATTTTTCAAGTTTTTCTGATGGATTTGGGGTTTCGACAGAGTTTAAAAAGGATTTTTAAACTCTGTAATGTGGATTTTATGAAAGGGGGATGGGAAAAATGGAAAATAGAGGAAGGTTATGAGAAAAAGAGAAGGAAAAATGATGGTTACTTTTGAGGTGGAGAGATGAGAAAAATGGATTTTGCAGCATTCTTTTCTTCATGAAATCAGTAGAGTTTCTGAGTTTAAAAAATGGAAACAACAATGAAAATTTGGACAAAGGGCATGATGTCTCCATGAGTCTTCAAGAGATAACACTTTTAGCAATAAAACCTATTTCATGAAGGCTCTAAAAAAATTTTAGCCACCATTTGATATGACAAATTTTATTGGTGGCTAACATAAGTTATCGTAGTTTGAAAAGTCCAGTAAACGACAAAAACTGGACTTTGACCAAGTTTGACTTGTCATATTGGGAAATTAAAAAAAGAATATTCTAGGTTATGACATATGGCATGGTTTCATTGGTCCATTGGTTGAAGTTTGAATTAACGGAACAATAGGATGCCACCACATGGCAGGCTCAGAGTCCGCCACATGGCCTTGGAATGGTTTATTTAAATTTTTTTGGAGTTTCAGAGGATTGAACCTAAGACCTCCTGCACAACATGCGGGTGGTTTTACCAACCCGCCTAATGATGTTTCTTAAAAATATGGTGGTGGTAGTTTATGTTATCGTGAATGGAGTCATACATTGGGGGTTTGGGGGGCTAGCCCCAAGGAGCTAGCCCCCACCATATGGCCTTGCGCCAAGAACCATGGGCTGAAGCCCAACTGTAACCGTTGTGTTAAAAAATTGGTCACATGGAAACTGATTTAATTAAACTTCAATTCGAAATTTTTTTAACCCCTAACCACAACCGTCTCCGTTTTTCGCATGCACACATTGCCACTTTACAGTTTAATGTTATGGTGAGCCCATCCACCGATAGTTTACCTGCTAAACTCCAACTGACCGCAAAATTGTTGACATGTGCCCACACTAACAGAAATTTAATGCCATCGATTATGTTTGGTGGATAAATAGAGGTGCCACAAAATTTTAGATATGTTCCTATTCTAACTGCAGTTAAGTGCA
The DNA here is from genome assembly GCA_034641835.2 of Pinus albicaulis. Classification (NCBI taxonomy): domain Eukaryota; kingdom Viridiplantae; phylum Streptophyta; class Pinopsida; order Pinales; family Pinaceae; genus Pinus; species Pinus albicaulis. The sequence continues at coordinate 135,822,130 of CM076572.1, read as the reverse complement.
GTGCTCAGTTTTGGCGGAGCTGATGTAGGGGACATTGGGAAAAAAGTTGTTTTGGCTCTATCTGGAGCTAGATTCGCCCAATTTTGGAGTGCCAATAGTCAATTTTGACTATCTCCATCATTACAGACTCAATGGAGTAGTTTTCAGAGCCATAAAAGAGCTTCTAAGTAGTTTTTTTCATCATTGAAGTTCAAGGGGCACAGGGCCACTAGGGGGCAGCAACAGTTTGAGGCCTAGCCAGGGGAGCTAGAGGCCTAATTTAGAAATCCAATAGTCAATTTTGGATGTTTCAGATGTTCTCGAACTAATGGTGTGGTTTTCATAGCTTGTAAAGGAATTTTTAAGGATGATATGCTTCATTTAAGTTCCAAGGGCCATCAATGCCAGCTTTTACCAACAGTAGTTCGGGGCCTAGCTAGGGTAGATAGAGGCCTTATGTAGCGAACCAATAGTAATTTATGACTGAAATAAGAATTATGAATACATTTATGGAGGTTTCTGAAGCTTTTGAGGACTTCTAGAGGTTGAGAACCCATCAGAGAAGTTTTGAGTGACCCTAGTGCCAAGGGGTGCCGACAGGTGTTAGAGGCGAAACCAGAGTAGTAGAAGGCCATTTTTAGTGAAAAAATAGTATATCTTGATTAATTATGGAATTTTGAATCCAATGAATGGATTTTCAGAGAAATTTTAAGACTTCTAGAGCTCAATAAGCTTAAGGGAAGTTTTGGGCAGCTTAGGGTAAACCGTGGAGGAAGGCCTAGTTTGGGGATGCAGTGCTCGTTTTGAGCAAATGATCAGTCCATTTTTGGTGTCTCATGTGTGCTGGAGACAGTAGGTGTATTTTTAGGGATATTAAAATAATTTTTAAGGAGTTAGTGCCATGGAGAATCTCAGTGTAGCTTAGTGCACCGATAGACGGAATCGAGTCTAAGGGAGCCTAGATATGTTTGCAGAGTGATGAAAACCATGAGAGGGATATAGATGGTATTATAATCCCTCTGGTTCAGTTCAATAACCATTGGAGTTAAGTGTGGAACTTCTAAAAGAAACTTTACCAAAATCCCAAAGAGCCAAGTCGAGATGACAAAGCTTAAGGAGACGTAGCCCATGATATTTGGGTGAAATCCTAGATTAATTTTGTTGTTATGTGTGGATGTTTTATTACTGCATTATATTTATTTTATAAATGTTTAATTTCAGCAGGAAAAAATGGACTTAAGACACTTAAAATAGTTAAAAATCATAAACCTCTTTCAAGCATAAATTTTGCAAAATTGTCAAGAATAAGCTAGATCTTTTATTTGTTTTACTCAGTGGGAGGTTCTTGAAAATAATAAAAACTTATCCAACCCATTTTCAGATTAGGTTGGTATCAGAGCACTTGGTTTCTTCATTGACAAAGAAATAGCTTGCTTGTATGAATTGAAAGGTGTTTAAACAATGCAAAATATTCACTGTTTTATTGTTTGAAAACTGACTGTTGTTTTAGTTTGCTAGAGGTGAATGGATAGCTATTGATAGATAAGTCAAAAAGAGGAAAATAAGCAAGAAAGGGCTGAAGGCATCTTCCTTACCCAAAGGACCTCAAGGCCACCCTTGAAGAACAAACCCTTTCCTCAAGTGTTTGTTGTTTGGCTGCTTGAATAAGAGCTTGTCTCTACAACCATTTTGTTCAAAAGCTTTGTCATTTGTTTTGAAAGCTTTGTGAAATTTGTTGAAGTTATTTTAGTTCATTTTCAATATGAAAAATTCATCAAGTGAGGTTTCAAAATCCTCCTCCTTCACAAGATTCTTCGATGAAGATATAAAGCGAGATTTCTACATCTTGAAGGACATGATACATATTCTGTTTGAAGATAGAAGAGAAATCACTGAAAATTGTGAGCAATTGTTTGCTATGAAGGAAGAGAAGGAAGAAATTATTCAAATATTGTATGATATGGATATACAGCTCCATCAAGCGTAAGAGGCTTTAACTAAGAACATCTGTGAAGCAAAGGTAATTCACTCTAATTTTTCTTTAGTTTCCTCTTCATAAATATGTGTTGGTTCATTTGAAAAGGACACTAGAGGTATAGGGTCCAAGTTAATCTTTAAAATGGGCTATGAAGGCAAGGGTTTAGGAAAGCATGCACAAGGCATGGTTGAACCTATTTTGGTTGAGGAACAACCCAAGAAATTTGGTCTTGGTTATGTGAAATCTAATGGCAAAGATTCCAAAGCCATGAAGGCATATGAGGCAATCTCAAAGAGAAATTTTGTTCCAATTTCTAATATACAAACATGTCAAGTTTGTTTTCAAGTTGATTTCCATTGATTTAAGCCTATGTGACAGAAAGAAGATTGTAGACATGCAACTTATTGCGAGAACGTGAGTTCAGAAAATTTTCAAGACAAGAATGATGATGTTAGTCTGCAAATGAAAGTTGCAGCCTCTACTAGTTCATCTCCTCAAGAAGGAAAAAAGGATGGACATGAAAAGCAACACAAGAGGTATAATTCTTCCCATAGTCAATTTGATTATGTTTCTGCAAGGCATGACAATTTTGCATGTTTAAATGGAAGAAAGAGTTGTTGTGCATATTGTGGTCGGTTTAACCATGATGTTTTGAGATGCTGGATGAGGAAGAAGGCATACAGGAAATAGATGAAGCAAAGGAAAATTTCAAAGAAGGTGCATAATACTTGAACATATTTCCAGAAGAGGGGACATGTTGTTTCCCATTTTTGGACTTTGCATCCAACTAGTCATCCCAAGCACATGCATCAAGAGGAAAAAAAGATCGGTGAATGTGGAAACAAGGATTCCATCATTGATGTGAGAATGGATGTTTCACATGAAGAATATTTGCAGTAGAAAAAGTGGTCGTGGAAGTGGCTTAGTAAGAAGTGGTTGGACTTCTTAACACTGTAAGACATACTCATTTGTACATATGCAAATTTCATGCACGTATTTTATGATGTAATCTCATGTTTGTTTGAGCCACCTTGGATCAATGATTAAGGCAGTGATGTTTAGCTACCTTCTGCAAATTTATCGCCATAAATTTTTGAGTGAGTGCAAGGAAGACAGTTCCTGATAGGAGGACAAGTGCATCCAGGAAGGGAAGTGTCGACTTCCTTCAAATTGTGGTTCAAAGGCACTGGCTATGCAAGGAAAGTGTATGGAGGCTAAAAAGAAGAGGGTATTGTACTCTCATCTACTATACAGATTAGTATATCAGTCTTTTTGGGTCCAAAATATTCCTAATGGGGAGGTGTGATCAGAACTGGATCATGGACTGAAATGATAGCTCAAAGTTCAAAGTGCTCGGAAGTGTGTCGAACCTAAGCAGCCGGATAGATCTCGTCTTCCTCATTTCGGCGCTGTGAACGGTTCGAAAAACTAACATCGTATGAAGAAGTTATTGCATTTTGAAAAGTTGAGTAAACTGCAAAACTTTGGACATTGACCAAGTTTGACTTGGCAATTTTGGGAAATTAAAAAAAGAATATTCTAGGGAATATTCTTGGAATATTCCTCAAAATATTCACTAGAATATTCCACATAATATTTCAAATGGTCCAATCAAGTTATGACATGTGGCATGCTTTCATTGGTCCACTGATTGTCTTTTGAATTAATGAACCAATAGGAGGCCGCCACGTGGCTCTGGAATGGTTTATTAAAATTTTGTTGGAATTTCGGAGGATTGAACCTGAGACCCCCTGCATAGTGCATGGGCGGTTTTACCAACCCGCCTAACAATTTTTCTTAACAGTATGGTGGCAGAAATTTATGTTATCGTGAACAGAGTTATACATTGGGGGTTTGGGGGGCTAGCCCCCACCATATGGCCTTGCGCCAAGAACCATGGGCTTAAGCCCAACTGTAACTGCCATGCTAAAAAAATGGTCATATGGAAAATTATTTAATTAAATATCCATTCGACGGTTTTTTAACCCCTAACCAGAACTGTCTTTATCTGTCGAGTGCACACATTTCCACTAGACTGTTTAATGTTATGGTTAGCCCATCCACCGACAGTTTACCCGCTAACCTCCAACTAACCGAAAATTGATAAAATGTGCCCACATTAATGGAAATTTAATGCCAGTAGTTATGTTTGGCAGAGAAATAGAGGCACCACCAAATTTTGGATATGTGCCTATTCTAATTGTAGTTAAGTGCAGTGCTCCAGTTTTGGTGGAGCTGATGTAGGGAACACCGGGAGAAAATTTGTTTTAGCTCTATCTGGAGCTAGATTCGCCCAATTTTAGAGTGCCAATAATCAATTTCGACTATCTCGAACATTACAAACTCAATGGAGTAGGTTGCAGAGCCATCAGAGAGCTTATAAGAAAGTTTTTCATCAGTGAAGTTCAAGGGGCACCAGGGCCACCAGGGGGAAACAACAGTTTAAGGCATAGCCAGGGGAGCTAGAGGACTTATTTAGAAATCCAATAGTCAATTTTGGATTTTTAAAATGTTTTGTAACTAATGGTGTGGTTTGAAGAGCTTGTAGAGTACTTTTTAAGGCCGTGATGCTTCAGTGAAGTTCCAGGGGCCATCGGTGTGAGCTTTTTCCAGCAGCAATTCAGGGCCTAGCCAAGGCAGTTAGAGGCCTTATGCAGTGAAACAATAGTCATTTCTAACTGAAATCAGCATTGTTAATCCATTTATGGAGGTTGCAGAATATTTTGAGGACTTCTAGAGGTTGATAACCCATCAAAGAATTTTTCAGTGACCCTAGTGCCAGGGTGTGCCGATAGGTGTTGGAGGCGAAACCAGAGCAACCAGAGGCCATTTTCAGTGAAAATATAGTCTATCCTGACTAATTTTTCCATTATTAATCCAATGAAGGTATTTTCAGAGCCATTTTAATACTTATAGAGCTCGAGAAGTTGAAGGGAAGTTTTAGGCAACCTAGGGAAAATCGTAGAGGAAGGCCTAGTTTGGGGATGCAGTGCTCGTTTTGAGAAAATGATCAGTCCATTTTTGGTGTCTGATGTGTGCTGGAGATAGTAGGTGTGGTTTCAGGGACAGTAAAATAATTCTGAAGGAGTTAGTGCCATGGAGAAGCTCAGTGTAGCTCAGTCACCGACAGAAGGAATCAAGTCTAAGGGAGCCTAGATCTGTTTGCAGAGTGATGACAGCCATGACAGGGATATAGATGGTATTCTAAGCCCTTTGGTTCAGTTCATTAACCATTGGAGTTAAGTGTGGAACTTGTCAAATAAACTTTACCATATCCCAAACAGCCAAGTCAAGATGACAAAGCTCAAGGAGACATAGCCCACGATATTCGGGTGAACTCCTAGATTAATTTTGTTATTATGTGTCCATTTTTTATTGCTGCATTATATTTTTGTTATACATGTTTAATTTCAGAAAGAAAAAATGGAATTAATACACTTAAATTAGTTAAAAATCATACACCTCTTTCAAGCATAAATTCCGCAAAATTGTCAACTATAAGCTAGACCTTGTATTTGTTTAACTGAGTGGGAGGTTCTTGAAAAGCATAACAAGTTATCCAACCCATTTTTAGATCAAGAGCCTAGTGGGGCTGTAATGTTTCAAAAATTTCATGAATAAATTGGAAGATTAATTTTTCTTCATATTGTATAGTAGGTGAATAAAAAGGAAGAGGAGGCCTCTTAACATGAATAAAACCCTTCCTAATGTAAAAAGGGAACCTTGAGCAGCTTATTTTAGACCCCCTAGTGTGAAAAGGGCCAATTGTATGAGAACATGGTCAATTTGACCAAGTCAACTAGTGCAGCCTAAGGAGAAGTAGCTTGCCTAAGAAGACAGTGCAGTTTTGGAGGGAAGAGATTCAAATGAAGATGGAAACCCTAAGAGGTGGGACCCAAGGTGAGGAGACTCACAAAAAATAAAAGGAGGGCATAGAATCAAAGAGAAATCATTCATGTATTTAAAATTTTTGGGTCTAGAGACCAATTGCATACTTCAACTGTTTAGCCGGAGTTGTTGCACTGCTTAGTGCAAAGAATTCCCATGCGGGAATTCCATCCTCTCTTTGGATCAGCTTGCTTAAGGGATCAAGAGTGAAGGGTTTGAGCTTCATTTCTATATTTGGCTTGAGGCCATTCATCTACATTAAGCTACAACACATTCATCTTCAGAAACTGCGTCCTCCATGCAAAGGTAGCAACAACAGTGTTGCATCCTTGACCTTGTATTATTTATTGATGAAGATATGCTTATTTCCCTCTGGGAGTTTTGTTAGAGAGGCCTTTGGCCCTATTTTTGTATTATTCAAACATTATATGATTTATTTAGTCAATATTAATACATATTTGTAGCATTTGCGTTATTTTATGCAGTATTTCTTATTTCATGCATTTTGTCAGAAATGTTGTTGGGAGTCTTGTTTCTATTGTATAAGTGTTTAAACTTCCATTTATTTGTTGTGTAATTGATATCAGTTGTATAACAGAACTATTAATTCATTTTTTTTAGAAATCCTCTCATAAAATACGCTCTCTATGTATCAGAAAATTCTGCATACTCCAAGTCTTGGGAAATCATGGTTTTAAAGCCCCGTTTGGGAAGGAGGAGCTATTTAACTAAGCTAGAGTCATTTTTTTAAGATTAAATTAGGATCATAGGTCCCTATTTACCTAATATATCAGATCCAATCACTTTCCACCCTTATTTTCACGCGGATATCTAAATATACACATTTTAGGGCCAAAATCATCACTTTTCCCCACCTCTTTGCCCCTAAAACGCTGTATAAGGTTGATATTGATGTATAAGCTGAAGAATATGTTATTTAACATATTTTATGATATTATTTGATGCTTCATTACCATTTTTTTGTCAAATATTTCTTATTTCCCCAATTGGGAATATTACAATGGTATCAGACCAAGATCTTTGGCTCAGCCTATGGCTTCATGCAAAAATGTTGAATCCTTGAAGGAGGAATATTTACATAGCTATAGACATAGCCTAAGGAGGGGCCACATAGCCTCCGGATCTCATCGTATCCTTAGAGGTGACACATCCGGTAAATTCCCACTCAGTCCATCTTTGAAATAGCCTTGTACATATTTCCATCAAAGGGTTTATTCAGCGGTGGCTTCAAGCAAGGTGAAAATGATGGAGAGGATGATTTTGATCTCATCCATATTCATATCCAAGAAGAGAGGAGAAGAGAAATGCAGTGAAACTCCAAGAGGGTTTCAAGGAGGAGAAAATTGCGGTGAGACCTCTAGAGGGTTTCAAGAAGCAAAGGCAGATGCATGCACTTCCTGTTCTTGTAGAGGAAGTGAATAACAAGGAGAATACTAAGAGCATGAAAATCTGAGTAGGTATTTTGCATAATACAAGTGCCAACCTATGGCTTTCAAAGAAACCATAGATTCTCCTCAGTTTATTCAACTGAGAGAAGAAGGAAGACCCACATCACCAGGGGAAGAGACAAGTACCAGCTCTGCCACAACCTTGAGGGAGTAGCCATCTACACCAACATTTGGATCAGCCAACATATTGGAGAGGGGACCTCTTGTAGCCATAGAAGATGTCCCAAAGGCTCACAAAGGTATGCATCAGTTTCCATATCTCAACATTTCAGAAAATGTTATGGAAGGGTTTGGAGATTTTTTTTCATATGGCCCAAGATCAGATAGTACTACTGAGGTAAAGCAGCAGGATTGCACTATGTTGTGCAATCTTGGAGGGTTCCAGGGAGATTTGAACCATCAACCTCATTCATCTTTGATCAGTTACACACAACGCTTCAGGTTAAAGTATGAGTTCTTAGAGGATGGAGTGAACCCTGCTCCAAACAAATACATGCATAACCAAATGCTCATCCGGGAGTTGATGCATGAGATAGGCAAAATATCCTGGAGGAGTGTTACAGCACTGTCAAGAGATAGCAGTAAGGAGGGCTTTCCTTCTTTACATTCAGATCCTTATGGGATCAAGATGGTTGTGGACATGAGATCTCCTTTAAGGGATCTCCAAGAAGATGTATTTCAACATATCATGAAGTGCAAAGAAAAGAAAAATCTGCTTTGGGAAAATGGTAGTTTTCATTGTGAGGACACCAAGAAAGGAGAAGATGGGTGCATTTCTAGTTATCAGGGAGGGAGTGCAGAGAATGGAGGGCCACAAGAAGAAGTGGGTAGATGGCCAGAGGAGGAGGATCTCTCTTCCCCATTTGAGGAGGCCTCTACCAGCGTTGTCATGTTCATAAATGGGCAGCCAACCATATCAATAGTTAGACCAGCCAATGCATTGCAAAAAGAGACTCTTGCAGCCCTACAAGATGTCTGAAGAACTTCCAAAGGTATGCAGAAATTTCCATGCTATAACACTTCAGAAGATTTCATGAAAGGCTTTGGAAATTTGTTTTCACATGGCCCAAGATCGAAGTGCCTTGGTGATGAGGAGAGGTAATCTTATACAATTCTGTGCAATATGGGTTTGATCCAAGAAGGGATCAACACTCATTCATTTGCACCCTTATTGAGTTTCATGTAGCATGAGGAGTTATGGTGTAAGGATTTGGGGAGGATCATGCATGAGGTGCCATCCCCTACTGATGTTTTGTTTCTATCACTCTTGGGTTCTATTGGATTCAAGGGCTTAATTGGTGAGAGCTCTCTCTTGAGAATAAAGAAGCTCTGGTTAAGAAGCTGAAATTATTAGAGTGTAAAGCAGAAATTCGGAGGAACATCGTCGAAAATTTTCAGAGCTTGGTTCGGAATATTTTCATAGATATGATCTATGGAAGTTAGGCATTCTTGCAGGCTCCTAAATTTCACTTAAAAAGGTCATCACAGAATTGTCACTACAACTTTTTTTATATGAAGGTTCAGAAGCTGAAAATTTTAGAGCGTGAAGCCGAAATCTGGAGGTAAATCATCGAAAAAGTTCAGAGCTTGGTTCACAATAGTTCCAAATATATGATCTATGAAAGTTAGGTCTTTTTCAGGCTCCCGAATTTCATCTCAAAGAGGTGATCATGCGAAAATATTCATAACTCTCTCTCTGAGTATCGGATTGGAATTCTATAAAAAGTGACTGGAATTAAATTGAATGTAGTTTTATGTCCATAAATTTCAAATCCAAATGAGAAAACAGTGACACGTGGAAAGTCATACAAGTTCGCTCTACTGAACCAGTCCATAATTAGGTCATTGTGGGAGATTGGACATAACGTTTCCTTGAAGAATCCAAATCAAGTCAGACTTGTGGCATTTGAAAGAAGCTTCAGAGGAATACTACAGGGATTAATTTTAGATATTGAGGATATGAAAGTATAGAGATAAGTCAATTTCAATATCGAGCTCCTCAAAAGCAAGTAAAAGGTGTGTGTTTTTTTTTTTCGAATTGCATAAGTCTTGTTTGAAGAATCAAGTTGAATTGATTCCAAGGGAATATTGTAGAATATATGTCAGTATTGGATTTTAAAATGGCCCCTAAAAATAATTCAACACCCATTAAGCCTTTAGAAGGCTCTACTATGACTCATGAAGACGAAGGATGGCAACATGACATATCAAAATTACAAGAGCAAGTGCAACAAATTTCGCTCTCGCAAAGAGCAACAAAAAATGACATGGAAGTTTTGAAGAAAGGTGTGGAAACTAAGATGGATGGTTTGAGGAAAGGCATGGAATATAAGATGGATGGTTTGAAGAATGGCACGGAAGCTAAGATGGATGGCATGGAAGCTGGCATGGAATCTAAGATGGATGACATGAAAGCTAAGATAGAAAACATGAAGAATGATCTAAAAGCATACATGGAAGGTTTGAAAAATTTGATACAAGAAATGTTTCCTAATGGTGAAAATATAGTAGAGGAAACTAGTGATGAGAACAAAATAAATTTTAATCGTGATTTCATAAAATCTAATGTTGGAGGGAAAAACCACCATATTCCAAAAATGGATATGAGGAATTTTGATGGAAAGGATCCTGTAACATGGATACTATAGATGGAGCAATATTTTGATCTCAATAATGTGCAAAACACACAAAAGGTACGCATTGCAACTTTACATTTATAACAAAATACATTTGTATGGTATCGATGGCTTTGCTCCCATAAATTTTTTTTCACTTGGTCAATTTTTATATAGGAAATGATAGCACATTATGAGGATACAAAGAGCAACACTTTCTTTAGCCAATTGATAAATCTCAAACAAAAGTGTTCAGTAGGGGAGCACATTGAAGACTTCCAAAAATTTAATATAAGGGTAACTGATATTCCAAAGGAACACAGGATTGATCTCTTCATAGGCACTTTAAAGGATAACATCCAACATGAAGTTCACGTTTTGGAACCTAATTCATTGGAGAAGGCAATCAGGTTGGCAAGAAAAATTTAATGTAAAATTATGGTGACAAGGAAGCCTACCACTCACTTCTATAAACATGGAAGTGTTACTACTCCTAGATTTCCACAACCTACAAGGTTGACACCACAACAATTGGAAGAAAAAAGAGAAAAAGGGCTTTGCTATAGTTGTGATAGCAAATACACTAAAGGTCATAAGTGTGCTAAGAAGAAATTGCTTTACATAGATTGTGAAGAGGAAGAAGAAAATGAACAAGAATCTTCAAAAGAAGAGGATATACACCAGGAACCAGACCTAGAAGAGGAAGAAATGAGTCTAACCATATTGTGTAATGCATTGGCAGGAATTACCACTCCTAAAACTCTCAAGATAGAAGGAAATATCAAAAAGAAGAAGGTAATAGTGTTGATTGATTCAAGTAGTACCCATAATTTTATTCATTGTAAGGTAGCCAAGGAATTGAATTGTTTCCCATACCCAGCACCAGAATTTCAAGTGATGGTTGCAAATGGAGGAACTATAAATTTCTCTGGAAAATGACATAATATCAAGCTAACCATGGGGGAATATGTATTGAATAGTTCAATGATTTCCATTCCTATGAGAGGTGCTGATATTGTACTAGGAATACAATGGTTACAATCTTTGGGGACGGTAGCTTTTAATTTTCAAGAACTTTTCTTGAAATTTTTTTCAGAAGGAAAGGAAGTCTAATTACGGAGTATTGCAGGGAATCTGGGAAAGATAATAATATTTAATGTCATGACAAAGCTTCTAAAGAAAGAACAATGAGGCATAATTGCACAATTATGCTCACTAGAAGTTCCAACACAAAAATCATCTATTTCTGCAGATCTCCAATAAGTCTTGGACAATCATTCCAAGGTGTTTGAAACTCCCAAAGAACTCCCATCTATTCGTGATCATCATCATGATATTAAATTGATTTCAGGAAGTGTTCCTCCAAACATCAGGCCTTATAGATATGCTTATGTCCAAAAGAGTGAAATTGAACGTATGATTGTAGAAATGTTAGAGGCGGGTATAATTCAACCTAGTCAAAGTTCTTTACCTACTCCTGTAGTATTGGTACACAAGAAGGATGGATCATGGCGCATGTGTTCGGATTATAGGGAGCTCAATATGCTCACCATTAAAGATAAATTTCCCATTCCTGTGATTGATGAATTATTGGATGATTTACATGGAGCAATTTATTTTACCAAGTTGGATCTTCGTTTAGGATATCATCATATTAGAATGAAGACTGAAGATATTCCGAAAACAAAATTTCAAACTCATGAGGGTCATTATGAATTTTTGGTCATGCCTTTTGGCCTTACCAATGCACCTTCTACATTTCAAGGGTTGATGAATTCCATTTTCAAACCCTTCCTTAGAAAATTTGTGCTAGTATTTTTTGATGATATACTAATCTATAGCAGGCATTGGAAGGATCATGTTGAACATGTTGACAAGGTGCTCAAACTATTGCAGGAGAAACAATTATATGCAAAAACATTCAAATGTTTCTTTGGAGTACAAGAGGTGGAATATCTGGGTCATATTGTATCTCACGAGGGTGTTAAAGTAGACCCTAACAAAATTAAAGCCATTAAGGAATGGAAAGTCCCTACAACCATAAAGAAGTTGCGAGGATTTCTCGGGTTAACAGGGTATTATCGCAAGTTTGTTAAGAATTATGGGAGAATAGCAGCACCTCTAACAACATTATTGAAGAAAGATGTATTTTCATGGACTCCTGAAGCAACTAAGGCCTTTGAACATCTTAAAGAGGCAATGTGCCTAGCACCGGTCTTAGCTACGCCAGACTTCACAAAAACCTTTATTGTGGAATGTGATGCCTAAGGAAATGGAATTGGTGTTGTTTTAATGCAAGAAGGAAGACCCATTGCTTTTGAAATTCGTCCAATCAAAGGAAAGTATTTACAAAAACCTATTTATGAGAAGGAAATGTTAGCAATACTGCATGCACTAAAGAAATGGTGAACTTACCTAATGGGAAGACACTTCAAGGTAAAAACTAATCATGATAGTCTTAAGCAGTTTTTGGAACAAAGACTATCTTCAGAAGAGTAGCAAAAATGGGTCACAAAGATGTTGGGTTATGACTTTGAAATAATCTACAAAAAGAGGAAGCTAAATGTTGTTGCAGATGCACTCTCAAGAAATAATGAAGAGCTAGAAGCATTTCTTTATGACATTTCTATTATCCAACCAGATTGAATAACCGAAGCAAGAGATGAATGGAAGAAGGAAGAAGAAGTGTGGACACTCATTCAAAAGTTGCAGCAATATTCTAGTACATCTGATACATTTAGTTGGAAAAATGATTCCTTATGGTACAAATATCACTTATATCTTTGTAAGAATTCCCAACTAAAAAAAAAATATTCTTTTGGAATTGCACACTTCTCCTTTAGGAGGACACTCAGGATTTTCAAAAACTTACCATAGGGTGAAGAAAGATTTTTTGTGGGATGGCCTTAAATCTGATATTCAAAATTTTGTGGTGGAATGTTTGGTTTGCCAGCAGAATAAAGTTGACACAATTAAGACCCCCAGTCTTCTACAACATTTATCCATTTCAAGTCAACTTTGGGAGGATATTTCATTGGATTTTATCACAGATTTACCTAAGTCCGAAGGAAAGAGTGTCATCATGGTGGTAATTGATAGACTTACCAAGTATGCACACTTTTGTGCATTTTCTCATCCATTTAAAGAAAGTACAGTTTCTACTACATTGATGGACACAATTCATAAGCTACATGGAAACCCAAGGGTTATTGTGAGTGACAGAGATCCCATTTTTACTGGAAAATTTTGGACAGAGTTATTTTCTTGTTTGGGTACTCAATTAGCTCATAGCTCATCTTATCATCCTCAATCCGATGGTCAAACTGAGATAGTAAATAAATGTTTGGAACGATATCTTCGTGGTTTTGTATCTAATAAAAAAACACAATGGGTCAAGTGGTTACCTCTCACTGAATGGTGGTATAACACTTCCTTCCAAACTGCAGCAAAAATGACCCCATTTATGGCACTTTATGGATATCATCTACCATCCATCACATCATCTTTAAGAGAAAATTCGAAGGTTCAAGCAGTGGAAGATCACATCAAGCATCAACAAGAAGTTCTCAAACTCTTAAAGGATAACCTAAAGTTGGCACAAATTCGAATGAAATAATAGGCAGATTAACATCGCCATGAGAGAATTTTTGATGTAGGAGACTGGGTATTTTTATGGCTACAACCATACAAACAAATGTCCCTCCAGAAAGCTAAGAAGGATAATAAATTATCGCCAAATTACTATGGTCCTTACAAGGTGTTGCAAAATATTGGTACTATGGCATACAAATTGGAGCTTCCTGCTTCTTCACGAATGCATCCAGTTTTCCATGTTTCTTGCTTAAATAAGGTTATAGGTGAAAATATTCTAGTTCAAACAATATTGCAAGAACTTGATGAGGAAGGAAAAATCATATTGGAACCTGAAGCGGTCACAGAAACAAGAACTCGACAGCTATGAAATTGATCAATTTTAGAGTATCTCATTAAGTGGAAGAACTTACCCACTGAAGATTCTACATGGGAGGATGAAAATTTTATATAGAAGCACCCAGAGCTACTCAAACGTTGAGGACAACACTTTTTTGAAGGAGAGTGGCATGTTAGGTCCCTATATTACTAGTATAGTCCCTTGTTGTTGTTAGTGTAACCCCCTTATTGTTATTATTGTACCCCCGTAACCCACATATTGTTATTATTGTGCCCTTAAATTATTGTTGTTAGGTCGGCTAGGATTACATTGTGGCCCCATGGACTCCTATATATAGAAATTAGGTTTTGTAATTTGTATCATCCAAGAATTTTTCATTCATGTAATGTATTTGAGGTTTCCCCCTCGAAGTGGCTTATTTCTAAGGTGTTGATATCTCTTTTCTTCTATTTTTGGAGATTGTTTCACAACAGATAAGGTGGCTTTGGGAAGACCAACTGAGGAATAGTGAAAATAGGTTTATAAGGATAATGAAGGTAGTGAGATTACTGAAACTCAAGATATTCAAGGAATATTCTTTTCAGAAATCTATAAACATCTTATATTCATCTAAAGATAGTGAAAAATATTGATGACTAACATAAGGTACCTAAAAATCCACAGTAAAATAAATTCTGCTACTACTTAACGCTTCTTCCTATGATTGTGGGGTTATAAAGACACTTTTTTCTGTACGTTTATTTAGTTGTGATTTAAGAATAACTTATATTTACCATCACTAGATATGGTTGCAAGTGTTATATGATTACTTTGCCTTTTTAATATTGTAGAGAAATTTCCTATGTAATGAAAGGGGTCTTTATTTATCTTAGCACTTTTGGTGTTTAGTTCTTTATACTTCCACATATATTTGGACATATATATTTAACACCCCTTTAATTTGGAACCTTTATTATATCTCCTCTGAATTTGTATCTAAGGTGAAATTTCACACACTAACCTTATTCTTGACATATTAATATCATCATGCAGTTAGGGTTTGTATATATAATTTTTGTTTTCCCCCTAACTGTGTGACAATTCATATACATGGCTTGTTTCGTGAACTTGAACATTTATCCACACCCGCTTAATTTTTATGGAATGGGTATATGACTCGACATTCGAAGGGAACTCTGACTATCCCACGTGACCCTCCAAGCATGATTCCAACTCATGGTGATCACGTGTTCATCATGTAACCTAAGGGTGGATGATTAAGATCTATTAGAATTATCTAATGGATAAAAGGACTGGGGTTTGAAGGGATTGTGGTAGACAAACTTTATGGTCCTTTCATTTCACTCATTTGACCTTTTTCACCTTCGCTCTATTATACAAATGATATCCATTTCTACCTTTACCTCATTCCTCTTCGATTCTAATTTATTTTATTGGTTAAGTCATCAGTCTGGATTGGTATAACATCAGGGAAAAACTTAGATGTTGACTCGCAAAGACAAGGGTGATATTCATATGGTAATGAAATTAGATCCATCATTTCCCTTTTTGTTCTTCATGGAGATTCTTGTTTTTTTATCATTCATGGTTTTTTTTCTTGCAGATTAGTTATTCCTATTGTATGGTATTAGGTTTTCCTTCTTAGGGGTGGTTTTTAAGATTAAAATATCTCTACACTTCAATATCCTTTCCCTCTCAGGTATCCAACCTAAAATGTCTTTGTTAATTTAACTTAAATTGGTTTCTATGTTTCATATTTCTTCTCCATTTTTATTTTGGTGTTAGCCTTTGCTTATTTTGGGTAGGGAATATATGATTTGAGGAAAAACAGTTCCTATTGTATGAGGGTTATCCTTCACACTGGCAATTTTGAAACCCTCACCCAATGGCGAGTGTTCCTACATGTATATTCATAATATTCTTCTTTATCACTAACCCATAAAGGTTTCCAAGTCCAATATTTACCCAAAGGTTCCTTTATTAAGCTCTCATTCTAGATTTCTCACCAATATATAACTATGGGCCTCTTGTTCCATGTATAATAGTTAGGTTCTTTTCATTTATAATTATCTACTTCTAATAACTTAGATATTAAAATAAAATTGTTGGTATGTATATATAATAGAGTATTAGTGACTATGTTGTAGGTGGATGTGACAAACATTGGTTAATATTCCTTCATTTCAAATAAATTGTAGTTAATAAAAGTGCTGAGAGAGGGACACAAATTCCCTTTGTTGAGGAGGGAGATTTCTTGAGGAATTAGTTATTTTAAATAACAATCCTGGTTGGCTTAGTGGTTTCAAATGGGATAATTTTGCAATAAATTCAACTAAAAAGAAGAGGGTAGGCCCATGTGTCCTTTAAACCCAACCAACATGCAAAGAAGGAAATAAAATTTGAAGATAACATGAGTTACATTGTCAAAGGAAGTTTACCTATGTGGGGTTATGAAAAATAAATATTCTTTGCCTATTGGAGATAACAAAAAGCACATATTTGAGGGAAAAGAAGGTAGGAACGTAGATTCTAAGGAGAATAGTATTACGTGTTGAGACGAAGGAATAATATGCATGGTGAATTGCACTGCAAGAAAAATTCCTCCGAAGGGTGCAGGTGAAACACAAAGAGAGGAGCATAGGAAATGGAAGAGGAAGAGAAAACGGCCTATCTATTATCTCATTCATATTATTAGGTAGTGAGAAAGAAAAAAAGAGAGAGAGAGGTGACCTAATTTCATATAAATCAATCTCTGGAGAAATATAAACCATCTAAAGAACACTCATAGAGGCTTGATGGGACAAATAAATTTATAGAGGAATGGTTTGTATTCAAGGTTAAAGAACCCCCTAGAATATTGTGGATTGATGGACCTATCGGTTGGAAAGAGTCACCTCAGTGATTCTGAGTGCTATTGAACCACCAAGAATTTCCTTGGGGCTAAAGCTCTTGTGCTTGATTCACTATTGAAGCACTCAAAGAGCTTACTTCCTTGACATTTAGTAGTATATCCAGTAATGAACCTTTTGTTATGGTGGACTCTCTTCTCTTTAATTTGAGTTGAATCTCTCTACATTATAGTATATTGGCATGGATGTGATTATGCCTAAAATGTTTGGATGATAATGTGTGTAGATAGTGAATGAAGGAAGAGTGGCCTTGTGGCATCCTATTTCAACTATTCCATTATTTAAGAGTCCCTATAACCACTCCACCTAACGAATTAGAGTCTAGCTTGAAGGTGATAGCTAGAAGGGTTAAAATGTGAAGTTGGGTTACACATTTTTCCCTTTTTTTAGGTCCCTATATTACTAGTATAGTCCCTTATTGTTGTTAGTGAAACCCCCTTATTTTTATTTTTTTACCCATGTAACCCCAATATTGTTATTATTGTTCCCTTACATTATTATTTTTAGGTCAGCTAGGTTTACATTGTGATCCCATGGACTCCTATATATAGAAGCAGGTTTTGTCATTTGTATCATCCAAGAATTGTTCATGTTGAGATTCAATAAGATGATGAAGCTTAGTGAAAATCAATCACCTTCACTAAGTGGACTCGTAGGATATTTTTAGGTGTAAGTCTATTTTTAGACATCGTGATCATATTTCAAAAGTTGTAGGATGCTATTTGTGGATGGTTGGTCAAGTTGGAAAAATAGATGAAATTCTATTTTTAGAATATTGGGTGAATTCTATTTATATATCATCAATCTAAAAATAGAAGTGTCGATTATTATTAGCCCTTAATAATAATTTGACAATAAATATCAACTTATTCTCTTGGAGCACTTTATTTTAGTATACAGATTTGGCAAATCAGTTGGTTGAAGGAATTACGCAATTCCTAGGTTTATGGTGGCTCATGCATGGAGGACTCAGTTATAACTGAAGTGGCAAAGTTATTACAGAGTTGGAAGAGTAGTTCATGGAGTTGTTATTCAATTTAACTCAGTTAATGGAGTTAAACTCAGTTGAGCTAGTTGTATCTAGTCTAACTGAATGATACACTAGTGAGAGTGGAGTGAATTAATTAGTTAATTAATTCACAAATAATAACTCATTAATCAACTGAAAAAATAGTGCATGTCAGTTCCAGTGGAGACCCAGTGGAGAGATAGGTGAAAGGGAAATATGGACTATCCGTTGTGACTATAGTGATGCATTGATTGCATCACACACACCTTGGAGTTGCCAATGAGGATTGCACAGTCAAGGCAAGGCCAATTAGAATTCATTCAGGGGTCTTCTTCAGCAGGGATTGCGCAGTGGAGGCAGGCTATCAGGTGGCAAGAAATCAGTGCATGGATTTGCATATTTCTTCTTATTAGTGTGTGATGATTGATTGTACTGAGAGCTTTATATAACAAGCTTTGTATGAGATTGTTACATGATCTCCATGATACGTAATATATGATAGTTGGGGTTTTCAACTTCAGGATTTCTCGTTAAACAACTATTTCATGTGCGATTGTTTTTATTGCTTAATGTGTTTGCAATTGAGTTTTTAAATTTCTGCAAAAGATTAGCAGTGGAAGGATCCTGTATTTAGCTAGAAGATGAATATTGTTAGATCAGGAGAATATGGATATATACATGCATATTATATATAATTTCTACATGGTATCGAAGCAGTGTTAATTCTTTAAGATTGAAATTGTGAAGAATTGTTGAGTTTGTGCTGGTGGACAATTCTAATTTGTTGCAGAAATTTCTTGGTGTGACAGTTGAGTATACATTGAAATGTCTTTCAATGGGTTGCGATTGGAGTATGCCCTTGAGGGAAGATTAAATTACATAGCCTGTAAGGATAGGATAGAAGCGGTGGTAGAAGATAATGGACTGAAGGAGTTCATCGATAGCGATGTTCCTAAGCCTGGTTCTAGCGATGGTGCATTACTTGACGCATGGCAAAAGAAGGTAGCAAAGACAAGAAGAATTCTGTTGGAAGTTGTGAAGGACCATATTGTGTCCAGCCTTCATGGGAAAGCCACCCCATTTGTAGTGTGCAAGGCTTTGACAGATTTGTTTCAAAGCAGCAGCAACCAGAGGAAGTTGGCACTGAAAGATAATCTCACAAAAATAAAAATGGAGAAGGGCGAAAATATTCCAAAATATCTCACGAAGTTTGTTCACTGTAGGGATGAACTGGGAAGTGTGGGGATTACTGTTGATCATGAAGACTTGGTGAGATTGGCTCTCCTTGGGCTTCCGAAGAGTTGGCATAGCTATGAAGACTATGTCAATGGATGGGAGAAACTGCTAGGATGGGAGTGACTTTGGTAGGATCTTGTGCAGGAGGAGATAAGGCGAGGTACCAGGGATGGCTCTTCATCGAAGAATGATGAGGAAGAGAATTACACTCTGGCTAGCAAAGCAAGGAAAGGGAAGGGGAAGAAATCCCATCCAAAAATTGAAGCTAAAGGAAAGAAGAAGGATTTGTCCAAAGTGAAGTGTTTTCACTGTCACGAACATGGGAATTTCGGCACTAACTACTCATAAAAGAAGAAGAACAGGAAGGTTGTTGGAGCTGCAGCTAGAGAGCCCTTAGCCTCTCAATTTGTACTTGATTTCTCTTTGATCGCATGCTTTGTTTCAAGCTCAATGTGATCGGTGCGGTATCTTGATGGTGATGCGTCTTTCCATATGACAGGAGATAAGGAGTTGTTTAGTGACTTGGAGGAGAAGGACCTTCAAATGCATATAGATATGGGTGGCGATGGTCGATACAATGCGACCGACATTGGGACTATTACCTTTTAGAGGGAGTCAAGTAATCAATTTTTTTTGAAAGATGTTATGCATGTTCCAGGTCTGAAGAAGAACTTGGTCTCGGTCGTAATGTTGGAAGAAAAATATTATGACATTGTTTTTAGCGATGGAAAATCTTTCATGTGACACAAAACAATGGGTCAAACCAAGAGGATAGGGATTCGAGTTAAGAATATCTACAAGCTAGAGGTAGATGGATGCACTAAAATTATGGGAAAAGAAGAAGAAATGGTGAGCCGGGATGAGGGCGAATTATGGCACAGAAGATTGGGCCATCTTCACCATGGCACTTTGAAGATTTTGCAGCATATTTCAACTGGACTTCCCAAGGGTACTCTTGCGCAGTTAGATCAAAGCAAGGGATGTACTATGGGTAAGTTTGTGAAGACCACATTTCGTGAGAAGGAGAACCATGCTTCAATGATCCAGGAGAGAATTCACACAGACGTGTGTGGACCTTTCTCGGTTACTTCAATAGAAAAACATAGGTATTATGTTATATTTGTTGATGAATATTCTCATAGATGTTGGATCTTCTTCATGCAGAAGAAGAGAAAAATATTCTCAAAGTTCTGAGAGTTCAAAGCATTGGTGGAGAAGGAGTTGGGGAAGAAAGTGAAAGCTCTACGAAGCGATAATGGTGGTGGATACATCTCAGGCGAATTCAAAGACTTTTTTAGCAAAGAAGGAATTCGAAGAGAACTCATAGTGCCTCATAACCCATAGCAGAATGGGGTCGCAGAGAGGAAGAATAGAATGATCGTGGGTGCTGCACGAGTGATGTTGCATGACCAGGGCCTACCGATGCACTTGTGGGCGGAAGCATGCAACACTGTGGTTTATGTGCAAAATCGTTGTCCTCATAGAGTACTTGGAATGAGTACACCTGAAGAAGCTTTTACTGGTAAGAAGCCTAATATTTCTCATTTGAATATTTTTGGCTCATATGTTTACATTCATGTGACAAAGGATGCCAGGAAGAAGCTAGAGCCGACTGTAGAAGTTGGGATATTTGTGGGGTACACAGAAACACCCCATAATTATCATGTGTATTTTCCAAATAGTCAAATGAATATGGTGTGATGGGATATAAAATTCAATTAGGTGAAATCCATGAAGTTGTCACTTGAGAGGGAGCTACACTTGCATGCAGAGGAGGAACTTTTTGTTCCCATAGATGAGCCTCTAGATGTGGATCAGCCATAGGAGGAGATTCATGGAGTGGAGGAGTCCACTCATGCAGAACTAAACATCAAACAAGGTAGAAAGCATACCATAGAAGTTGAGAGACTGAAACTTGATGCGACATAGAATGTAGGAGTCCCTACATCACATCGCAGACAGAGACAATCACCTAACCGTTTTCCTAGATACATGGCTTTTATGAGCAAGTGTATTGTGACAAAGCCATATTCTTCTGAAGAAGAACTGCAGGAGCCCACTTGTCAGAAACAGTGCTTGGGAGGTTGTTCCAAGGCAGGTGGGTAAATCAGTTGTAGGATCAAGATGGATCTACAAGTTAAAGCAAGCTGCTGATGGGAGCATCGAGAAGTATAAGGCAAGATTTGTTTCTCGAGGCTTCTCACAGATTGAGGGGATTCATTATGAAGAAATCTTTGCACCTGTCGCACGGTATTCTTCCATAAGGACAATCCTTGCTCTCCTAGTGCAGATGGGTTGGCACATTCATCAGATGGATGTGAATATTGTGTTCCTTATGGGATTGTTGAGGAAGAGGTGTACATTGAGCAACCTGAAGGATTCGAAATATTCAGCATCGAGTCACATGTGTGCAGGCTCAAAAGAGCAATGTATGGGCTGAATCAAGCACCTCATGCTTGGTACACTCGGATCAACAGCTATTTCACCAGACTTGGTTTCACCAAGAGTGAGGCGGATGCAAACCTGTACCAAATTATGGTGGAGGGTAAGCTTTTAATATTTTTCTTTATGTTGATGATTTAATACTAACGAGTGATGAGAATTTGATACACTCATGCAAGCCAGATCTTGCAAAGGAGTTTCAGATGAAGGATTTGGGCCTCCTTCATTATTTCCTTGGATTGGAAATATGGCAGCAGGAAAGTGAACTGTTTGTGTCTCAAGGAAAGTATGCTCGGGAGATACTTGAGAAGTTTTACATGCAAGGATGAAAGCTTATCGACACTCCTCTTCCAGGAAATCGGAGGAAAGAGGATGCTACATTGGCAGAGGTAGTGGATGCCACTGTTAATCGATAGTTGATGGGTTCACTCATGTATTTAGTTAATACAAGACCGGACATATGATATGCGGTGAACTAGCTTTCACAAGCGATGGTTAAGCCTACCAAGTTCTTTTGGAAGGCAGGTAAGCATGTCCCGAGGTATCTCAGGGGCACATATGAGTATGGATTATGGTATAGATAGACAGATGAGGTGAAGTTGCATGGCTTCACAGATGCAGATTAGGCAGGCAACCCAACAGACAGAAAGAGCACATCAGGATGGATTTTTAGTAATGGATCTACAACAGTTTCTTGGTACAACATGAAACAAAGATCTGTAGTAGTCAGTTCAGTGGAAGAATAATATGTGGCAGCAAGTCAAGCTGCATGTGAGGCTATCTGGATGAGGAAGATCCTGGTCGGTTTGTTCGATTCATATTTAGATCCTACAGTGATACATTGTGATAATCATAGTTGCATTAAACTCTCGATTAATCTTGTGTTTCACGATAGATCTAAACATATTGATATCTAGTATCATCATATCAGAGATTGTGTGCAGCAGAAGATCAAGATGCAGATATTCTTACGAAGGCGCTCACCAGGAGAAAATTCAAATACCATAGAGCAAAGATCAGGGTGAAGGATAATCCCTATCTTGTTGAGAGGGAGTGTTGAGATTCAACAAGATGATGAAGCTTAGTGAAAATCAGCCACCTTCACTAAGTGGGCCCACAAGCTATTTTTCGTTGTAAGTCTATTTTTAGATATGGTGATCATATTTCAGAAGTTGGAGGATGCTATTTGTGGATGGTTGGTCAAGTTGGAAAAATAGATGAAAATCTATTTTTAGAATATTGGGTGAAGTCTATTTATAGATCATCGATCTAAAAATAGAAGTGTTGATTATTATTAGCTCTTAATAATAATCTAACAATAAATATCAACTTATTCTCTTGGAGCACTTTATTTCAGTATATAGATTTGGAAAATCAGTGGGTTGAAGGAATTATGCAATTCCTAGGGTTTATGGTGGCTCATGCATGGAGGACTTAGTTAGAACTGAAGTGGAAAATTTATGACGGAGTTGGAAGAGTAGTTCATGGAGTTTTTATTTAGTTTAACTCAGTTAATGGAGTTAAACTCAATTGTGCTAGTTGTATCTAGTCTAACCGAATGATACACTAGTGAGAGTGGAGTGAATTAATTAGTTAATTAATTCACAAATAATAACTCATTAATCAACTGAAAAAATAGTGCATGTCAGTTCCAGTGGAGACCCAGTGGAGAGATAGGTGAAAGGGCAATATGGACTATCCATTGTGACTATAGTGATGCATTGATTGCATCACACACACATTGGAGTTTCCAGTGAGGATTGCGCAATCAAGGGAAGGCCAAATCAAATTCATTCAAGGGTCTTCTTTAGTAGGGATTGCGCAATGGAGGCAGGCTATCAGGTGGAAAGAAATCAGTGCATGGATTTGCAGATTTATTTTGATTAGTGTGTGATGATTGATTTTACTGAGAGCTTGATATACTAAGCTTTGTATGAGATTTTTACATGATATCCATGATACATAATATATGATAGTTGGGGTTTTCAGCTTCAGGCTTTCCCATTAAGCAATTGTGTTATGTGCGATTGTTTTTATTGCTTCATGTGTTTGCAATTGAGTTTTTTAATTTATACAAAAGATTAACAGTGGAAGGATTCTTTATTTAGAAAGAAGATAAATATTGTTAGATCAGGGAATCTAGATATATGCATGCATCTTGTATATAATTTCTATAGTTCATTTATGTAATATATTGGAGGTTTCCCCCTTGAATTGGCTGATTTCTAAGGCATTGATCTCTCTTTTATTCTATTTTTTGAGATGGTTTCATAACATTTGGTATCAGAGCTTTGGATTCTAGGGTTTCGCTACTCCAAAGAGGTCATCGTGTAATTTTTGCTATAACGTTTTTTATACGAAGGGTTAGAATCTGAAATTTTTAGAGAGCAAAGCCAAAATCCTGAGGAATGTCGTGTACAAATTTAAGATCTTGGTTCGAAATATTTTCGGAGATATGATTTTTGGAATTTAGAGCTTTTTTCAGGCTCCTGAATTTCACCTGAAACAGTTCATCGTGGCATGTGCGCTATAAATCACTTTCTACGAAGGTTAAGAAGCTAAAATTTTGATAGAGCGAAGCCACAATCCTGAGGAACCTCCTGTAAACATTTAGTATCTTGGTTTTTAAAATTTTCTGAGCTATGAGCTATGGAAGTTAAAGTTTTTTTAGGCTCCCGAATTTCATCTCAAAGAGGTGACTGTGGGGAAATCGTCATAACCCTCTCTCTGAGCATCAGATTGGAATTATGTAAAAAGTGGTTGAAATTACACAGATTGTAGTTTACATTTGTATCAATTTTAGAGCTGAAGGAGGAAACAGTGACATGTGGCACGTCCTACAAGTTCACTCTACTAAACCAGTCCATAATTAAGTCATTGTGAGAGATTGGGAATAACGTTCCCTTCAAGAATCCAAATTAGGTCAGACCTATAGAATTTGAAAGATGCTTCAAAGGGCTACTGCAGGGCCAAATTTCAGATATTGAGGATCTGCAATTATAGAGATAATTCAATTTCATTATTGAGTTCCTTAAAAGCAAGAAAAAGGTGTGTATTTTTTTTGAATTCCATAAGTCTTGTGTGAAAAATCAGTTTTAATTGATTCTAAGGGCATATTTTAGAATAGATATCAGTATTGGGTTATCAAATGGATCCTAAAAAGAATTCAACACCTATTAAGCCTTTAGAAGGCTCTACTATGACCCATGAAGACGAAGAATTGCAACATGACATGTCGAAATTGCAAAAGCAAGTGCACCAAATGTCGATCTCACAAAGAGCAACAAAAAATGAAATGGAAGTTTTGAAGAAAGGCGTGGAAGATAAGATGGATGGCATGAAAGCTAATATGGATGACATGGAAGAAAAAATGAAACAAAACATGGAAAACATGAAGAGTGATATAAAAGAAGACATAGAAGGTTTGACAAAGTTGATACAAGAAATGTTTCCTAATGGCGAAAATATAGTAGAGGAAACTCATGATGAGAACAAAGTAAATGTTAGTCGTGATTTTATAAAATCTAATTTTGGATGGAAGAACCACCATATTTCAAATATGGATATGAGGAAGTTTTATGGAAAGGACCCCGTAACATGGATACTACAGATGGAGCAATATTTTGATCTCAATAATGTGCAAAACACACAAAAAGTATGCATTGCAACTTTACATTTTGAACAAAGTACATTTGTATTGTATCGATGGCTTTGCTCCCATAAAAAAATTGTAACTTGGTCAATTTTTACGGAGGAAATAATAGCACATTATGAGGATACAAAGAGAAACACATTATTTATCCAATTGATAAATCTCAAACAAAAGGGCTCAGTGGTGGAGCACATTGAGGACTTCCAAAAATTGAATATAAGGGTAAATGATATTCCAGAGGAACACATGATTGATGTCTTCATAGGGAATTTAAAGGATAGCATACAACATGAAGCTCACGTTTGGGAACCTGACTCATTGAAGAAGGTATTCAGAGTAGCAAGAAAAATTGAATGTAAAATTATGGCGACAAGGAAGCCTACCACTCACATCTATAAAGATGGAAGTGTTGCTACTCTTAGACTTCCACAACCTACAAGGTTGACACCACAACAATTGGAAGAAAAAAGAGAAAAAGGGCTTTGCTATAGCTGTGATAGAAAATACACTAAAGGTCATAAGTGTGCTAAAAGAGAAATTGAAAGAGATATTGAACCAATGATTGAAGATGTTGAAAATGTTGAAAATGTTGAAAGAAATTCAAGTGAAGAAATTGAATCACCACGTATGTATATAGATGTTAAATGTGTATTATTGAAATTACACATATTTATTAATTTAATTATTTATTTATTGAATATGTAAACTCATTTTGTACATTTAATTCTAATATGTACAAATTAAATCAATATCGATGATGAGATGTTAGAAAATGTTGACATTGACACATATGGAGATAAACAAGTTGACCATGTTTAATGATATCATATTAAGTGCATTATTGATATGTTCTTGAAGAATGAAAACTTGGAAGTTCAAGCCCAAACTTTGAGAATTCATCTTAACTCAAAGAAATTAAAGGAAGCTACGACTTTATTGAGTATTCGAAAATAAACAAAAGATAAAAAATGAAGGAAATTTTGATACAAAATAAAAATAGTGCTCTAAAGTCAATTGGAAGATCTAGAAAGAAAGTTGATTTAGTTGCATGTAGAGAAATACAAATGGTAGTGGTTTCATCAAGTATAACAGATAATTCTTTGGTAAAATCTATGGCACAAGCACTAGGTAGCTCACGAAAAACATTGCACAAACATCGGAAATTTCGATTGCAAATAGATGTAAATGGTGAACTCACTTTTTGGAAAGTTATTTGTAGGCAACCATACAAATATAGAGTTGGAGAAGATGTTAAAAAAATAATATATGAATATTGGATGAAAAATTCACGTGTTTCACCAAAAGCAAGGGATGTGATGTGACGAAGAATAGAATGAAATCAATACAAAGGACATGTAAAACATATCTTGGACACCACTCAGATAGAATTGTTCAACAAGTTCATAGAAGAGAATCATGAAAATAATGTCTCAATCATTGCTTTTGTGCAAAAAAACCATGGTATGTTAAACCTATCATTGTACGCGACACTTTTTGTTGTTATTATCATGTGGAATTTTAGTTATATTATGACACGTTCCTTAATTTTGGTAAATTTTTTTGGAAAAATTAACCTCCTCCTTCCACTATCCATGATTTCATATCTCAAATTCTATGTGCAAGAGAAAACCATGGATTATTTTACCAAAATAAATGTGTTGGTGATAAAAAATGCGATCATTGTGGAAATTTGACTTTATTTCATAAAAAATATCTTATTGATATAAATGGTCAATCATTGTCCAACATAAAAGTGAAATGGAAGAGATATGAATATATTCATACTTGTATTGGTTCAAGTAGTACTACAAGTTCTAAAAGGATTGATTTACAAGAAGAAAAAAAAAATTGTGATAGAGTTTTTGAGAAAGTTTGAGGTAGAAATTTATAAATACACCAAGCATTCCCATAGAGCTCGATGACAAGACTTGAAATTCAAAAAATCTTGTGAAGTTTCTCCACTAGGGACCATTTTTTCAATAGTTGATTTTTCATATAATTACACATTTGTTCCACAAAATGAAATACAAAGTGAATATTATCATTCTGACCAAGTCTCTATGCTTTCTAATATTCTATATAGACACGCTGAACAAATTGTTGATCATATAGAAAGAACTAGTTAAAATTGACATGTTATTAAAGAATATCACTTTTATATCAGTGACGATTGTACACATGATACATATTTTGTACAATATTATTTTGATAAGATTTATGACTCATTGAAAAGTCGTGGAATAAAATTCAATGAACATTGGATATGGTCAGGTGGATGCACAAGTCAATTCAAATCTTCACTATCATTATTTTGGTTGTGTCGTCTTCATATGAAATCCCACATAAAAAATTGTTGGAATTTATTTGAGACTGGTCATGGAAAAGGAGAACATGATGGTGCAAGGGCATGTATAAAACATGCACTTTGAAGATATCAAATGGACCACTCTGCACATCAACTTGTCTCAACTGAAAAATTTATTCAATGGTGCATCACTGCACTAAGCCATGAGACTAACCGGTCAAGAGAAGTACGAAGGTACATGTACATATATACAAATTAACTTACATATATATAGATGTAGAACTTTAATATACATGATCTAATTTTTATTGATTTTCTAATTTTAAACATTATTTATCACAATGATTATCTTTGATTGTATTTTGAATAACATATTTATATTCTTGTTTGAATTTTCCATATAGGTTTTTTTTCGCATATTGGGGTCCAAGATGTAGATATATTGATTGGAAATGATGTTGAAAAAATAAAAGGGACTCGAAAATTTCATTCAATTAAAATAAAGAAGTACCAAAATGTGTTTGCATTTGATAAAATAAAATATTCTTGTTTTTGTCATGTTTGCATAGACAACACAGAATCCATTAATGTTTGTGAAAACAAAATGTATGTAAAATATTGGCAACATACAAAACTAAATACAAAGGGGAAAATGTCTGTTGCAAACTTTGAAGAAATGCAGTAAGAGGAGACTATAGTATCATCTGAAGGTGATTGAGTTTATGATATTGTTAGAGAAGGTAATATTTAAATTTATTTGAAATGATAGAGATCTAGAAATAGATAATAAAATCAAGTACACATGTTAATTTTAAAGTTAAAATTTTCATGTTAATTATGATCCAAATTTATGTACTTGTTTTATTGTGCAGGAGATGTTTTTGTTGTAGTTGCACCTACTAATAACGTAGAAAATGTGAAGTATTATTTGATGTGTTGTACTGAACGAAAGATGAAATTATTGGAAAACTATGATGATAATGAGTTTATATATGATAGAGTGTCTACTATACTGAAAGGTTATTTTTTCCAACAAAATCATCAAAGTCATGAATTTTTTTACTTTCAAAACTATGAACCTGGTGTCATAAGTTGTCAATATGGTCACTTGGTGTGTGCAGGACGCATAAGGTTGATAAAAGTTTAATCAAATAAAAAATTTAAAATTAAGAAATGGAAAATGCCAAAAGATGGTCATGAACGGATCATTGAAGATGGAATTCCATTAGAATTTTTTTGATTGAACTACCCAACAATTTCTTCTCCTTGGATTCATCTTTTAGAACTTACAGAACTGAAGTAGAAATTGTTAGCTTTTTTTTTGTCCATTCTTAAGTTTTACATTATTATATGTATATTTTATGTTATGTACAAGTGTTTGCACATGTACAATTTTTTTGCACATGCACACAACAATTGATTTATACACATGTACCCATACATGTAGATTCTCTGGTCTTAAACAATTTTATACATTCTTTGATATCAACTAGTTAATTTTATGTCATTATTGCAAAATGTATGTATCTAGCATATTTGATATAATGCAAATTTTAAGTTATGATTTTGTTTTAGACATCTAAAGCAAATTATAATATTCATTCTTGAATGAAAAATGTGTGGTACATGTTTTGTAATTTCTAGTTTACTATCAACTGACATCCATAGTAGCCTTTCTATGTATATTAATGAAAAATGTTGTGTACTCAATATTTTTTAATGAAGTTTTAAAATTTTATGATTGTTTGACACATCTATGTACACCTAAAATTTTATGATTTTTTTAGAGGTACATATATATGTATTGTATATTAAAACAATAAAAGAATGATTTCAAATGAAAAATGTATGAATTAAATGCAAATTTTCTTTCATTGCTACATATTCATGAACTTAAATATATATGTATTTAACCTATAATATGTAAAAACATATATGATTGTTTTAAATGACACATGATCATGTGAAAAATGTACCTAAATATCACTTTTAATAGATGTATTTCCTAATTATATAACATTCATACATGTTAAAATGTAGTGAGCATGTACCACATGTGTTTTGTAATTTGCAATTTCAAGCTAGATTCATTTTAAATAAAAAATGAAAAAACAACTTAAGCTTTAAAAACAAAACATTTAATCTAAGTTTGAATCTAAGTTAACATTATCACAAGAACTCATCATATATTCAAAATGTAATTTAACTAAATGAATTTATGTACTTTAATCATTGTTATATATTCACGAACTTAAATATGTATTTAACCATCTATAATTGTTTTAAATGACACATGCTCATGTGAAAAATGTACACCTAAATATCACTTTTAATAGATGTATTTCCTAATCATATAAAATTCATACATGTTCAAATGCATTTAACATGTACCACATGTTTTGTAATTTACAATTTCAATCTAGATTCATTTTAAATAACAAATGACAAAACAACTTGAGCTTTAAAAACAAAACATTTAATGTAAGATTGGATCTAAGTTAACATTATAACAACAAGTCAACCCCTGTATGTGAGTGTTAGCTCATAATAAAGTTGGGAGCCACATGACCATGTGGATGAGGGACACTTGTCCTCCTCACATGGGCACACATGGCCATCCCAACCTGCTTAAAGCTTGGAGTGTGGGGAGTTTATTCACCACCCTCGAACGTCCCCCACCGATGTCCTTGCTCCAATCTGGCATTAACATTGTATCATGTTGATTAACTTTGTTTATCACGCCTTTGCCACCCTTCATGGCCCATAAATCCACTCACCCTCCTACTCATTTGGTATTTAGCTCTCCCTTTGGCTTCATTCTCTCGCTCCTTGCGCCTTCGCCAAGCCCCTGCTCCACTGCTCGGTTCTTTATGATCCTTGCTGCGACGTAGTGCACCCTCCATTGTCTCAGAATCATTCTTGTTCCTCCACCATGCCCCATCACCATTGCATGCAATGCCTCAGAGGCAGTGGTCGTGGTATCCCCTCTAGGCCACCCATTCTTACCACTGTTGGTAGAACAGTGAACCTCTCGGTTGACTGGGCAGAGCTGGAAGTCCTAGACCCCATTAACCTCACTTCCTACTTGTCACTCCACCTTCTTGAGCCTCCCTCTGAAGCCTCTAGCTCTGGCCTTCTCTCTAGGAAATGCCTTCGCAAGTCAACCATATCTACCGCCTCCCCCTTCTCCCCTTTCAAGATGGTGGCCTTGCCAGTTCAACAGGCCTCGAACAGTGAACGCAGTTGCAGCTCGGGCTCAAAGGAGGATGGCACCAATGTGGATACAGAGGCTCATGCGACTTCCTCCCCTTTGCTAAACGCCCACGCAACTCTCCTTCCTCCATCGTATGCCCAGGTGTCCAAGCTAGATGATGATGAGTCTGAGTACATGTGAAAAATTGTGGAGGAGGCGTTCCAACCACTGGTTCAGGATGATAATAATCCAACATCCTAACTTTTGGGTTCTTCTTTCTAATTCCAGTCAATTTCCTAATACTTCGTTTCTTCTTGTTTTCTAGTTTTGGTTTAAACATGTTATGTATGAGGTTGGTTTCCCAATATGGGTATCATATTCTAAACTTCTTGAACTCATCTCTTGGGCTTGTTTCCCCGTCTGGGGAAGCCCCTTTTCTGTTGCTTTGGAAACAAAATTTCCCGCCAGAATTGGCTTGCCAACTTCGGAGGATGATGATTGTAATATTTTTAACTATATGATATAATAGAAGTAGACGAATTTAGAAAAAAAAAAAAACATTATAACAACAAGTCATCATGTATTCAAAATGTAATGTAACTAAATTCATTTATGTACTTCATCATTGTTACATATTCATGAACTTATATATTTTTTTAAGCATCTATAACTGTTTTAAATGACACATGATCATGTGAAAAATGTACACCTAAATATCACTTTTAATAGATGTATGTCCTAATTATATAAAATTCATACATGTTCAAATTCATTTAATACGTACCACATGTGTTTTTTAATTTTCAATTTCAATCTAGATTCATTTTAAATAACAAATGACAAAACAAATTGAGCTTTAAAACTAAAACATTTAATCTAAGATTGAATCTAAGTTAACATTATAACAACAATTCATAATTTATTCAAAATGTAATGTAACTAAATGCAATTATGTACTTCAAACATTATTATATATTCATGAACTTAAATATGTATTTAACCATCTATAATTGTTTTAAACGACACATGATCATGTGCATAATGTACACCTTAATATCACTTATATCACTTTTAATAGATGTATGTCCTAATTATATAACATTAATAGATGTTCAAATTCATTTAACATGTAGCACATGTGTTTTTTAATTTGAAATTTCAATCTAGATTCATTTTAAATAACAAATGACAAAACAACTTGAGATTTAAAAACAAAACATTTAATATAAGATTGAATCTAAGTTAACTTTATAACAACAAGTTGTCATGTATTCAAAATGTAATGTAACTAAATGCATTTATGTACTTCAATCATTGTTACATATTCATGAACTTAAACTTGTATTTAACCATATATAATTCCTTTAAATGACACATGATCATGTGAAAAATGTACACCTAAATATCACTTTTAATAGATGTATATCCTAATTATATAATATTCATACATGATATATTGTAGGATTCTGTGGTGTAGATCTTTAGATACAAAACTTGGAATCTCCACAGTATTCATTTTTTAGTCTACGTTTTGAGTCTAAATCAAGACTCATCTTCAAGACAAACCTACAAATAAGAGAATAGATTAGGGTGAATAAATAGAGGAAAAAGATGATGGGAAAAGAGCCGACCAGTTTCTATATTTATAATACAAGGTTATTTATTTGATTAATTAGTTAGATATACTTTTTTTGTTTTTTATCCACATTTATTTCTAATTAGGTTAATGTACTGTTGATTTTTTATTTATAATTATTTTATATTTTTTTATAAAGCCCTATTTTAATGATATTACTAATATTAATAGCTATTAGTAATATTTATAAACCTAAGTAATGATGATTAAGGTTCTTTATAATAGATTTACTAGGTATAATAACCTTAAATAACCTTATATCATAATTACTTAGGTTTATAAATATTAATAGTACTATCAATATTAGTAATATCATTAACATAGGGCTTTATAACAAAATGTAAAATAATTATAAATAAAAAATCAACAATATAATATGTCATTAATCTAATTAGAAATAAATGTGGATAAAAAACAACAAAAGTATATATAACTAATTAATCAAATAAATAACCTTGTATTATAAATTTAGAAACTGGTTGGCTCTTTTCCCATCATCTTTTTCCTTTATTTATTCACCCTGATCTATTCTCTTCTTTGCAAGTTTGTCCTAAAGATGAGTCCTGATTTAGACTAAAAACACAGACTAAAAAATGAAGACTATGGAGATTTCAAGTTTTGTATCTAAAAATATCCATACATGTTCAAATGCATTTAACATGTACCACATGTGTTTTGTAATTTGCAATTTCAATCTAGATTCATTTTAAACCACAAATGACAAAACAAATTGAGCTTTAAAACAAAACATTTAATCTAAAATCGAATCTAAGTTAACATTATAACAACATGTCAACATGTATGCAAAATGTAACAACTAAAAGAAAATGTACTTCATTCAGTGTTACATATATTCATGAACTTAAATATGTAAAACCATAGATATGATTGTTTTAAATGACACATGATCATGCAAAATGTACCTAAATATCACCTTTAATAGACATTTACACCTAATTATATAACATTCGCACATGTTCAAATGCATAACATGTGCCACATGTGTTTTGTAATTTGCAATTTCAATCTAAATTCATTTTAAATAACAAATGACAAAACAAATTGAGCTTTAAAAACAAAACATATAATCTTTAAGATTGAATCTAAGTTAACATTATAAAAACCTGTCATCACGTATAAAAAATGTAACAACTAAATGCAAATGTACTTCAATCATTGTTACATATATTCATGAACTTAAATATGTAAAACCATAGATATGATTGTTTTAAATGACACATGGTCATGAAAAATGTACCTAAATATCACCTTTAATAGACATTTACACATAATTATATAACATTCACACATGTTCAAATGCATAACATGTACCACATGTGTTTTGTAATTTGCAATTTCAATATAGATTCATTTTAAATAACAAGTGACAAAACAAGTTTTAAAAACAAAACATAATCTAAGATCATATAATTTAATATTATATAAAAATATGTGATCACATGCCAAATGTAACAACTATCCAAAATTTAAAATCATTCAATAAACGTAATGTAGTTCAACTATCCAAAATGTAAAATATGTCCAAAATTTATATCATGAAAAATAAAAGTAAATATAACAATATATCAAGTGTTAAAAGTATCAAGTTACATAGAAAAGTAAATATGACACATGTTTAAGTTATAAAAAGACCAGATCAAATAAAATGTTGCACGTGTATCAATCAAATAGAGAATTTGGCTGCAATGTGTTTTCCAGTAGTCTCCTTGTGTTATCATCTAAAGAATTGGCAACCTAGACAACATTTAACCATTAAATTTTAATGTTTTACGATTGAATGAGAATGTAGAAATTCAATAAAACAAACTAAATTAAAAAAATAGATTGAAAATTCCATGTAATACCTCATGTAGTTCCCCCTCCATTGTCCTCAGTTGGCCCTGCATCAAGGCATCCTCCACGATAAACTGTACAATATATATATATATATATATTAAAAAATTTCAAAAGAAAATGCATAAACTAATGCAATAGCATGAAAAAAAATGTTAGACAACTTCTTGTTCAAATTGTTTGGATGTTCCTATCTCCATCATACACTCTGTCGCTAAAGTCCTTGGAGAATGGAAATCATCTCCACAAACCTAAAATTCAAAAAATTTAAAAGTGTGAAATAACTCAAGATATAGATATCATTTTTTTAATGAAAATTTCACTTCAATTTAGAAATTGAAACATAAGTGAAAAATTGAATACTTGTGATGATGGATTTGGCACATCTACTTACAAGGAAGAAGAGGGTGGCTCCATTGGGAAAACATCGGAAATAATCATAATATGTTAACATTTAATTATATACATGTGTGTACACAATTATTTCTATTAATAATATGTCATCATGATACCGATATAATAATAGAATAATAATTGTACATCAACGTAATGAACTCTTAAAAAACACTAACATTTCCCAAAATATTATCTTGATTTCCAGAATCTAAACCTTGAACTGTGATAATATCAAAATTTTCGTTCAACAAGCGTGTTAACTACAAATGATGAAAATATGATACATTTTTTTTATTTTAACATATACAAATGAACATGAAAATGTAAATTAAAAATTACATTAAAATATTCACCCTAACCATTAACACATACTGATCCCGTGCCCTCTTCCTCATGAAGAATTAACTCCTGCCAACCATTGCGACAATGATTTGCATATGTTCTAAGCTCTTCAATACTCATGTTGTCTATCTCATCATTTGTAGTATACATAAAATTAACACATGCATTCTCTCATGATCTTTATCGATTGAGACCAATATCAATTCCACCAAGTTCAGTCTAAATATTGTTTATGATGACATCCCTTGCTTCTCGACTAATTTGAGAAGTGGCATCCACCTATGACCGGAAAGTTTCCACATGAGGAGGTCGGCTCCCCAATGGTGGCTTGGGGCGAGGCAACTCAACATCAAGCTTAGCGCCCCTATGGTCACATAATCGACCTTTCCTATGACCAAAATATCTAGAAGGAAGGTCATTATAATTGAATTTCATTCTCTAAAATAATTTTGCATAAAATAATTTTGCAAAATAAACAGGAACCTCGTCATTCCATGGCAGTCTTCCATTGGTTGCAAGGTGCCTATCATACAAATGGAAAGCTATATTAGGATGCTTGAAACATTTCACCTTTAACATCTTTTTTTTCAGCCCTTCCTTGAAATTAAACATAGATTTTTCCATTTCTTTTGTAACTTTTTTTTTTTAACATCCCCATGTATCAAGACCCATTACTATTTCCTTTCTTTTCCTCATCACTTCTACAAAAGTATCAGTGGTTGGCCCAAGTTTTTTGTAAACATATGCAAGTGTTCTTAAAGAGTTCGTAATTATTTCTATGCTTTCTCAGCTCTTAGTAAGGAGTTTCAAAGACACAAAACTTTCATCAATTTTGAATAAAGATGTTCGCACCTATGTAATGTGCATCGTTGGATATTTTTTTCCCAAGGTAAATCTTCAGGAATTTTAGAAAGATAAGTCATGGTTGGTGTACAACCTTCTTCTTGAATAACATGATCTGGCCTACGTCGTTTTAGAGCAACAATTTCACCCTATGCATCAATATATAAAATTATGCATAAATAGAAAAACATGTGAACAAATTTGTACAATTTCCTTTTAACAATAAAAAAATTATATAAATAATTTAACAAATTAATAATTCAATGACAATAATATTCATATTAATGGCCACTTCGAGATGGCTGAGCAGCATCATGCCCACCCTGAGATGGATGAGAACTATTATGACCACCCATTGATTGGCCATCAAGGGAATGTGTACCAAAACCCTCATGCGATTTTCCACCACATATTGATTGGCCACCAAGGGAATGTGTACCAGCACCACCCTCACGCGACGAGAGGGAAGCTTCATAAAAAAATACGAATTTCTAATCAATTCAAAAATACATACATACATATAAATACATATATATGATTGAGTAGATTGCGTGAACCATGGCTAGGCTCCATTGATTGAGTAGATACTATTTTCCTTCAAACTCCTAGAAAATGAAATTTATTAAAAATTAATTTAACTCACAAAATTGATAAAAAATAAATTCCATATGTATGCATGTATGTACATGGAGATAAAATTATATATCAAATAAAAAATCAATTCCACATGTATACATGTATGTATAGGGATATTATATATTAAAATGTCATTTAAAAACATGCACAATTAATATAAATACCAATAACATCGCTTGATCCATGATCCCCCTCTCTCATAGAAGCATGGGACTCTATTGATGTTCCCCTCGAAGAATCACGTGCCAAATGATCATCCTCCATGATATATATGGATATCTACAGTTACATAGACACACATAATGTTTAAAACATAGAAGAATCATGTGGGAAATTATCATCCATGTTATATATGGATCTATATACAAATACATAGATACACAATGTTTAAAAAGTTACCTCGTGCATTTACAATTATTTTTAAAATTACTATTTAAATTTTTTTTTAAAGAATTCAAAAAATTAATGTAATTTACACAAATGTTGGAGTACAACTTGAACACAAATTATGCAAAACACAAAACTTTCAAAGCACTAATTGTTAAGTGAAACTCACTTTATTTAAACAAAAAATTATTGAAGTCCTACACATTTTTAAAATTAAATACAAAATTTTCTAAAAGATGAAGTTCACCAAGTTGTCATGTGCTTACATAGTGGGTGAACATTTTGAAAATTAAATAAAAAAATTTCTAAAACATGAAGTTCACCAGTTTTTTCTTACATGGTGGGAGTGCACTTGATATATAATTGAAAAAAATCCCTGGTCATTAAAAATTACGCATTTATAAGTAAAAAACAAATGCATATCAAAGATATCTTACAATGTCCATTAATAAATTTTGAAGGAGATTGTCTCAACACTAATTCATCTTCATCTTTGAATTTTGAAGGAGAGCATCTCAACACTAGTTCATATTTGAATTTTTAAGAAGAGTGTCTCAACACTAGTTCATCTTTGGCAGATGAATCTTGAATTGGCATTGCCCCATACAATACTAATTCATCTTTGAGAGATTAATCTTGATTTGTCATTGCCCCATACAATAGATCACCAGACATCTTATTAACATTTGCAAAATATCTTATACTAAATGATTGAAATTGTCTAACAACATTGTTTTCTTATCCATGTAGTTGTTTTAGTCTCTCCTTCTTAACTTGGTACATGCCTTTCATATGGTTGCACACAAGTTCATAATTCGTGAAAAATACAATTCCATTGGATCCATACTCCCTAGCAGTTCCCAAGCCTTCTATCAATGCAATATAATATGCTTCATTGTCTGTTGTTCTTCAAGGTATATTCATTTTCTTTGGTGAACTTTCTTAGTCTCAATATTTCATAGCACATATGTAGTCACTACTTTCCCTGGATTGGGATAACATGAAACACATATGCATAATGTCCATTTTTCAACCATGTTTAGTGGGCTTTTTGATACCTGAAAAAATTAATTCAATAAAATATTAAATGAACATTTATTATGAATTCCTTAAATTTTATGGGAGAAATGACATGTACATGGAGCAAGGAAAAAAATACTAGCATGAAAGATGTGATTTTGAAATCATCATTGTTGCCTCAGAGGAGAGAAAAAGAGACTAGCATGATAGATGTGATTTTGAAAGCATCCTTGCTATTAAAAATGACAAGGACTATTGGAAATCCTTAACGAAAATACAATGAACCTCCTTCAAAAAATTGGAGCTCACCAGATCAAAGAGACAATGTGGAATATGATGTTACTAAGCAAAGAAGTTGGAAAACATTGGAGCTCACCAGATCAAAGAGACAACATGGAAGATGATTTTACTAAACAAAGAAGTTGGAAAAGTACCATGTAGTCTTAAAGATATTGATTTAAGAAAATTATGGTTCAAACAATCATTCAAGACTTGGAAAATCAAGGACATATCTATTACTAAACGAAGAAGTTGGAAAAGCACCATGTACTCTTCAAGATATTGCTTTAAGAGTCCTTAAAATTATAGAAGTCACACATTATAGTGTTGGTCTATCCACTCTTAATATCCATACCACCACTCATTTTTTCTTAAATTAAAGCTTCTAACTATTGAAAAGGGAATATCAGTTTTGAAAACAACCATCCATAAGACAATTACAAACTGAAAAAACTCCTTAAGATTGCAAAAGTGACATATACCATGAGACATTAATCACATTAGGCCACCTAGGACCAATCCAAAAAAAGAATATACACAAGTCTCCAAATCAATGTCACAAGAATACTATAGACATATTGTTATCACTATCATCTAGATTAGACTTGTCATTGTCATATACAAAACAATCCTTAAAATTGTAGAAGTCACACATTATAGTGCTGCTCTATCCTAGCTCAGAATAGAGATACTACCACTTCGTTTTTTCTTAAATTAAAGATTCTAACTATTTGAAAGCGAATATCATTTTTGAAAACTGATATCCATAAGACAATTATAATCTGAAAAAAAATCTTTAAGATTGAAAAAGTGACATATAGCATGAGACATTAATCACATTAGGCCACCTAGGACCAATCCAACAATACACAAGTCTCCAAATCACTATCAAAGAATAC
The DNA here is from genome assembly GCA_034641835.2 of Pinus albicaulis. NCBI lineage: Eukaryota > Viridiplantae > Streptophyta > Pinopsida > Pinales > Pinaceae > Pinus > Pinus albicaulis. Next base: position 135,783,232 of record CM076572.1, on the reverse strand, counting down.
TATAGACATATTGTTATCACTATCATATATATTAGAGTTGTCACTGTCATATTGAAAAAGAGTGGAATAATTGAGAGTGGAATTATTGTTGTTGCCAAAAAACCATGATGTCCATTGCACTGTTATAGAAATAAATCCAACCACTTATATAGATTGTACTTTGAAACCTTCCACTGATATCAAGAACATAACAGTCACAAACAAGACACAAACATATCATGATAAGTTCATTTTCAGAGTAGTAGGGGTATTCTGTGCAGATATCAATAGAAAAGAGGCTGGAAAGTTTCAATTGAATCAACACAATCTTGCCTAGTATCTATTACTGCTCGATTCATTAGAGAACCAATCCCATATCCAATAGCAGAGACATAGATAGCTAGAGAAGTTGAATCCATCCAAACATACATTTCTATTTTTGTAGAGGTCGATTATTTTTATGATAAACCTACATAGAAGGATACATTAGAGGGGATTTATGTGGGGATTATATAGTGGATACTAGAAAATATGTTTATAAGTAATATATAGGAATCAAATACTCAGTGATAAATAATGATTCAATGCAAACCAAATAATGACTGATAGTGAGAAAAAAATTGGTATGGGTACAACCTAAAGATTAGGATGTTTTTTCAATGCTAATGCTTGGATGGTCAATGAATTTATTAGTGAATTGGAAAACAAAAAGTCTTAGAGAATTGGTCAATGATGGTCAATGAATTTATTAACTATCATTTTTCAAATTATCTGTGTTAAATGTTTTTTTGTTATCGTAATAGTTGAACCTTAATTTTCCTTAATTATTTTTACTTGTATTTTGTTTCGATTTTATTCTAACTATCTCTATGGACTTATGTAGATATAATACCTTATACATCAAGTGGAATTTTTTGCAATGATTTAATAAAATCTATACCACAGATTCATGACTTCACCATGTCTTGTTCTCAATTTGGTTTCTTGCAGGAATATTTCCTCTACTTCAATTTCATCCTAACATTCACTAGATACCTCCATAAGTACATAGAATCCCCCTGTTGTCTTATTATTCAAGGTATTTGTTTCTATTCATTGTACAATTTAAACCACTATGAAATAAACAAACACATGGATCCTGCAACTCTCTGCGCGTAGGCTAAAGGACTCAAATGGTTGTTAGACAATAATGCATTCAAATTGAGTTTTATGTAAAATTTTACAGAATTCTTTGTTTCGCTTTGAGAGAGGACGTATCATTAATTACGTACCCCTAATCATTGATAATTTGTAGGTTTGTTAGGTTCTTATAGTATATTAAAACACTTAAAAGTAACCAATTTATTTTTTCCATACATAAGACCTTAGTACATGCATTTTATAATTAAATTATCATTTTAGGAATAGAAGTGCAATTTCATTTATGTTGAAGAAAGTAGTTATTTTCAGGATTGATAATCCTTCATGTATAAATGTAATACTATGTAAAAAAACAAAAAACAAAATTATTGTTACTTTTTTAAGCATGTTTTTCATGCTATTTATTTATCAAATTTTTTTTTTAGAAAGGATACAAAGAGACACCCATTCAAATTAGAGAAAGGCTATATATATATATATATATATATATAGTACATTTGATCTTATCCATAATTTTTGTTGAGTCGACTCTCATCTTCGTTCTATGAAAAGAAGATAAGAAGTCCAAGAAATCGTAGACAAATGCTTATAATTCATATTCTCACCTCCCTCCAATGATAAAATAAAGTTTAGTTGAAGACAATGATCAAATAAATTTGAGTTGAAGATAACTTTTTTGTGATGATAATGTGAATTTCTATGCATAATACATCTCTAAGACAATGTGAATTTATGTGGATAATACATATCTAAGATAATGTGAAGTCCTATGGCTCATAGGATGCAAACTTCTATATGAAATTTGAGGCTGAGATAGAAGCATAAATTCAGCTCTCTTAGAGAACTAAAATGGACATCATTACATAGCTATTTGTAAAAATAATTAAGGCATATTAAGGTTTAGATATTCCGATAACGTAGAAAGATTTAACACAGAAAATGTGAAGTCCTATGGCTCATACAATGCAAAATTCTATATGAAATTTGAGGCTGAGATAGAAGCATAAATTCATCTCTCTTAGAGACCTAAAGTGGACATCATTATAGACCTATTTTTTAAAATAATTAAGGCATATTAAGGTTCAACTATTCCCATAACACAGAAAATGTGAAGTACTATGACTCATACAATGCAAAGTTCTATATGAAATTTGAGGCTGAGATAGAAGCATAAATTCAAATCTCTTAAAGACCTAACTTATTTGTCAAAATAATTAAGGCATATTTAAGGTTCAGCTATTCCCATAACACAGAAACATTGAACCCAGATAATGTGAAGTCGTATGGCTCATAGGATGAAAAGTTATATATGAAATTTGAGGCTGAGATAGAAGCATAAATTTAGCTCTCTTAGAGACCTAAAGTGAACATCATTACAAACCTATTTGTAAAAATAATTAAGGCATATTAAGGTTCAACTATTCCCATAAAACATATTATGTGAAGTCCTATGGCTCATAGGATGCAAAGTTATATATGAAAGTTGAGGCTAAGATAGAAGCATAAATTCATCTCTCTTAGAGACCTGACCTATTTGTCAAAATAATTAAGGTATATTAAGGTTCAACTATTCCCATAACACAGAAACATTTAACACAGATAATTTGAAGTCTGATGGCTCATACAATGCAAAATTCTATATGAAATTTGAGGCTGAGATAGAAACATAAATTCAACTCTCTTAGAGACCTAAAGTGGACATCATTACAAAATTATTTGTAAAAATAATTAAGGCATATTAAGCTTCAGCTATTCCCATAACACATAAACACTTAACATAAAAAAATTTAACACAGATAATGTGAAGTCCTATGGCTCATAGGATGTAAAATTTTATATGAAATTTGAGGCTAAGATAGAAGCATAAATTCTACTCTCTTAGATTCCTGGCCTATTTGTCAAAATAATTAAGGCATATTAAAGTTTAATTATTCCCATAACACATAAACATTTAACATAGATAATGTGAACTCCTATGGCTCATACAATGCAAAGTTCTATATGAAATTTGAGGTTAAGATAGAAGCATAAATTCAGATCTCATAGAGACCTAAAGTGGACATCATTACAGATCTATTTGTAAAAATAATTAATGCATATGAAGGTTCAACTATTCCCATAACATAGAAACATTTAACACAAAAGCATTTAACACAGTGAGTAGTATAACCTGGTGTTGAGGACTCGAAAATTGGTGCAACAACATCGGGGAAAACCACTCGGTCAGGGACTTAAAAACCATCCCTTTTCCGTTTGGAATGGTGGCTCCGAATGGATTTGTGGGACCATTTTCCCAATTTAATATAGTTGGAGTGAATGGATGATTTTATCTCTAAGTGGAATTTGAAATATGGGAAAATAAGCAAGCTTGCAATAAATAGTAAATCTATCTATTTATATTTATATATCTAGATCTATCTCTATTTATCCCATGATGAAATATTTTCTTTGTGTGATCCACAAAATAATCTTTCAGTGAATGCAAATAAATATCATACATTCACCTAGAGATATGAAAAAAATATAAGATAATTGATTTAATTAAGAATTTAATTAAATTAATTTAATGAAGCTTATATTGCAACTATTACAAAATGCATGTATTGCATATATACATAAATGATAACATCATAACATGTTCAAAGGTGAATTGATGTCAAACTGTGTTCAAACAAATATATAAGACAACACATCATAATATCAATAAATTATTTCTCATTTGAAACTCAAATAAAATATATAAGATAGAAGTACCATATATATATTTACTCAGATCATTTGAGAAATAACTCTCGGTCTAATCTTTTCTACTAAGAAAACTTTAAGAGTACAGAAGTACAACATCAGTAAAGTCTTCTTTTCAAAATTTCAAGACCCCTTCTTAAAAGACATGAAGGGGTTTAAATATAAAACCAATAAGTCTTAAAATAGTCATTACGATAAAAAAGTGAGGAGGTTTCAAAAAAACCTTCTTAAAGTAAGTAAAATTAAAACAGAAATAGAAATTAAAGGGGTGATTTGTTGGAGGATTGTCTTGCTATCCCTTATTCCATTTCCTCCTTCAATTGAAGAATATTAAGCATAGGCTTAACCTCAGGAGTTTTGCTTGGCCTAATGCATAGGTGTCCAGTAAAAACAACATCAGATAATGGAGGTATCATGTACGAGGATATATTTGTAAGACAACGACACATTAGCCATTGGCTGTGAGGCTTCACTAGATATCTACAGTATCTTTCCTAATCCAGTTTTTCAATCTTCATAATATGCTCCTCTTTTACTTTTGACACTCCCTACCATTGTCTTATCAATCCTTTTACCAAAGTTAATGCACCAGGAGGACATCTACCTATGAGATTTGTTGTGATCAAGTTCTGGCTGAAAATTTACACAATGTTTCTGAAAATTTCTTTGGCTCTGGTTATTTCCCTGTCTGCATTTTTAATTTTATATCCCAATCTATGAACAATATCTCTTTCTTTAATTCTTCAATTCTGGCCAGGTTTGCCTTTCGGCCATAAGAAGAATCCTGCCAAGTAACAAATTGGGATACCTTCTCATCTATGTCATCGAAACTAATCCTCATATCAGAAATGTGATTCAAAAGTGAATCATTTTTCTCACATAATTCAAAGATGCTTGTTACTTTCTAACAAAAGACAACATGTTGTTGTGGCAATAGGGTGTTTAATTCTAAAGCTTCTTTCCTAAACTCATCAATATTTGGAATATCTTTAATTTTCTCAATGGAGAGTTGTAGTTGATGAATTTGAGTATCTTTAGAATTAATTTCACTTTGATGGTAAATTTTCAGTTGGTGCAGGCTCTCTTGAAGCTGTGTGATTTGTACATGTAGTTTCTGACTAACACTCTTCTTTTTTTCTTGTAACTTTGTTTCAAGTTGAAGGATATTTTCATCTTTTTGTTTTAGCAGTTAATGAATCTCTAATGCCTTGTCGATTGTTGTACATGCATAAGCTCTTGGAAATGGTGATAACCAAGTTAGAGCCTGTGAAGGATCTAACTTGGTGTGTTTCAAAACAATGTCCATTGACATATCTTCTTGAGTGAGAGTATGGGAATGATCTTTTCTTCTCATTTTCTTCTGCCTGCTAAAAAATTCCTTTTGCCTAGGACTATAAAAAAATTCCAAGGGAGGAATTTATTGAATATCTAGAACAATTTCAGAGGTTGGTAAGGCTGGGATGTGTTCCATTATCTCTATACTTACTAATTTGTCATAGGGATTAGCAGTAAACAAGTCTCGACTTGTAGAAGGAGGAGTTTGTATAGTATTTTTTTGGTCAATAATCATGGTTGTTTATTCTTATTGGAATTTTAGGTCAAACTCTTCCAAACATCTTTGAGATTGCTAGGGAAATCCAGATCTATTGTTTGAACTTCAACTGATTTCTCCTGATCTGTTTTATTAAGGAAATTAATATCCTTAATAGCTGATTCACTTTCTTTCTGAGTCATGGTTTGAGATACATCCAAAATATTGACTGGAATTGTTTGCAGTCTCTTATTTCTGTATTGCTAAAAATTTAGTAGTTGTGGTGGGTGAAGGCATAAATTTTCCAACTTTTTAACTACAACATAGTTTTCGACAAACTCAAATAAGCCATCAAAATCATCATCTTCGTGCACAAAGGTTCTGACTTTCACTTGAGTAGTGAAATTATTGGCCACTTTTAGGGGATCATATTTCCTATTTGGAATTGTAAATAATTTCAAAAACTCAATCTGGCGAATTTCCACGATATCATGCTTGTAGTTGTATAGTCCATACACACCATAGTTAATTGGGAAGGAAGTCCATAATGCCTTCTTGGCTTCTTTCAAAAATCTGGTCCAACCATTTCCAACAGTTTGGTATGCGATTTCTCTTGCGAGAAGTTATCAGGAACATACAAGGGTAAGACATGTGGATGAGCTAGGCTCCCAAATACTTGTACATATGTGAATGAATCCTCACCAAACCACTTTCCTATAGAAGAAAATTTGGCTTAGGCCTCTTTCGAAAGTCTGGGGGATTTCTCATTGAAAACAACTTCAAAAAAGGGTAGTATAACTCCATGATAGATTTTGTAAAAATGACTTTCATATTTGGATTCCCATAGGATACTATGAAACATGAATGGGAACAAGATCCTGGGTAGTCCATTTCCATCCCATGGATGGAAAATATAATTTAAAACATACAACTTCCATAATATAGCCACTCATATATTATGGAGAAAATATTTTAGAAGAGATAGAACGATTCTTTCTATATTCTAAAATTTGGGTGGTAATATCATTTGACAGAATATTTCCCTAGTCCATAACATAAGCATCTGTTGTGGCTTTCGTAAGGGGAACCCATTCTACTGAAAATTTAGTTTTGTCTAGCTGACCAAAAAGTCTAGACATCATAGTAGAGATATTGCAATAGGGAATTGCAAGAGATTTAGTAGAATACATTCCCTTTTCATTGTTCTTGTGTTTGTTAGGATTGCTCCTCCACCACTTTATTGGCGTCTATTTGAGTTCATTTTCCTTAGCAAAATTTGCAAGGAATTCCTTATCCTAAATCTTGTCAGGGTTTGGAATATGGTACATTTGCTTCAAGACTTCCACTTTAAAGGAACCAATCATTTGTTCCTCTATTGGTAAGGAAGTCCTATCCCTGATGTTAATATTTTTGATAATCCACCTTACCATACTAGTATATGGTAGTATCTTGGGCCTTGTTGCATTTCGGGGAAGAAAGAAATTGGCTATGTCTCCAATGGTAGCTTTAGAAGAATTTGAGGCAGCATCTATTTCCTTTCTCTAGAATTTGCGAAGTTTCTCATCTTCAGATAGCTTTTACACAGATTCCCATTCAGAGGATCCACTTTCAGGTCCGCAAGTTGTATCTGTAAAAAAGGAAAACGTCTTTGTTCTCTCGTATGTAGTAGGGTTAATAGGAGCCATATCCTTCTTTACTTTCTTCAAAGCCTTAGACATTTCTCGAGAACTTTGCTTACTCAAAATTTCTTGTAAATAAGTAAGAAAGAATAAGTGGGAAGAACGAACCTTTTAGTTTTACAACATGCACTAATACCATAGTAAATAGAAACATTTCAAATGGATGAGAATTCACATGTTGATGGGATATAAATTGAATGCTAATTGCAGGAAAATTATTATGGTGGTATGGGCAATAAAATCATTAATTTATGACATTGATAACTGATATGGGTTATCATGCCATTATAATCATTTTTTAATTAAAACCAGATCTATCACATTATATCGTGGCTTGTGTGTAAATTCTTCATTATATATTAATGAGCTTAGCTTTTCTACCGATCGTGACATCTCAATCGCAATATTGGTGAAGTTGATAATATGAAACATGTGCTTGTTTGACAAGCGTACGATATGCGATCTGCGATGTGATATGCTTTATCACATCGGTGATTATGAGCGGTAAAAAAATAGAATGGCTTAAGTTGTTGTGATAATGCGATGTGATATGATTTATCGCATCAGCGAGTATGAGCGGGAACAAATAAGACTATCAGGGAAATTGCGATTTGAGAAATGTGATAGGCTAACATGGCAGAATTCAATTCCATGGGTATTTTTTATCAGATTTACTTATAAATATGACTTTTTCCCCATACAAAAGAGTTTCAATTATATTCATTGGATCGTAAAGATGTTTGAAATAATTATTTTTGAATTATATACATTTTGCAAATGATTTTGGGATTTGTGAAATGCGATATATCTTTGCTTAAGCATTTAGAAAGCCAATTTTTAAAGTTTTCGTCCCCTTTTGACCCCTATTCCTATCAAAAGAAATACTCTAAGGATTTATTTTCTTAAACTCTAAAAATTAAAAGGGTCCCCATTATTTTCTAAATTAACTATGGCTTAAAATAATGGGGGTTGTTGATTTACACAACAATTGGCAATTCAACTATTTCATATTGACCATTATTTATACATTAGTAACATTTGAATATTTATTTTTCTATATATTTTTCTATCTGCCCCCCTTGATTCTAAGAGTCTTCAAGCTAATTTAATTATCTTGACTATACTGGGGTTAATTTTTCTTCTGCTTTTTGATCACCAATTCCTATGTCTCTCTTAATGAATGCCCAAGTCTTGAAGAGATGCTCCAAATATTTATCTTCTATTCTAATTATTTATTTATGAGACAAAAGAAAACCCATAATTCTTCTATTATAAACTTAGACGGACAATTGGACTCTTCTATGGTGATGACAACCATTTCAAATTTCTTAGGTATAATTTTGAGAGCATTTTCAATAATTTTTAATATTCAATATTACTTTTGTGAATATTGATTTGATTCACAACTCTCATTAGTATTTTCATGAATTCATTAATGTTCTCAACCTCCTTCATCTTCAAGGTTTCAAACTCTCTCCTTAGGGTTTGAATTTTCACTATCCTGAATTTGTCATTACCTTTATATGCTAACCTTGTGATATCCTAGGCTTTCTTTGTATCATATTCTCTTTTTATCTTTGGAAAATTAAAGTATTCTACTAAACTCTATATCCAATACCTGACATTTCTCTCATTTTTCCTCAATTTTGCACATTGATTTATTTTTCCATTATTCATGGCTTGCAAAGTTTCCTGATCAACGTCTAAGAATCCATTCTCCGCTGGTTTCCAACATTTCTAGACCTATAGAAAAGTTTTCATCCTAAGAGACTAGAAATCTTAGTTCTTTCCAACAAGAAGTAGTCCCTATGTTTTCCTAGACTACTTATGGAAATCCATAAAGAAAAAAATGTTCAAATGTAGGTTAGATATTTTACCTGCGAATAAAATCTAAGTTTTTTTTTAAATGAAAAAAACTATTATAAAATAATAATCATAAAATTTTCCCTCTCTAGAGTTATACAATACCTTTTCTCCAATAATAAAATCCTTCCTTTAGAAAAACATTTGTCCTTGTCAAGCATATAATGGACTTACTTGGAATACATCATTAGAAGTGTTGGTCATTACCAAAATTGTAACATGGACGCTTCTGCCAATTTACATACCTTGAAACAAGGGTTTATAAGGTACAAATTAACCATGGAGCATTTATTTAATGAAGTTGTTTACATAGTGGTAAAAAAAAATCAACATGCTAGTGTGACACTAGCTTTGAGGAAACTATAAATTCAACATGCGAGGATTAAGAAAAAAATTTCCATTGCCCTCGAAATGAATCCAAAACCCATGCACACTATTTTGATTCCATAACCAATGTAGGGTTACTCCACCAATCGAATTTGCATGTGTCCATCATGATGAAAAATATAATTAATATGAATCTTTATAATTGTTGTCTAGCTCATGACATGATGTAACTCACATGTATTTGTAGAAATAAGAAAAGAAAATTATTATAAAGATCAAAGAATTTTTTTATTATTATAAAACATGGGTTTCATGCTCAAATTATTATGTTTCTAAGTAAAAGAACCCAATGTGTGCTTCTAGGGTTGAAAGATGAGTCATTGTCATTGTCATTATGTCCTAGACCCATATTGGAATTTTCTTTGTATCAAAGAAGATATTTTTTTTAATGTAAATTGGTCATGTAAACCTGGTCCACCAAGTCAGCCTCAAGAGATATCAAGTCAACCTCAAAAGGGAGCTTCAATAACTATATGTAGAAGTTCATTCAACCTATTATGATCGATCCAAGCACGAAAGTCCATTTGCAATTTATAAGTGAAGGAAAGAAGCGTGAAGAGCCTAGAAAGGATGTCTAGATCATTACAAGAGAAGAAGAACCATAACAAAGGAGGAAGAGATACCTGACTAGCAAAATAAGTTGATTTTTTTTCATTTTTTTCCAAAAGTGTGAGAGGACTAAGTTGAGCTACATGACAGAAGGTGCAGGCTGAATTTTAGAGTTTCAAATAAGGTTTGATACCCTTGTTGACTTATTTTGAGAAAGTTGACTTGTGTTGACATTTAGAGAAATTGACTAAAATTTGATTGATCTTCTTGGGAGGTTGACTTAGTGAATTGGAGGAGGTCTAATTGTTTCTATAAAGGTCTTGTTTGCCTCATTTGGTTTGTGTTATACAACCAACTCACAAAATAGAGGAATAGATAGATCAACGACTTAGAAATCAATATCTTCAAGGGGGCAACCTCCTTTACAATACATAAATGAAAAAAACTCCTTTCTATATATAGTAGTCTAAGGGGTCACAATATAACCAAAGCCAACATAACAATAATAATGTAAGGGCACAACAATAGTTCGCTTCCATGGGGCACAATAATAAGAATATGGGGACTACATGGGTACAACAATAACAATAAGGGGCTACACTAACAACAAAAATAAGGGGATACACTAGTATTATAGGGACCTAACATGTCTCGCTCCCTTAAAAAAGTGTCGTCCTTAATGCTTGAGTAGTTCTAGATCTTTTGTATAAAATTCTCATCCTCCCATGAGGAATATTTAGTGGGTAAGCTCTTCCACTTGATGAGATACTCTGAAATTGATCAACTTCGTAGCTGTCAAGTTCTTGTTTCCATGAATGCTTGATGTTCCAATATTATTTTTCCTTCCTCATCAAGTTTTGGAAATATTTTTTGAACTAGGAGCTTGTCACCTATAACCTTCTTTAAGCATGGAACATGGAAAACTACGTGTACTCGATAAGATGTCGAAAGCTCCAATTTGTATGCCATAGTACTAATATTTTGCAAGGCCTTGTAAGGAACATAATTCTTTGGTGATAATTAATTATTATTCTTAGCTTTCTTAAGAGAAATTTTTTTGTATGGTTGTATCTGTAAAAATACTCAGTTGCCTACATAAAATATTCTTTCACTGTGATGTTGATATGCCTATTATTTCATTCGATTTTGTGCCAAAGTGAGGTTATCCTTTAAGGTTTGGAGAACTTGTTGTTGATGGTTGATGTGCTCTTCCACTACTTGAACCTTATAATTTTCTCTTAAAGATGATGTGATGGATAATGGACAATATCCATAAAGTGCCATAAATGGGGTCATTTTTGTTGCAGTATGGAATGGAGTGTTATACCACCATTCAACTAGAGGTAACCACTTGACCCATTATGTCTGTTTATCATATAAAAAGAAACAAATATATCCTTCCAAACATTTGTTCATTGTCTCATTTTGTCCATCGGATTGAGGATGATAAGATGATTTATGAGATTATTGAGTACCCAGAAAAGAAAATATTTTTATCCAAAAATTTCTAGTGAAAATGGGATCTCTATCACTTACAATAATCTTTCGGTTTCCATGTAGCTTTTGAATTGTTTCCATAAATGAAATATAAATTGTACTTGATTTAAATGGATACAATAATACAAAAAAGTGTGCATACTTAGTAATTCTATAAATTACCACCATGATGATACTCTTTCCTTCAGACTTGGGTGAACCTGTGATAAAATCCATCGAAACCTCCTCCAAACGTTGACTTGGAATGGATAAAGGTTGTAATAGACCCGGGTTCTTAATTGTCTCAACTTTATTTTGTTGGGAAATGAAAAATTCTGCCACAAACTTTTGAGTATCAGATGTAAGGTTGTCCTAAAAAAATTCCTTCTTAACCCTGCACTAATTTTTAAAAATCCCTGAGTGCCCTCCTAATGGAGAGTTCTGCAATTCCAAAAGAATCTTTTGTTTGATTATGGAATTCTTATAAATATATAAGATATATTTGTACCATAATTAATAATTTATAGCTAAATGTATCAGATGTATTAGGATCTTGCTGCAAATTTTGAATGAGAACCCACACTTCTTCATCATTCTTCCATTCATCCCTTGCTTCGATTATCCAATCTGGTTGGATATTCAATTTTTGGAAGTCCTCAATGTGATCTTCCATTGAACCCTTTTGCTTGAGATTTATCAATTGGATAAAGAAGGTGTTTCTATTTGTATCCTCATAATGTGCTATTACTTCCCTCATAATAATTGACAAAGTGACAATTGGTTTATGAGAAAAAATCCATCGATACCATACAAATTGATTCGGTTCTAAATATAAAGTTGCAATGAGTACCTTTTGTGAGTGTTTCACATCATGGAGATCAAAATATTGCTCCATTTGTAGTATCTATGTTATCAGATCCTTTCCATCAAAATTCCTCATATGAATCTTTCAAATGTGGTGGTTCTTAAACCCACATTAGAGTTTCTAAATCACAATTCATATTCCTTTTGTCCTAATCATGATTTTCATGGATTACCTTGTCACCACCAGGAAACCTTTCTTGCAAAAACTTTGTCAAACCTTCCTTCAAAACTTCCATGTCTGCTTTCAAGCCATCCATATCCAATTTTAATCCATCCTTAAAATCTTCCATTTTTTCTTGTATGCATTCCATCTTATCTTCCATACCATATATCTTAGCTTCCATTTCATTTTTGGTTACTCTTAGCGAGAGAAAAATTTGTTGCACTTGGTCCCGTAATTTTCATATATCATGCTACAATTATTCCTCTTCATGTGTCATAGTAGAGATTTTAGAGGGCTCAATGGGTGTGGAATTATTTTTTAGAGGAATTTTAGAACCCAATACTAATATCTATGCTTCAATATTCCCTTGGAATCACTTCAAACTTATTTTGAAACAAAAGTTAAGTAATTTAAAAAAAATTACACAACCTTTTCTTGCTTTTAAGGAGTTTGATATTGAACCTGATGTATCTCCATGATTTTTTATTCCCAAGATTTTAAATTTGGTCCGGTAGTATCCCTCTGAGTCTTCTTTCCAATTCCACGGGTTAAACCTAATTTGGTTTCTTCAAGGTAAGCTTATGCCTGATATCCCACAATGACCTGGTTATAAACTAGTTCAGTAGATCAAAATTGTATGGAGTTCCACATCTTATTGTTTCTTCCTTCTGCCATGAAATTTCTACAAAAATAACTACAGTCTGCTTAATTTCTTCCACTTTTTATAGAATTCCAATATGATGCATGAAACAAAAGTTATGACGATTTTCCCTAGGTCACCTCTTTGAGATTGACCTTTTGAGCCTGCAAAAACCCTAACTTCCCTAGATCATATTTCCTAATATAGAAAACCAAGATCTCACAAGCGTCATCAATATTTTTAATCTATGTGGTTTCAATTTCAACTTTTGAAGCTTTGTAGAAAAATAGTTATAACAAAAATTCCAAGATGACATGTTTGAAGAAGAGAAACCCTAGAATCCAATGCTCTGATACCAAATGTTATGTAACCAGCTCACAAAATAGAGGAAAAGATAGATCAATGACTTATAAATCATCCTCTTTGAGGGGGAACCTCCTTTACATTACATAAAATAAAAATTCTTGGATGATTCAAATGAAAAAACCTCGTTTCTATATATAGGAGTCTAAGGGGCCACAATATAATGACAGCCGACATAACTATAATAATGTAAGGGCATAAAAAAAAAAATAGTGGGATTCTATGGGGAAGAATAAAAAAAATATGGGGAATACATGGGTACACCCATAACAATAATGGGCTACACTAACAATAACAATAAGGGGATACACTAGTATTATAGGGACCTAACGGTTTGGTTCTAAAAGAAGAGAAGATAATTTTTTTGTTTTCCCCTAGAAGAGGGGTTTTTCCTTCACTAAGAGCCAACATCCTATGTTCTTTATTGTATTGATCTTCATTTTTTTGTTTTTGATAGTTTCTTGATGAAAATAATATAAAAGAAGATATAAAAGAAGCCAATAAGAACTCATATACATCACAAGTAATTATCAATATAAAAAAACATTTCTGCCTTTCTAATTTTCTAACATGGAATCATAGCTATATTGAAGTAGAAGGGGAAAAGGAAACTTGAAGATCATTTGCTCTCAAAGAAAGATTGAAGAAATGATTCAAGGAGAAAGAAGAAAAGGTTTGAACTTTTGGAAGGAAGAAGGCAGTCTTGGAATTGTTGAAGGATAATATAGAAAGTGTTGGTTTATGAAATAAAATTGAAAAGGATAAATAGAGCTCTAGACCTCATCAATGATAACATAAGAATCATCAAATATGAGGTTTAATTCCTACACACATCTTCAAGAAGTCAGATATTCTTTAAATCTCTAAGACAAAGCCTCGAATCTGAATCTCTAACTCAAGGCTTAAAATGGCTTCTTAAAGTGAAAATGGGAAGATATATATCCCTATTGTATAACATGTAATAGAACAAGGGATTGAATAAATAATATAGGTTGAAGTCTCACGGAAAAATTTCAAACTTGAAAATCAATTAAAATAGTTATAATAAATTTTATGTATAAGGAGGACCGAGACCTATCAGTGGAAAGAAAAGTAATTACCTTAAAGGAGAAGAGAAGTAATAGTGGATGAATACATTTTGGTCCTAGTTTCACGACCTTTGTATTAACTATGAAAATCCATAAATGGAGGTCTATAGTCACTATATAAACTTAAAAAGTTCCAAGATCAGAAAATATATAATTGATGACAGACCCATTGTGAAAGAACACTGAATTAGAATGGAGCCTTTTAGAACCTCTTGAAGGACTTTTTGAAGCAAGAAATCAATAATAGAAGTCTAGTTGAAGATTTTTAGCATCATATTGACTTGGAATCTTTGAAGTTCTTCTTTAAGGAAATAGTGGAGAAGGTTCAACTCCATCCTTGGGAACCAATCACTTGCAAGAAAGTATAAGGTAAGACTGCTATAAGGTACGTATGATATAAAATTTTCATTTGTAAGTTTTTTCTATATGTTTTAAGTCTAGGGTTTGTAGTCTTATATTTGTTGAATATTTTTTAATATCTAGGATTATAAACCCAAGATGGATATTAAACTATAGAACCCCAACCAATGTAAAATGCCTAGCCCTATTCTATTTTATTCTCACATAGATCCTAGCTTTTGGCCTATAGGGTTTGTAGGTAGTATAGGGATAAATGGAAAATCATAGTGAGGGTAGAATTGGATATGAAATTAAAACCATAGGGTTGATATTTCAAAATTTAACATCAAGAAAATTGGGGTTTGATATGGAAATCCTAGGAATTCTTCCTCTCTAAATATTCCATGAAATCCCTAGATTTTCAAAAATCATAATCATGCTACTTATATATTTTTCTTGGTGCTTATACTTTCTGGTGAATGTTGCAGGCACACAAAGATATGCTCACCTTATGTCACGAAGACATTGGTAACTTAGTAATCAAGTTGGATCCTTGAGAACTCTGATAAAATTAGACTCATATCGAGAAGGATCATGAATATGTTGATACTATCATCATAAGAGGGGGCCCTTTCAAAGGTTGTAGAAGAAGCAACTCAAGGTATGTTTAAAATTTATAAGACTTGTAGCAGGTATCCATCATATGAGAAGGTATTATCATTTTTTCTTTAAATTTTCTTAATGACTCTCTCATTTCTAAGGTTTTGCTATAGAATCATGAAGGTTCATATATTGTCAGAGTATTTGACTTCTATATTAAATCAACCCTTGTCACACTATATTTCATGAAACCCTATATTTTTAGGGTTTGGTGATGATGTCTAGGTTTATGACAAAACCCTAGTAGAGGTTGATATAAAATCCTAGGGAGTGCCAGTGAAACCCTAGGTCTAAATGCTTCCAAGGTTTATATGTTTGATATATAAGGTTTAATTTTGAAGTTTTGATAACCCTAGATGCTCTCCTTATTATTATATGACAACCCTATATTGATAAAGTTAATTGCATGCTCTTGTACATATATTTGTGCTTGGTTGTACTTGTTGTTGATATTTGCAGGAAGATAGTTTGAAATATATTATAAATATGTATGCCTACCTCTTGGTGATGACTTTATGATGATGTTGAGCACAATGTAAAGAGAGAGCTATAAGAACCATGATGAAATTAAATTTTACGTTGATGATTGAAAGATGAAAATAAAATGAATGATGTTTTGGAAGGCTAAAGTTCTTTGATGACATGATGGCACAAAAGAAAGAGCTTGTGTAGATGGAAGAAAAAATTTGTTGATGGACTTATCCCCATAGTTGAGAATAATATTAGATGAAGGAAAGTGTATATTCTCCCTCGTTGAGAGGGAGAAAATCATTCTTCTATGCTTCATATATCATTCACTAGGCCATGATTAATGATCGTATGTATAATGAATTCCATAAGGAGAGAAAGAGATGAGAGAATGGCTAAAGCACTAAAAATGGATATTATTGTTTGAAAAGTTGTGAACAAAGACTCAGTTGTTTTCCAAAATGTTGAGGCTGAGTTTGGTTCTACTTGAGAAGTTGGAAAATGAATATTTGTTTGAATATTTTGATGACATAAGAAGCATCAGAATGCTTATAGACCCCATATTCTATTCTAGCATATTGATAGTAAGAACCAATATATTGGAATTTTTATACTAGTTGGGGTCGTATGGGTACAATACATTCTGGTGGATAAACAAGTAGTTAATGTTTTGATCTCTCCCTGAGAAGTTTGAATATTTTATAAGCATGCTTGGATTGATGGATATCTATGATTTGGTTGAGAGGGAGAGATGAGTAGCTTAGGCTACGTTCCTATATGATGGTACTTGGGAGGACATATTGGCCTAATTGGTATTGAGATCTCAGTTATATTTTGGTCTTAATGGTTTCTGGATCCCTGTGTGGGAGGGTATTTTGTTCTTGAGGATATGGAGCTATGTTTTAGTGATGATATATTGACCTAGATGATACCTAGATCCTTGTGAGGGCTGGTGTCTTGGCATGGAGGCCTAGATAGTATTTATATCCAGTTGGATTGATACCAGGGTTATAGCCTAATGGTATCTATAGTGGAATTGGTTTCTTGGTAGGTAGCCCTGATAACACTTGGATTCTTGATTAATGCCTCGGAAATTTTTGGCCTTGATGGTATCTAGCATTGTATATGTTTTTGTACTCTTCTTAGAACACCTCAAATTGAGACCATCATTGAACCAGTTAAACAATTATGAATACCTCCCTAGTTAAGAGGGAGTAATTAAAAATGTAAATAGTATCGGTCTTCATAATTTTTTTCTAGCTCATGACATGATGTATTTCACATGTATTTGTAAAAAGAAGAAAATACAAATTATTGTAAAGATCAAAGAAAAATTATTTTTATAAAGCATGGTTTTCATGCCCAATTTATTATGTCTCTATGTAAAATCACCCAGTGTATGCTTCTAGGGTTGAGTCATGAGTCATTTTCATTGTAATTATGTCCTAGACCCTTATTAGGATTTTTTTTTGTATCAAATAAATTTTTTTTTTTATGTAAATTCGTTATGCAAACCTCCTTCATTAAGTTGGCCTTAAGAGCTATGAAGTCAGATTTTTTAAGGGAAATTCAACCACTATATATAGAAGGGAATTCAACCTATTGTGATGGATCCAATTAAGAAATTCTATCTGAAATTTTTAAGCGAATGAAAGAAGTGCAATGAGCCTAGAAATGGAATTCTAGATCATTACAAGAGAAGAATAATCATAACGAAGGATGAAGAGAAACTTGACTAGCAAAAGAAGGAAAACTTTATGTGTTTTCTACCACACATGTGAGAGGACTAAGGTGAGTTGTAGTGTTGAAGGTGTAGGCTAAATTTCAAACTTTCAAAGAAGGGCCGAGACCATTGTCGACTTATTTGGGAAAATTTGACTTGTTTTTACATTTGGATAAACTGGCTAAATTTTGATTAATATTCTTGGGAGGAAAACTTGGTGGATTGCAGGAAGTCTTATTGTTGGTATAAAGGTATTGGTTGCCTCATTTGATTTGGTTCTAAAAGAATAGAAGAGAGTTTTTGGGTTTTCCCCTAGAAGAGGGGTTTTTCCCTGGATAAGACTCTATATATTGTTTTCTTTATTGTAGTGATCTAGATGTTTTTGTTTTTGATAATTGCTTGATAAAAATAAGATAAAATAAGATATAAAATAAGCTAATAAGAACTCATATACATCACAAGTAATTATTAATACCATAAAATATTTCTGCATTTTTTTATTTTTTAACACATCATCAATCTTAAATTCTCTCATTAAAGAAACTAGCTCAATAGTGCAACTCTTTCCTCCTTGGTGACTATGGTTTTTATTTTCTAGTATATGTAACCAATATTATCTATCTTCTATGAGCTATTTGATGTCCATCCTTTAAAGAGTCTTATGAACCTATACTCATGCCATGTCAAATTATTGGGTAGAGACATATATGATATACATTTGAAATTACTCAAGCTAAGATCACCCCATTGTAACCACCTCACACCCCCTGAACATCTAAGGTTATGGGAAGGATACTTCATTTGCCATGATCTCCAAGGTTTTCTATGAATATGGGGCTACAGTAACTCATTTTTGAAAGTCCTAGAAACTTAAAATGAATACCACCAATGCATTCAACTAGTCTAGAACTTTGCAATGATATAATTTTTTTGTCTTATTTTAAGTCCTGGATTGAATTTTATGCTTATTAAAATGTTGGAAGATTAACAAGGCTACACCATCTCTATAGCAAAAAATGGATCTCATGTGACCTCCACCTAGCCCAAATGGTGCTACCACTCCAACATCATGTGGGCTCATAGGGTGCACTTTTCATGGCGAATTGGCATCTCCATACATTAAATAACTTACCCATTACAGACATGTTGATGGTCAAGTATCGATGGCCAAATTGGGACCCACCAAGCCATCATGCTAGACCAGGATCCGTTAGTTTGGTTCCTCTACTACTAGGTTTTTTTTATTTTGATGGCACAAGATCCACAATATCGATGGGCCTTCCCTGGCCCACGTCATCCCAGATCAGGGTTCCATCAAATGCATTATCCAAGCCTCTTTTCTCAACCCAACTACTTAAACACTGAGAGCCTAGTGGGGCCTACCCTAGTCCATGTAATTTATAAGGCACCTAAAAATCCACAGTAAAATAAATATGCTACTACTTAATGCTTCTTCCTATGACTATTGGGTTATAAAGACACTTTTATTTGTACATTTATTTAGTTGTGATTTAAAGAAGAACTTATATTTACCATCACTAGATATGGCTGCAAGTGTTATATCACTACTTTTCCATTTTAATGTTGCAGAGAACTTTCTTATGTAATGAAAGAGATCTTTATTTATCTTAGCACTTTTGGTGTTTAGTTCTTTACACCTCCACTTATATTTGGACATATATATTTAACAACCCTTTAATTTGGAACCTTTATTGTATCTCCTCTGAATTTGGATCTAAGGTGAAATTTAACACACTAACCTTATTCTTGACATAACAATATCATCATGTGGTTAGGGTTTTTATATATAATTTTTATTTCCCCCTAACTGTGTGACAATTCACATACATTGCTTGTTTTGTGAACTTGAACATTTATCCACACCCGCTTAATTTTTATGGAATGGGTATATGATTGGACATCGAAGGGACCTGTGACTATCCCACAAGATTTTCCAAGCATGACACCACCTCATGGTGATCACGTGGTCATCATGTGACCTGAGGGTGAATTATTAAGATATATTAGAATTATCTAATGGCTAAAAGGACTAGAGTTTGAAAGGTTGTGGTAGAAAACCTTTATGGTCCTTTTATTTCGCTCATTTGAACTTTGTCACATTCCCTCTATTATACAAATGATATTGATTTCTACCTTTACCTCATTCCTCATCGATTCTAATTTATTTTACTGGTTAAGTCATCAGTCTGGATTGGTATAACATCACGGAAAACCTCAAATGTTGACTAGAAAAGACAAGTGTGATATTCATATGCTTATGCCATTAGATTCAACATTTCCCTTCTTGTTTTTCATGGATATTCTTGTTTTTTTATCATTCATGGTTTTTTTTTTCTTGCATCTTATTTATTCCTATGGTATGATATTAGGTTTTCCTTATTAGGGGTGGATTTTAAGATTAAAATATCTCCACACTTCAATATCCTTTCCCTCTCAGGTATCCAACCTAAAATGTCTTTGTTAATTTAAATTAAATTGGTTGCTATATTTCATATTTCTTCTCCATTTCTATTTTTGTGTTATCCTATCTATTATTTGGGGTAGGGCATATATGATTTCAGGAAAAAAATTTCCTGTTGTATGAGGGTTATCCTTCACACTGGAAATTTTGAAACTCTCACCCAATGGTCGGTGTTCCCACATGTATATTTATCAGATTATTCATTATCACTAACCCATAAAGGTTTCTAGGTCCAAGCTTTACCCAAAGGTACCTTTATCAAGCTCTCATTCTAGATTTCTCACTGATATATAATTATGGGCCTATTGTTCTAAGTACAATAGTTAGGTTGTTTTCATTTATAATTCTCTACTTCTAATAACTTAGATATAAAAATAAAATTGCTAGTATGTATATATAATATAGTATTAGTGACTATGTTGTAGGTGGATTTGATAACCATTGGTTAATATTCCTTCATTTCAAATAAATTGTAGTTAATTAAAAGTGCCAAGAGGGGGACACAAATTCATTTTTTGGGGAGGGATATTTCTTGAGGAATTAGTTATTTTAAATAAAAATCCTCGTTGGCTTAGTGGATTTAAATGGGATTATTTTTCAATATTCAACTAAAAAAAAGAGGGTAGGTCCATGTGCCATTTAAGCCCAAACAACAGGCAAAGAAGGAAATAAAATTTGAAGATAGCATGAGCTACATTGTCAAAGGAAGTTTACCTATGTGGGCTTATGAAAAATAAATATGCTTTGCCTATTGGAGACAACAAAATACACATATTTTAGGGAAAAGAAAGCAAGTATGTAGATGATCAGGAGAATACTCTTACATGTCGAGACAAAGGAAGAATATGCACAGTGAAGTGCACTGCAAGAAAAATTCCTCCGAAGGGTGCAGGTGAAACACAAAGAGAGGAACATAGGCAGTGGAAGAGGAAGAGAAAATGGTCTATATATTCTCTTGTTCATATGCTTTGGTAGTTATAAAGAAAAACCACGAGAGAAAAGTGACCTAAATTCGTAGAAATCAATCTCTTGAGAAATATAAACTATCTAAAGAACACTCATCGAGGCTTGATGGGACAAAGAAATTTATAGAGGAATGGCTTGTATTCAAGGCTAAAGAACCCACTAGAATATTGTGGATTGATGGACCTATTGGTTGGAAAGAGTCACCTCAGTGCTTCTGAGGGCTATTGAACCACCAAGAATTGCCTTGGGGCTAAACCTCTTGTGCTTGATTCAATATTGAAACACTCAAAGAGTTGACTTCCTTGACATTGGTAGTATATCCACTAATGAACCTTCTATTATGGTGGACTCCTTTCTCCTGAAATTGAGTTGAATCTCTCTACACTATAGTATCTTGGCATGGATGTGATTATGCCTAAAATGTTTGGATGATAATGAGTGTGTATAGTGAATGAAGGAAGTGTTGCCTTGTGGCATCCTATTTCAGCTATTCCATTAGTTAAGAGTCCCTAAAATCACTCCACCTAAAGCATTGGAATCTAGCTTGGGGGTGATAGCTAGAAGGGTAAAAATGTGAAGTTGGGTTACACTTTTTTCCCTTTTTTGAGAAAAAAATATAATTTTTAGAAGTTCTTCAACTTTCTGCAAGCCAAAACAATTTTTCTGTTTAGAATTTCATTTTACGATAAAAATAAAACTTGTTATAAAGTTTATTAGCTTTCTATTACTTATTTTTTGGAATTTTTTTATTGACATGTGATATGTCAACTTAAAAATTATTTGAGTGTGTGTTCTTTAATAATCAAAGGATTCATAAAAATTCATGTTGAGACCCGTTGGTCTATTCTTTGAAAACTTGGTGTTTTCGAGAAAAAAAAAATGTGTTACAACAATCTAGAAAGAATCTACTTCGATATCATTATATTTACGAAACCAATTGATGCATATCATAATTACTAGAATTTTTTGAACTGAACCAATATGAAAAGAATTACATATTTTGAATATGCTTTTGTCCGCGTCAAGTTTCTCAACATATTAGTTATAAACTAAAAATATAAAAACTACTTGTTACAGTCAACAGACCAATGTAATGCACCATAAATTTTTCAATTTTTTTTATAGTGTATTTTGGGAAATGATGAATTTTGATTTCATTGAATCATAATGACCTTCAAAAAAAATTTGCACCCATTTTATTACAAAATTAATTAAATTAGTAAATATCTATTGAATTCCATACAAGTTATATCTCATGAAAGTAGATTGAATTTGCAAATACTAGTCTTGGTTCCAAAAGGTAATTCATAAAATTTGATGGAGTTTAACCATTCCAAAGTTGAAGAAATGTGTTCAGAGCCGAGCTGCAAAGTAGTTGTAGATGTTTTAGTTCGACTGAACTTTTTTAATAGTTCGGCCAAATTTTTTTTGCCGCTCCATCCCGTTAGTTTTAACGAAGAAAAAGTTTAGCCAAAATTTTGCTCGTAAATCATGTTGGTCGAAAAAAAGTAGATAAATCCCTTCCAAAAAAACAAATTCCATAACTATATGAATAGCCAAAAACAAAAACATTATTTTCACATATTTCTTCATCTGGGTTGAATTTGCAAAATAATTTTTTTGGGCTGAATTTAGAAAGGAAATTTTTTGGGCTGAATTTGCAAAGGAAATTTGTTGGCTGAATTTTCAAAGGTTTTTTGGGCTTAATTTTCAAAGAACATTTTTGGAGGTATTTTTTAAAGTGAAATTTTTTTTAGAGTAAGTGTTTTGGGTTGAAGCAAATCTTTTATAATGATTTTTTAAAGTGAGTTTTTGTCTAAATTTTTAAAGTGGGATTTTTTTGCAGGACTTTGAAGGAAATATTTTGAGCTTCATTTTTAAAAGACATTTTTTTGGCGGAATTTTTAAAGTAAGTGTTTTGGGTTGAAGTATCTCTTTTGTGAAAAAAATTTAAAGTGAGCTTTTTTGAAATTAAATCTTTTGTGATGATTTTTTGAAGTGAGTTTTTGTCTAAACTTTGATAGTGATTTTTTTTTGCTGGATTTTGAAGGAAAATTTTTTAGCCTCATGGGAAATAAAAGAAATTGCAAGAGAAAATACGATCAAACAAGAGACCCTGAGGCTCGTAGAGAACATGGAAGAGAATATTTCAAAAAACAAAGATAATAACACTCAAATATTGAAAGGGAAAACCAACCTCAACTATAAGTTGAAGTAGGTATGTAAATGTAAATATTATAAATGATATTTAAAATTTAACTAGAGTATTGTGAAACTTAATTTTTATTTGATGAACTAATTTGAAAAAAAAATTGAAATGTAAATAGAGAGAGATATTACTCATAACATTTATGATGAGATAAAAAACTTTGAAAGAGAAAGTGAAAGAGATATTGAACCAATGATTGAAGATATTTAAAATTTTGAAAGAAATTCAAGTGAAGAAATTGAATCACTAGGTATGTATATATATGTTGAATGTGTATTATTGAAATTATACATATTTATTAATTTAATTATCTATTGAATATGTAAACTCATTTTGTACATTTATTCTAATATGTACAGATGAAATAAATATCGATGATAAGATGTTAGAAAATGTTGAGACCGACACATATGGAGATAAAAAAGTTGACCATGTTATATGATATCGTGTTAAGGGCATGAATGATATGTTCTTCAAAGATGAAAATGTGGCAGTTCAAGCCCAAATTTTGAGAAGTCTCTTAACATCAAAGAAATTAAAGGAAGCTACGATTTATTGAGTATTAGAAAATAAACAAAAGATAAAAAAAATGAAGGAAAATTTGATACAAAATATAAATAGTGCTCTAAAGTCAATTGGAAGATCTAGAAAGAAAAATAATTTAGCTACATCTAGAACAACACGAATGTCAGTGGTTTCATCAAGTACTACAAATAAACCTTTGGTAAAATCTATGGCACAAGCATTAGGGACCTCACGAAAAACATTACAAAAACATCAGAAATTTTGATTACAAATAGATTCAAATGATGAACTCGCTTGTTGGAAAGTTATTTATAGGAAACCATACAAATATAGACTTGGAGAATATGTTAAAAAAATAATATATGAATATTGGATGAAAAATTCACATGTTTCACCAAAATCAAGGGATGTGATGCGACAAAGAATAGCTCAAAATCAGTACGAAGAACATGCAAAACATATCTTGGACACCACTCACATAGAGTTGTTCAACATGTTCATAGAAGAGAATCATGAAATTAATGTCTCAATTAGTGCTTTTGTGCAACAAAAACCATGGTATGTTAAACCTATCATTTTACATGACACTTGTTGTTGTCGTTATCAGGTGGAATTTCAATTATATTATGACACATTCCTTAATTTTGGTAATTTTTTTTGGAAAAATTAACCTCCTCCTTCCACTATCCATGATTTCATATCTCAAATTCTATGTGCAAGAGAAAAACATAAATTATTTTACCAAAAGAAATGTGTTGGTGGTAAAAAATGTGATGATTGTGGAAATTTGACTTTATTTCACAAAAAATATCTTATTTATATAAAGGTTCAATCATTTTCCAACATAAAAGTGAAATGGAAGAGATATGAATAGATTCATACTTGTATTGATTTTACTACAAGTGCTAAAAGGATTGATTTACAAGAAGAAGAAATTTTTGTGATAGATTTTTTGAGAATGTTTGAGGTAGAAATTTACAAATACACCAAGAATTCCCATAGAGCTCGATGGCAGGACTTGAAATTAAAAAAATCCCATGAATTTTTTCCACTAGGGACCATTTTGTCAATAGTTTGTTTTGTAGAGAATTACACATTTGTTCCACAAAATGAAATACAGAGTGAATAATATCATTCTGACCTAGTCTTTCTACTTTCCCATATTCTATATAGACACGTTGAAAAAAATGTTGATCATATAGAAAGCACCAGTGAAAATTGGCATTTTATTGAAGAATATCACTTTTATATCAGTGACGATCGTACACATGATACATATTTTGTACAAATTTGTTTTGATAAGATTTATGACTCATTGAAGAGTCGTGGAATAAAATTCAATGAACATTGGATATGGTTAGATGGATGCACAAGGCAATTCAAATCTTCATGATCATTCTTTTGGTTGTGTCGTCTTCATATGAAATCCCACATTAAACATTGTTGGAATTTCTTTGAAACCGGTCATGGAAAATGAGAACATGATGGTGCATGGGCATGTATAAAATGAGCACTTCGAAGATATCAAATGGACCTCTTTGCACACTGACTTGTCTCAGTTGAACAAGTTGTTCAATGGTGCATCACTGCACTAAGCGATGAGACTAACCGGTTAAGGTAAGTATGAAGGTACATGTACATATATACAAATTAAATTACATATATATAGATGTAGAACTTTAATATACATGATCTAATTTTTATTAATTTTCTAATTTTAAACATTATTTATCACAATGATTATCTTTGATTGTATTTTGAATAACATATTTGTCTTCTTGTTTGAATTTTCAATATAGTTTTTTTTGGAATATTGGGGTCGAAGATGTAGATAGATCGATTGGAAATGACGTCAAAACAATAAAAAGGACTCAAAAATTTCATTCAATTAAAACAAAGGAGTACCAAAATGTGTTTGCATTTGATAAAAGAAAATATTCTTGTTTTTTTCATGTTTGCATAGATGACACATAATCCATTGATTTTTGTGAAAACAAAATGTATGTAAAATATTGGCAACATACAAAACTAAATACAAAGGGGAAAATGTCTGTTGTAAACTTTGAAAAAATGCAATAAGAGGAGACTATAGTATCATCTGAAGGTGATCGAGTTTCTAATCTTGTTAGAGAAGGTAACATTTAAATTTCTTTAGAATGATAGAGATCTAGAAATAGATAATAAAATCAAGTACACATGTTAATTTTAAAGTTAAATTTTCATGTTAATTATGATCTAAATTTATGTACTTTTTTTGTTGTGTAGGGGATGTTTTTGCTATAGTTGCACCTACTAACAATGTAGAAAATGTCAAGTATTATTTGTGCTGCACTGAACGAAAAATGAAATTATTGGAAAAATATGATGATAATGAGTTTATATATGACGGAGGGTCTATTATACTGAAATGTTATTTTTTCCAACAAACTCATCAAAGTCAGGATTTTTTTTACTTTCAAGACTATGAAATTGGTGTCATTAGTTGTCAATATAGTCACTTGGTGTGTGCAACACGCATAAAGTTGATAGAAGTTCAATCAAATAAAAAATTGAAAATTAAGAAATGGAAAATGCCAAAAGTTGATCATGAACGGATTATTGAAGATGGCATTCCATTAGATTTTTTTGATTGAACAACCCAACAGTTTCTTCTCCTTGGATTCATCTTTTAGAACTTAGAGAACTCAAGTAGAAATTTTTAGCCTTTTTTTTCATTCTTAAGTTTTACATTATGATATATACATTTTATATTATGTACAAGTGTTTGCACATATACATTGTTTTTGAACATGCACACAAAAAGTAATTTATACACATGTACGCATACATGTATATTCTCTGGTCTTAAACGATTTCATACATTATTTGGTATCAACTAGTTTTATGTCATTATTGCAAAATGTATGTATATAACATATTTGATATATTGAAAATTTTAATTTATGATTTTTTTCAGACATTTAAAAGAAATTATAATATTCATTCTTGAATGAAAAATGTGTGGTACGTGTTTTGCAATTTCTAGTTTACTATCAATTGACATCAATAGTAGCCTTTCTATGTACATTAATGAAAAATGTTGTGTACTCGATATTTTTTAATGCAATTTTAAAATTTTATGTTTGTTTGACACATCTATGTACACCTAAAATTTTATGATTGTTTTTAGATGTACATCTATATGTATTTTATATTAAACATTATAAGAATGATTTCAAATGCAAAATGTATGAATTAAATCCAAATTTTGTTTCATTTCTACATATTCATGGACATATATGTATTTAACCTGTAATATGTAAAACCATATATGATTGTTTTAAATGACACATGATCATGTGAAAAATGTTCCTAAATATCATTTTAATAGATGTATGTCCTAATTATATAACATTCATATATGTTAAAATGCATTTAACATGTACCACGTGTTTTATAATTTGCAATTTCAATCTAGATTCATTTTAAATAACAAACGAAAAGACAGCTTGAGCTTTAAAAACAAAAAATTTAATCTAAGGTTGAATCTAATTTAACATTATAACAAGAAGTCATCATATATTCAAAATGTAATTTAACTAAATGCATTTATGTACTTTAATCATTGATATATATTCATGAACTTAAATATGTATTTAACCATCTATAATTGTTTTAAATGACACGTGATCATGTGCAAAATGTGCACCTAAATATCACTTTTAATAGATGTATGTCCTAATCATATATCATTCATACATGTTCAAATACATTTAACATGTACTACATGTGTTTTGTAATTTGCAATTTCAATCTAGATTCATTTTACATAACAAATGACAAAACAATTTGAGCTTTAAAAACAAAACATTTAATCTAAGATTGAATCTAAGTTAACATTATAACAACAAGTCATCATGTATTCAAAATGTAATTTAACTAAATGCATTTATGTACTTCATCATTGTTACATATTCATGAACTTAAATATGTTTTTAACCATCTATAATTGTTTTAAATGACACATGATCATGTGCAAAATGTACACCTAAATATCACTTTTAATAGATGTATGTCCTAATTATATAACATTAATACATGTTCAAATGCATTTAACATGTAACACATGTTTTGTAATTTTCATTTGTGAAAATGTGAAGTCAAGTTATAATTTTTGCCCTTTGTTGAGAAAAGAATTTCATTTTTTTTCTTTTTTGTTCTTCAACTTTCTGCAAGCCAAAACAATTTTTCAGTTTAGAATTTCATTTTGGGATAAAAGTAAAATTTGTCAGAAATTTTATTAGCTTTCTATTACTTATTTTTTGGAATTTTTTTATACATATTTGATATGTCAACTTAGTGTTTCTTTGAGTGTGTGTTTTTTAACAATCAAAGGATTCATAAAAGGTCATGTTAATACGTTCCGGTATTCTTTGAAAACTTTGTGTTTTTGAGAAACAAAATGTGTTACAACAATCTAGAAAGAGTCTACTTCGGTTTTGTTATATTTACAAAAACAACTGATGCATATCATAATTATTAGAATTTTTTGAATTGATCCAATATGGAAAAACTCCATATTTTGAATATGTTTCGGGACACATGAAATTTCTCAACAATAAGTTATAAACTAAAAATCTAAAAACTACCCATTGCAGACGAAAGACTAATGTAATGCACCATAATATTTTCAATTTTTTTTACAGTGTATTTTGGAAGATACAAAGAATTGATTTCACTGAATCATAATGACCTTCAGAAATTGTTTGCACCCGTTTTATTACAAAATTAATCAAAATTAGTAAATATTTATGAAATTCCATCAAAGTTATATTTCCTGAAAGTAGATTGAATTCTGCAAATTCTTGTCTTGGTTCTGACAATTAATTCACAAAGTTTCATGGAGTTTAATCAGTCCAAACTTGAAGAAATGTGTTAAGAGCTCAGTTATGCGTAATTGTAGATGCTTTAGTTCAGCCGAACTTTAAAAAAAAGTTCGGTCGAATTATTCTTTGCCCAAACATCCCATCAAGTCTAATGACACAAAAATTCAACCAAACTTTTAATTGAATTTGTGTTGGCCGCAAAATTCAACGAAGCCCCTCCAAAAAAACATTTCGCGGCAATATAAATTGACGTAAACACATCCATTATTTTTGCATAATTTCACAATTTCAATCTAGATTCATTTTAAATAATAAATGACAAAACAACTTGAACTTTAAAAACACAACATTTAATCTAAGATTGAATCTAAGTTAACATTATAAAAACAAGTCATAATATATTCAGAATGTAATGTAACTAAATACATTTATGTACTTCAAACATTGTTATATATTCATGAATTTAAATATGCATTTAACCATCTATAATTGTTTTAAATGACACATGATCATATAAAAAATGTACACCTAAATATCAATTTTAATAGATGTATGTCCTAATTATATAACATTCATACATGTTCAAATGCATTTAACATGTGCCACATGTGTTTTGTAATTTAAAATTTCAATCTAGATTCATTTTAAATAACAAATGAGAAAACAGCTTGAGATTTAAAAAAAAAAAAACTTTTAATATAAGATTGAATCTAAGTTAACATTATAACAACAAGTCATCATGTATTCAAAATGTAATGTAACTAAATTCATTTATGTACTTAAATGCATTTATGTACTTCAATCATTGTTATATATTCATGAACTTAAATATGTATTTAACCATATATAATTGTTTTGAATGACACATTCTCATGTGCAAAATGTACACCTAAATATCACTTTTAATAGATGTATATCCTAATTATATAACATTCACACATGTTCAAATGCATTTAACATGTACCACATGTGTTTTGCGATTTGAAATTTCAATCTAGATTCATTTTAAATAAAAAATGACAAAACAACTTGAGTTTTAAAAACAAAACATTTAATCTAAAATTGAATCTAAGTTATCATTATAACAACATGTCATCATGTATGCAAAATGTAACAACTAAATGCAAATGTACTTCAATTAGTGTTACATGTATTCATGAACTTAAATATGTAAAACCATAGATATGATTGTGTTAAATGACACATGATCATGCAAAATGTACCTAAATATCACCTTTAATAGACATCTACACCTAATTATATAACATTCACACATGTTCAAATGCATAACATGTACCACATGTGTTTTTTAATTTTCAATTTCAATCTAGATTCATTTTAAATAACAAATAACAAAACAACTTGAGCTTTAAAAACAAAACATTTAATCTTTAATATTGAATCTAAGTTAACATTATAACATGTCATCATGTATGCAAAATGTAACAACTAAATGAAAATGTACTTCAATCATTGTTACATATATTCATGAACTTAAATATGTAAAACCATAGATATGATTGATTTAAATGACACATGATCATGCAAAATGCAACTAAATATCACCTTTTATAGACATTTACACATAATTATATAACATTCACACATGTTCAAATGCATAACATGTACCACATGTGTTTTGCAATTTGCAATTTCAATCTAGATTCATTTTATATAAAAAGTGACAAAAAACAAGTTTCAAAAACAAAACATAATCTAATATCATCTATGTTAACATTATATAACAACATGTGATCACATGCCAAATGAAACAACTATCCAAAATTTAAAATCATTCGATAAAAGTAATGTAGTTCAATTATCCAAAATGTAAAATTTGTCCAAAATTTATATCATGAACAATAAAAGTAAATATAACAATGCATAAAGTGTTAAAAGTATCAAGTTACATAGAAAATTAAATATGACACATCTTTAAGTTATGAAAATACTAGATCAAATAAAATGTTGCATGTGCATAAATCAAATACATAATTTGGCTGTAATGTGTTTTTCAGTAGCCTCCTTTTGTTATCATCTCAAGAATTGGAAACCTGCACAATGTTTAACCGTTAAAATTTAATGTTTTAGGATTGAATGAGAATGTATAACTTCAATAAAACAAACTAAATGAAAAAAAAAAAAAAATTGAAAATTTCATGCAATACCTTATGTAGTTCCCCCTCCATTGCCCCGTGTTGGCCCTACATCAATGCATCCTCCACGATAAAATATACAATATGCATGTAAAAGTGTGTATATATATATATATTAAAAATTTTCAAATGAAAATGCATAAACTAATGCAATAGTATTAAAAAAAAGGTTAGACAACTTCTTGTTCAAATTGTTTGGATGTTCCTATCTCCATCATACACTCTATCGCTACAGTCCTTGGAGAATGGAAATCATCTCCACAAACCTAAAATTCAAAAATTTTAAAACTGTAAAATAACTCAAGATCTAGATCTCATTTTTTAATGAAACTTTCACTTCAATTTATAACTTGAAAGATAAGTGAAAAATTGAATACTTGTGACGATGGATTTGGCACATCTGCTAACAGGGAAGAAGACGGTGACTCCATTGTGAAAACATCAAACAGAATCATACTATGTTAACATTTAATTATATACATGTGTGTACACAATTATTTCTTTTAATAATATGTTATCATGATATCGATATAATAATAGAATAATAATTGTACATCAATGTCATGGATTCTTAAAAAACACTAACATTTCCCAAAATATTATCTTGATTTCTAGAACCTAAACCTTGGACCATGATACAATCAAAATTTACATTTAACAAGCGTGTTAACTGAAAATGGTGAACATATGATACATTTTTGTTAGATTAACATATACAAATAAACATGTATATGTAAATTACAAATTACATTAAAATATTCACCCTAACCATTAACACATACCGATCCCATGCCCTCTTCCTCATGAAGAATTATGTCCTGCCAACCATTGTGACAATGCTTTTCATATGTTCTAAGATCTTCAATACTCATGTTGTTTATCTCGTCATTTTTACTATACACAAAATTAACACGTGCATTCTCTTGTACTCTTTGTCTATTCAAAACAATATAAATTCCACCAAGTTTAGTCTCAACATTGTTTATGATGTAATCCCTTGCTTCTCGACTAATTTGAGAAGTGGCATCCATCTTTGACCGCAAAGTTTCCACACGGGGAGGAAGGCTCCCGAATGGTGGCTCGAGGTGAGGAAACTCAGCATCACGCTTAGCACCCCTACGATCACATAATCAACATTTCCTAGGACCAACAAATTTAGAAGGAAGGTCATTATAATTGGGTTTCATTCCCAAAACGAATTCTGCATAAAATAATTTTGCAAAATAAACAGGAACCTTGTCATTCCATGGTAGTCTTCCATAGGCTGCAAGGTGCCTATCATACAAATGGCAAGCTATATTAGGGTGCTTGAAATATTGCACCTTTATCATCTTTTTTTTCGGTCCTTCCTTGAAATTAAACATAGATTTTTCCATTTATTTTGTAACTCTATTTTTAACATTGTCCCATGTATCAGGACCCATAACTATTTCCTTTTTTTTCTTCATCACTTATACAAAATTATCAGTGGTTGGCCCAAGGTTTTTGTAAACATCTACAAGTGTGCTTAAAGAGTGCGTAACTATTTCTAAGCTTTCTCAACTCTCAACAAGGAGTTTCAAAGACAAAAGAACTTTATTTAATTTTGAATAAGGATGTTCGCACCTATGTAATGTGCATTGTTGGATGTTTGTTTCCCAAGGTAAATAATCAGTAATTTCATAAGGATAAGTTGTGGTTTGTGTACAACCTTCTTCTTGAATAACAAGGTTTGGCCTGCGTCTTTTTTTAGCAACATTTTCACCCTCTACATCAATATATAAAATTATGTATAAATAAAATAAAACATGTGAACAAATTTGTACATTTTTTTTAACAATAAAAAAATTATATAAGTAATTTAACAAATTAATAATTTAATGACAATAATATTCAAATTGATGGCCACCTCGAGATGGTTGGGCAACATCATGCCCACCCTGAGATGGTTGAGAACTACCATGACCACCCATTGATTGACCACCACCCATTGGTTGAGAACTAACATGACCACCCATTGATTGGCCATCGAGGGAATGTGTACCACCACCTTCATGCGATTGGCCACCACCTATTGATTGGCCACCAGGGGAATGTGTACCACCACCACCCTCACGCGACGAGAGGGAAGCTTCATTAAAAAATATGAGTTTGTAATCAATTCAAAAATACATACATACATATAAATACATACATATGATTGATTATATTGCATGAACCATACTACGATTGTGTGAAACATGGCCAGAATCCATTGATTGAGTAGATACTCTTTTCCTCTGAACTCCTAAAAAATAATTTAACTCACAAAATTGATAAA
This sequence comes from Pinus albicaulis, assembly GCA_034641835.2. Classification (NCBI taxonomy): domain Eukaryota; kingdom Viridiplantae; phylum Streptophyta; class Pinopsida; order Pinales; family Pinaceae; genus Pinus; species Pinus albicaulis. The sequence continues at coordinate 135,750,073 of CM076572.1, read as the reverse complement.
AATAAATTCCATATGTATGCATGTATGTACATGGGGATAGAATTATATATTCAATAAAAAATAAATTCCACATGTATACATGTATGTATGGGGATAAGATTATATATTCAAATGTCATTTAAAAACATGCACATTTAATATAAATACCAGGAACATCACCCGATCCATGATCCCCCTCTCTCGTAGAAGCACGAGACTCTATTGATGTTCCCCTCGAAGAATCACATGCCAAATAATCATCCTCCATGATATATATATGGATATCTATAGTGGATATCTACAGTTACATAGATACACATAATGTTTAAAACCTCGAAGAATCATGTGGAAAATTACCATCCATGATATATATGGATCTATATACAAATACATAGATACACGATGTTTAAAAAGTTACCTCATGTATTTACAATTATTTTTAAAATTACTATTTAAATTTTTTTCAAAAGAATTCAAAATTTTGATGTAATTTACACAAATGTTGGAGCACAACTTGAACACAAATTATGTAAAACACAAAACTTTCAAAGCACAAATTGATATGTAAAACTCACTTTATTTAAACAAAAAATTATTGAAGTCCTACACATTTTGTAAATTAAATACAGAATTTTCTAAAAGGTGAAGTTCACCAAGTTGTGATGTGCTTACATAGTGGGTGCACATTTTGAAAATTAAATACAAAATTTTCTAAAACATGAAGTTCACGAAGTTGTGCTTACATGGTGGGAGTGCACTTGTTATATAATTGAAAAAAACACCTGGTCATTAAAAATGACACATTTATAAGTAAAAAATACACACATATCAAATATATCTTACAAAGTCCATCAATAAATTTTGAAGGAGAACGTCTCAACACTAATTCATATTCATCTTTGAATTTTGAAGGAGAGCATCTCAACACTAATTCATCTTTGAATTTTTAAGAAGAGTGTCTCAACACTAATTCATCTTTGAGAGATGAATATTTATTTGGAATTTCCCCATACAATAGATCATGAGACATCTTATTAACATTTTCAAAATGTATTATACTAAATGATTGAAATTGTCTAACAATATTGTTTGCTTTTCCAGGTAGTTATTTAAGCCTCTCCTTCTTAACCTGGCACACGCCTTTCATCTCATTGCACACAAGTTCAAAATTGGTGAAAACTATAATTCCATTTGATCCATACTCTCTAACAATTCCCAAGCCTTCTATCAATGCAATATAATATGCTTCATTGTTTTTTTTTCTTCTAGGTATATTCATTTTCCTTTGGTGAAATTTCTTAGTCGCAATATTTCATAGCACATATGTAATCACTGCTTTCCCTGGATTGGGATAGCAGGAAACATCTATGCAAAATGTCCACTTTTCAACCATGTTTAGTGGGATTTTTGATCCCTAGAAAAAAAAAAAATTTAATAAAATATTAAATGAACATTTATTACGAATGCCTTAAAGTTTATGGGAGAAATGACATGTACATGGAGCAAGGAAAAAGAGACTAGCATGAAAGATGTGATTTTAAAATCATCCTTGCTACCTCGGAGGAGAGAAAAAGAGACTAGCATGACAGATGTGATTTTTAAAGCATCCTTGCTATTAGAAAGGACAAGGGCTATTGGAAATCCTTAAAGAAAATCCAATAAACCTCCTTCAAAACATTGGATCTCACCAGATCAAGGAGACATCATGGAAGATGATGTTACTAAACAAAGAAGTTGGAAAGCATTGGAGCTCACCAGATCAAAGAGAAAACGTGGAAGATGATTTTACTAAAAAAAGAAGTTGGAAAAGTACCATGTACTCTTAATGATATTGCTTTAACAAAATCATGGTTCAAACAATAATTCAAGACTTGGAAAATCAAGGATAGATCTATTACTAAACAAAGAAATTGGAAAATCACCATGTACTCTTGAAGATATTGCTTTAAGATTCCTTAAAATTATATAAGTCACACATTATAGTGCTGGTCTATCCGCTGTGAATATCCATACCACCACTGGTTTTTTCTTAAATTAAAGCTTCAGTTTTGAAAACAACCATCCATAAGACAATTACAATCTGGAAAAACTATTTTAGATTTCAAAAGTGACATATACCATGAGACATTAATCACATTAGGCCACATAGGACCAATCCAACAAAAAAAAAAGTATACACGAGTCTCCAAATCAATGTCACAAGAATACTATAGACATATTCTTATCACTATCATCTAGATTAGAGTTGTCAGTGTCATATAAAAAATAATCCGTAAAATTGTAGAAGTCACACATTATAGTGTTGGTCTATCCTAGCTCAGAATAGCCATACCACCACTTGATTTTTTTTTAAAATTAAAGATTCTAACTATTTGAAAGTGAATATCATTTTTGAAAACTGATATCCATAAGACAATTATAATCTAAAAAATCTCTTTAAGATTGCAAAAGTGACATTTATCATGAGACATTAGTCACATTAGGCCACCTAGGACCAATCCAACAACAAATAAGTATACACAAGTCTCCAAATAACTATCAAAGAATAATATAGACATATTGTTATCACTATCATCTAGATTAGAGTTGTCATTGTCATATTAAAAAAGAGCAGAATAATTCTTGTTGCCAAACAACCATGATGTCCACTGCACTACTATGGAAATAAATCCAACCACTTATATAAATTCTACTTTTCAACCTGCCACTAATATCAAACATATAACAGTCATAAACAAGACACAAACATATCATGATTAGTTCATTTTCAGAGTAGTAGGGGTGTTCTGTGTAGATATCAACATAACAAAGGCTGGCAAGTTTCAATTGAATCAACACAATGTTGCCTAGTATCTATTACTGATTGATTCATTAGAGAACCAATCCCATATCCAATAGTAGAGACAGAGATAGCTAGAGCAGTCAGATCCATCCAAACATACATTTCTATTTTTGTAGAGTTTGATTATTTTTATGATAAACCTACACAGAATGACACATTAGAGGATATTTATGTGGGGATTATATAGTGGATACTAGAAAATATGTCTATAAGTCATATATAGGAATCAAATACTTAATGATAAATAATGATTCAATGAAAACCAAATAATGACTGATACTAATAAAAAATTTGGTATGGGTACAACCTAAACATTAGGATGTTTTTCCAATGCTAATTCTTGGATGGTCAATGAATTTATTAGTGAATTGGAAAACCAAAAGGCTTAGAAAATTGGTAAATGATGGTCAATGAATTACTAGTTAGGTCCCTATATTACTAGTATAGTCCCTTATTATTGTTAGTGTAACCCCCTTATTGTTATTATTGTACCATTTTAACCCCCATTATGTTATTATTGTGCCCTTAAATTATTATTGTTAGGTCGGCTAGGATTACATTGTGGCCCACTAGGATTACATTATGGCCCCATGGACTCCTATATATAGAAAGGAGGTTTTGTAAATTGTATCATCCAAGAATTGTTCATTTATGTAATGTATTGGAGGTTTTCCCCTCTAAGTGGCTTATTTCTAAGGCGTTGATATCTCTTTTCTTCTATTTTTGGAGCTGGTTACTCAACATTTGATATCGAAGCTTTGGATTCTAGGGTTTCGCTGCTCCAAACAGGTCATTGTGGCATTTTCGATATAACATTTTTTCTACGAAGTTTCAGAAGCTGAAAGTTTTAGGGTGCGAAGCTGAAATACTGAGGAACATCGTCAAAAAATTTCAGAGCTTCGTTCACAATATTTTTGGAGATATGATCTGTGGAAGGTAGTGCTTTTTTAGGCTCCTGAATTTCATCTCAAAGAGGTGATCGTGGGAAAATATTCATAACTCTCTCTCTGAGCATCGGATCGGAGTGCCGTCAAAATTGGTCACAAGTACATGGACTTTAGTTTCTTTTCTATCAATTTTAGAGCCAAAGGATGAAACAGTGACACGTGAAAAGTCATAAAAGTTTTCTCTACTGAACTCTTCCAAAATTGGGTCATTGTGGGAGATTGGACATAACTTTCTCTTGAAAAATCAAAATCATATCAGACTTGTGGCATTGAAAAGAAGCTTCAGAGGGATACTACATTGCGGAATTTAAGATATTGAGGATTCACAGTTATAGAAATAATTCAATTTCAATATCGAGCTCCTCAAAAGCAAGTAAAAGGTGTGTATTTTTTGTCCGAATTGCATAAGTCTTGTTTGAAGAATCAAGTTGAATTGATTCCAAGGGCATATTGTAGAATAGATATAAGTATTGGATTCTAAAATTTCCCCTCAAAATAATTCAACACCCATTAAGCCTTTGGAAAGCTCTACTATGACTCATGAAGATGAAGAATGGCAACATGACATATCAAAATTACAAGAGCAAGGGCAACAAATTTCACTCCCGCAAAGAGCAACAAAAAACGACATAGAAGTTTTGAAGAAAGGCGTGGAAACTAAGATGGATGGTTTGAAGAAAGGCATGGAATATAAGATAGATGGCATGGAATCTAAGATAGAGGGCATGGAAGCTGGCATGGAAGCTAAGATGGATGACATGAAAGACAACATGGAAAACATGAAGAATGATATAAAAGTAGACATGGAAGGTTTGAGAAATTTGATACAAGAAATTTTTCCTAATGGTGAAAATATAGTAGAAGAACCTCATGATGAGAACAAAATAAATGTTAATCGTGATTTCATAAACTCTAATGTTGGCGGGACGAACCACCATATTCCAAAAATGGATATGAGGAAGTTTGATGGAAAGGATCCTGTAACATGGATACTACAAATGGAGCAATATTTTGATCTCCATAACTTGCAAAACACACAAAAGGTACGCATTGCAACTTTACATTTAGAACAAAATACATTTGTATGGTATCGATGGCTTTGCTCCCGTAAAAAAATTGTCACTTGGTCAATTTTTACGGAGGAAATGATAGCACATTATGAGGATACAAAGAGCAACACCTTCTTTACCCAATTGATAAATCTCAAACAAAAGGGTTTAGTGGGGCAGCACATTGAGGACTTCCAAAAATTGAATATATGGGTAACTGATCTTACAGAGGAACACAGGATTGATCTCTTCCTAGGCACTTTAAAGGATAACATCCAACATGAAGTTCGCGTTTTGGAACCTGATTCATTGGAGAAGGCATTCAGGTTGGCAGGAAAAGTTGAATGTAAAATTATGGCGACAAGGAAGCCTACCACTCAATTCTATAAAGAAGGAAGTGTTGCTACGCCTAGATTTCCACAACCTACAAGGCTGACACCACAAAAATTGGAAGAAAAAAGAGCAAAAGGGCTTTGCTATAGTTGTGATAGCAAATACACTAAAGGTCATAAGTGTGCTGAGAAGAAATTATTTTACATAGATTGTGAAGAGGAAGAAGAAAATGAACAAGAAGAGGATATACACCAAGAACTAGCCCTAGAAGAGGAAGAAATGAATCCGACCATATCATGTAATGCACTGGCAGGAATTACCACTCCTCAAAAGCTCAAGATAGAAGGACATATCAAGAAGAAAAAGGTAATAGTGTTGATTGCTTGAGGTAGCACCCATCATTTTATTCATTCTAAGGTAGCCAAGGAATTAAATTGTTTCCTATACCCAGCACCAGAATGTCAAGTGATGGTTGCAAATGGAGGAACTATAAATTGCTCTGGAAAATGCCATAATATTAAGCTAACCATGGGGGAATATTTATTGACTAGTCCAATGCTTTCCATTCCTATGGGAGGTGCTGATGTTGTACTAGGAGTACAATGGTTACAATCTTTGGGGACGGTAGCTTTTAATTTTCAAGAAATTTCTTGAAATTTTTTTCAGAAGGAAAGGAAGTCGAATTACGGGGTATTGAAGGGAAGCCGGGAAGGATAATAAGCTCTAATGTCATGACAAAGCTTCTAAAGAAAGAACAACGAGGCGTGATTGCACAATTATGCTCACTAGAAGTTCCGACATCAAAATCATCTATTTCTGCAGATCTCCAACAAGTCTTGGACAATCATTCCAAGGTGTTTTAAACTCCCAAAGGACTCCCACCTATTCGTGATCATGATCATGCTATTCATTTGATTCCAGGAAGTGTTCCTCCAAACATCAGGCCTTATAGATATCCTTACTTCCAAAAGAGCGAAATTGAAAGTATGATTGCAGAAATGTTAGAGGCGGGTATAATTCAACCTAGTCAAAGTTCTTTCTCTGCTCCTGTAGTATTGGTACACAAGAAGGATGGATCATGGCGAATGTGTCCGGATTATAGGGAGCTCAATAAGCTCATCATTAAAGATAAATTTCCCATTCCTGTGATTGATGAATTATTGGATGAATTACATGGAGCAATTTATTTTACCAAGTTGGATCTTCGTTCAGGATATCATCAAATTAGAATGAAGACCGAAGATATTCCAAAAACAGCATTTCAAACTCATGAAGGTCATTATGAATTTTTGGTCATGCCTTTTGGCCTTACCAATGCACCTTCTACATTTAAAGGGTTGATGAATTCCATTTTCAAACCCTTCCTTAGAAAATTTGTGCCAGTATTTTTTGATGATATACTAATCTACAGCAGGTCTTGGAAGGATCATGTTGAACATGTTGACAGGGTGCTCAAACTATTGCAGGAGAAACAATTATATGCAAAAAAATCCAAATGTTTCTTTGGAGTACAAGAGGTGGAATATTCGGGTCATATTGTATCTCACGAGGGTGTTAAAGTAGACCCTAACAAAATTAAAGCCATTAAGGAATGGAAAGTTCCCACAACCATAAAGCAGTTGCGAGGATTTCTCGGGTTAACAGGGTCTTATCGCAAGTTTGTTAAGAATTATGGGAGAATAGCAGCACCTCTAACAACATTATTGAAGAAAGATGCATTTTCATGGACTCCTGAAGCAACCAAGGCCTTTGAACATCTTAAAGAGGCAATGTGCCTAGCACCGGTCTTAGCTACGCCAGACTTCACAAAAACCTTTATTATGGAATGTGATGCCTCAGGAAATGGAATTGGTGCAGTTTTAATGCAGGAAGGAAGACCCATTGCTTTGGAAAGTCGTCCAATCAAAGGAAAGTATTTACAGAAACCTATTTATGAGAAGGAAATGTTAGAAATACTACATGCACTAAAGAAATGGCGAACTTACCTAATGGGAAGACACTTCAAGGTAAAAACTGATCATGATAGTCTTAAACACTTTTTGGAAAAAAGACTATCTTCAGAAGAGAAGAAAAAATGGGTCACAAAGATGTTGGGTTATGACTTTGAAATAATCTACGAAAAAGGAAAGCTTAATGTTGTTGCAGATGCACTCTCAAGAAATAATGAAGAGGTGGAAGCATTCCTTTGTGCCATTTCTACTATCCAACCAGATTGGATAACCGAAGCAAGAGATGAAGGGAAGAAGGACAAATATGTATCGACACTCATTCAAAAGTTGCAGCAAGATCCTGGTACATCTGATACATTTAGTTGGAAAAATGATTTCTTATGGTACAAAGATCGCTTATATCTTTGTAAGAATTCCCAACTAAAACAAAATATTCTCCTGGAATTGCACACGTCTCCTTTAGGAGGACACTCATAATTTTTAAAAACTTACCATAGGGTGAAGAAATATTTTTTTTGGGATGGCCTTAAATCTGATATTCAAAAGTTTGTGGCGGAATGTTTGGTTTTCCAGCAGAATAAATTTGAGACAATTAAGACCCTGGGACTTCTACAACCTTTATCCCTTCCAAGTCAACATTGGGAGGAGATTTCAATGGATTTTATCACAGGTTTACCTAAGTCCAAAGGAAAGAGTGTCATCATGGTGGTAGTTGATAGACTTACCAAGTATACACACTTTTGTACATTATCTCATCCATTTCAAGCAAGTACAGTTGCTACTACATTTATGGACAGAATTCAAAATCTACATGGAAGCCCAAGGGTTATTGTGAGTGACAGAGATCCCATTTTTACTGGAAATTTTTGGATAGAGTTATTTTCTTGTTTGGGTACTCAATTAGATCATAGCTCATCTTATCATCCTCAATTTGATGGTCAAACTGAGATAGTAAATAAATGTTTGGAAGGATATCTTCATTGTTTTGTATCTGATAAACAAACACAATGGGTCAAGTGGTTACCTCTCGATGAATGGTGGTATAACACTTCCTTTCATACTGCAGCAAAAATGAACCCATTTATGGCACTTTATGGATATCATCCACCATCCATCACATCATCTTTAAGGGAAAATTCGAAGGTTCAAGCAGTGGAAGATCACATCAAGAATTAGCAGGAAGTTCTCCAACACTTAAAGGATAACCTGAATTTGGCACAAAATCGAATGAAACAACAGGTAGATCAACATCGTAGTGAGAGAAGTTTTGATGTAGGAGATTGGGTATTTTTACGGCTACAACCATACAAACAAATGTCCCTCAAGCAAGCTAAGAAGGATAATAAATTATCGCCAAAGTACTATGGTCCTTACAAGGTGTTGAAAAAGATTGGTACTATGGCATACAAATTGGAGCTTCCTGCTTCTTCGCGAGTACATCCAGTTTTCCATGTTTCATGCTTAAAGAAGGTTATAGGTGAAAATCTTCCAGCTCAAACAGTATTGCCAGAACTTGATGGGGAAGGGAAAATCATATTGGAACCTGAAGCAGTCATGGAAAAAAGAACTCGACAACTACGGAATCGATCAATTTCAGAGTATCTCATCAAGTGGAAGAACTTACCCACTGAAGATTCTACATGGGAGGATGAGAATTTTATACAGAAGCACCCAAAGCTACTCAAGCATTGAGGACAACACTTTTTTGAAGGAGAGGGGCATGTTAGGTCCCTATATTACTAGTATAGTCCCTTATTATTGTTACTGTAACCCCATTATTGTTATTATTGTACCATTGTACGTAAACCCCATTTTGTTATTATTGTGCCCTTAAATTATTATTGTTAGGTTGGCTAGGATTACATTGTGGCCCACTAGGATTACATTAGGGCCCCATGGACTGCTATATAGAGAAAGGAGGTTTTTTAAATTGTATCATCCAAGAATTGTTCATTTATGTAATGTATTGGAGGTTGCCCCCTCGAAGTGGCTTATTTCTAAGGCGTTGATATCTCTTTTCTTCTATTTTTGGAGCTGGTTACTCAACAATTAACTATCATTTTTCACATTATCCGTGTTAAATGTTTTTTTGTTATGGGAATAGTTGAACCTAAATATGCCTTAATTATTTCTACTTGTATTTTGTTTCACTTTTATTCTAACTATCTCTATGGACTTATGTAGATATAAACACATTATACATCATGTAATATTCTGAATAGAAATAAACAGTAATACACAACAACATAAACAACCATCTACAACAAATAGAGAGACATCACACGAATAATGCAAAATATGGAGAAACGTCGAGCCATTTTATTATGTAATTGAGAGTTATAATGAGTACAATGGTGATCAGAATGATGGAACCTTTGCTTGCACTCGAAAAGCTGGAAATACTCCTAGAAATTCTCACTGAATGGTTGCTCAACCAAGGACTACGTAATCTATGAATGCTGCTGCTGCTGTTGTACTGTTTCTACTGCTGAGATGGAATGGCTCTTTGGGGTTGTTCCCCTACTCAGAAAATTGTGAAACTCTGGGAATGAGCTCTCCTCCAATAATCCAAAAAATCCCAAAAAGGAGTCCCAGAATGGTTGACCACAGAATTTTACCTCTCTAAGGAAATAACGCTCTCCCAGTGAATATGTTGGCCTTGAATGAAAACTTTGTAAATGATGGCCTCCTCCTGTACCAAAATTATGATCAATGAAGGGCTGGACCCTCCACACTATCCTCGGGCTGAAATCCCTGATATCTCGTCACTCCCAGAACTGCCTCTACCACAAAATGCATAATCCCTCCAATGGACTATGCTGTCGAAGAAAATGTGTGATCCTGGCTGAAGATTCTATGGCTCCCTCCTACAAAACGATGAATAGAAATCCCCACCCGAGTAGGCACTTGAAGTCCCCTGGGTTTGAGGTTGGGATCTCTGCTTGGAGACACCGAATGTGTTGAACAACACTTGAAAACTTCTCTTAACGGTAAAAGCGTGCTTAATTTCAAAGAAAAAAATAATAGATGCATAATAAAAAATCCCAAAATGAGGAGCCTCTTCCCTTTTTTATTCTTTGAGAGCCTTGCTTTAATATGCCTCCCACCAAATTTCACTGTCCCTCTTGGCCCACGCTGTCCCTCTCTCACTGTGCTGTCATGGGCCCACATTGCCTCTTTCCTCATGCTACCACTTCACCCACTTGGGCCCCATGCTGTCAAGTAAATATGTGCTCAAGTGAATTTAGGAAAGTACTTATAATATAATGCTTTATTCATGGGTCCCCTCACCCCTTTATTTCCTATCGAACTTAGGAAAAGCAAAAATTTATCAAAAATAATATCCCAAATTATCTGACTACTAATTTGGGGATATTATAGTCCTCCCCTCCAAAATGTTGCTTGTCCTCAAGAAAATGCAAGGATACTGCAAAACCTCCAATGGATATGTCTCTTCCCAAGTATACAAGTTAGCCTTTGGTAGATAAACCAAATATATCTCATTATGAAGAAGTGGGAGATATATGGAAAACGTTATATGTTGTCCATTGGTCTCCTTAAGGCATGAGAGATGGTAAATGTTGGGTACCTCATCCCCAATGAGAAACTCCAATATCCATGCTATCATCCAAACATAGTGAGCCATCCTTGGTAGCTCATAGAAACAATTACCAATCCCCTAATTCTACAATGTATAGGGGCTGCATGGCTCAAAATGGGAGATTAAGTTATTCAACTCACGCTATCCCTCTCTCCATTTATGATAGATATGGAGTTATTGATCTTGGGCTGAAATAATGTGGTCATTAGGAAGCTAAAATGCATTTGGACTCTCATGATCCCACTCTTTGGTTCCAAGAATCCCTCTTGCGTAATCCATCCCACATATAGTGAATAGAGTGTCTTCACCAAATGGGATCCAAAAGAAACATGAACTAAGTGTCATTTGACATACTCTATGGTGAAAATAGTCCATCAAGTGAGACCAGCGTTATTCTGCTTCTTGTTGTTTCAAGACATGATATGATAAGTGGTCGCCCAACCACTTGTTTGCTACCATAAGCTTCTCAAAAGCTTGAAAATAGTAAAGGACATTAGGTGTTAACTGAATATGAGTCAGGAAAAAAAATTCTTGCCCAAATTCCTCTAAAAAGTGGTCAATCCCATCACTGAATGTAGTCCCAAAAGGACCATAAAATCCAAAGAGAGGCTTGCTTTCTTGTGGATCAATGGGCTGCAAATGTATGGAAAAGGAATGATCATACATGGTTAGTTGATAAATAAGCATCAAGACACAATCATTACCATATATTGTAGGCAAGCTGGTGAAGAGGTCCTTAGATGAACCTTCCCATCTCTTCATAAAAATGGGAAGTGACTGAAACAACCTTGCAAGGTGGTTGCTTTCCTCCTCATACATCCAACAAGATACATATATCCTGATATGTTGGTGCACATATTCTTTGAGATTCTCCCAATAGAATCCTTCCATGATGGTGTAATAAGACTCAATGAAGTCTACATGTCCTGAAAAGAGTGCCTCATATGATGCATCTAGAATCTCCTGCTTGAGCTTGGAGTCTCTAGTCAAGTAGATTTGATCATGGAAATAAATGACTCCATAAACCACTCTATACCTCCCATCTATCACTTTCCCATCAAGAACCTTACATGTGAAGAGGTTCTTGGAATATTCCACCAATATTTGGGACTCCAAATATGGGTCTATGCTCCCCAACAATGAAAGCGTTGTTGAAATTTGGAATGAAGCACTTGTCACATCATAGCTCTCCTCTTTGACATGCTCAATGCCAAAGCCACATGTTGGAGTATGGCTACCCCACTTTTGTTGCCTCCCTTTCAGCTGATCTTTCCCAAGACAAGATTGAAGTACATGGAGGTAAACCTCCTCTTGAAAGGTATTTCCCATCTAAAACTTCTATAGTTTGTCCAATTCATACAAGAGTGTCAATAATCTCTTGTCATATTCAGAAATCTTCCTCATGCGTGGAAGTATCATTTTCCTCTCCAAGGCATTGGAGTAGCCCTTTGATACCATGCTTGTGCCTTCATATATTCCTGAATCATCATCTTTCAGCACAAATAGCTGAGTGGGAGATGACAATGTCCATATCAAAAAATTTCTCCTCCCTCCTTTGAACCCATAAAAGGTTCTCTACACTGTGCTAGCTCCTCCCAAAGCTCCTTCCTTAGCAAAATATATCAATTTTGCACCATGTTGATAGAAATCATTGACCATATTCCAATCAGGCGGTCTCCCTCGTGGAATGCCTCCATGTAATGAAACATCAAGGCCTAGAATAGGCTATATATGTGCATGGACTGATTTGTCCCTACCCTCATTGTGCAAATCATCCTCTTGCTTCTATGCATAAATATCATAAAAACGATGGGTGTGTATGTTCCCAATCACTTAATGTTGGTCATCCTTCTCATCTTCTACTACCTTCTGCAAGATCTCACAGTCTAAGGTGTTCTTCTCCAATGTAATCAATCCATGCACACCCAAAGTCATATTGGTGTCACGAGTCTTAATCAAAAATAGGTGATATATCATGGTGTATGTCCCCAAAACTGTGGTCAATGTTGGAACATGATTCCTCCATTGTTTTGTTTCATTTCCTATCAACACAGACACATGCTGCTCCTAATCTTCATATGTAAGATCCTTTGGAACTTCTTGCAAGGATACAAGAGCTCCTCTAATTGAAGCAATGGTTTCATATCCATCTCCAAATAGTGGTGGATCTCCTCCTACTGTTACAATGCTGGAGGCCCTTTCCATCTCTTCCTTTTCTTCCTCCTCATCATTAAGAGATCCTTTGTCATGATCCCCTCTTGAAGGAGAAATATCCATTTCTTCCTCTTGAGAATAAATTTCTTGCTGAACTGGGGCTTTTTCTGTTGGAAAATAATTATGCAAATATTTAACCCCCTCAACAATATTATGAAATGGAGTTGGTTTCATGGATTCTCCCAACCTATGCAAAGGTTCTGATTTCTTGGGTTTGGCTAGCTCACCTAATGAAGTTTCAGAATGTCTTTGATCAAATCTTTTCACTAACCTCCTAGTGAAATTTGCATAAGTATATATATTTTCATTTTTAAATGAAGAAAAATCATAAAACCACCATGCATAAGCCTTACCTTCAAGATGCAGTACTTCTACTCTAATGGCTTCCTCTTCTGAAAATTGGTGTTGTTGTAAATAGGTGTCTAGCTCCTTCACCCAAGCCTTAACTGTTCATTTAGGTGACCCATGAAAAGTAGGCAGAAATAATCTACCCAAATTATGTTGCACATCCCCATCCTATGTGTATCTACATGTTGATACATATGATGTCTCATGGTAAGGAAAAATACTGAACTCATAGCCAACAATTGTACATAGGGTCATGCTCATCTATCTTCTGAAATTCTACACTACAACTCAAAGGATTGAATGTAGCTCAATAATGATGAGTTGGGATAGCTCTTCATCTCCTCCTTGATTAGATGAAGGGTCCTCTGTGCTATGATATGTTGTTGCTTCAAATCAAGATGTTGTTCTAATCCTTGGTCATGAAATAGCCCAGATGGAATGTCCCCATTAATTTCAATAAGAGGTACTGAAACAATATGAGATGAAAGTGGATGCATACCTTGGATCAAATGATGTGTGGGAACCTCTTGCAAGACCACAAGATTTCCTCCAATCGGGACAATGGTCTCTCCAACTACTGGTAAGAGTGATGGATGCTATTCTATCAATGTACCAACGTTGGAATCTACCTCCTCTTCCTCACGCATCTCCTGAATCATGCATGGGACTCTACATGTCAAGATATTAAGACTATCTTGCAAAGATGCAAGTGTCTCTCCTCCAGATACAAGTACTTTTGTAGCTGGTGGTGAACATAGTGACTCTTTTGTCCAGAGTGACAAGAGTGACATCCTCCTTTGATTCCTTAGGAAATGTCTCTTTGTGACATATCTATGTTTTTCTCATATCAAACTTCTTTCTCAACTTGTGAAAGAAATCTGAATATTTAGACACTTTTTCATGCTCCATGTGACCAAACCACTAATCATTGGCTTCACCATGAAGATGAAGTGTCAAAATCTCAACAGCCTCTTTTTCAGCTACAGGATGTAGCCTAAAAAATGCACCCAACTCTTTCCTCCAAGCCTTTACAATGCTTGAGGAAGATCTATCAAATGTAGGCAAATAGAATCTGTTGTGCCTCTTTCTCTTGTTGCTGCTATAGGATCTTATTTCTTCTTTGAGTTTGAAGAATTGTTGGAGAGTTAGATTCTCATTGAATGCTCTAGAATTTTCTTTATACTCTTTGAGATATAAACTAAGAGTCTCATGAGTCTCCGGTTCCATGTTTCTTCTTTCTTCATCTCTAAACCAGTCCCCTTCTTCAAAGAAAGTGGGCATGGTAGGTCTTTGAGAAGATCTATGATTCTCCGGTCTTCTTTGCTGTTGATAAGAAGTACTGGGACCTTCTTCATCCTAAAACCTTCTTGAGGTTTCTCTTTGCCTTTTTTTCTTCATTTCATTGATCTCCTTGGAGAGATCCTTCATATTTCTAAAGAAAGATGCAGAAAAACTTAATACCTCCATTATAGTATATCTCTACTATCTACTTTTCATATGTTGTAAATAATGTCCACAAGTTGAGCCAAAGAACATGCTTTGATACCACTATAATATTCCAAATAGAAATAAATAGTAATACACAGCAACATAAACAAGCATCTACAACAAATAGAGAGACATCACACAAATAATGAAAAATATGGAGAAACACTGAGCCATTTTATTATGTAACTGAGAGATACAACATTTTATTACAATGGTGATTAGAATGATGGCACCTTGGCTTGCACTTGGAAAGATGGAAATAGTTTCAGAAATTCTCACTGAATGGCTGCTCAACCAAGAACTGCATAATCTCCGAATGTCGTTGTTGCTGCTATCGTATTGCTGCTACTGATGAGATGGAATGGATCTTTTGGGTTGTTCCCCTGATCATAAAATTGTGAAACTCTGGGAATGAGCTCTCCTCTAATAACCCAAAAAATCCCAGAAAGGAATCCCGGATTGGTTGACCCCAGAATTTGACCTCCCTTAGAAAATAACACTCTCCCAGTGAATACGCTAGCCCTAAATGACAACTCTATAAGTGATGGCCTCCTCCTATACCAAAATGGTCATCAGTGAAGGGCTGGACCCTCCACACTATCCTCGGGTGTAAATCCCTGATATCTCCTCACTCCCAGAACTATCTCTACCACTAACTACGTAATCCCTCCAAGGGACTACGTTGTCTAAGAAACTGTGTGATCCTGGCTGAAGATGATATGGTTCCTTCCTGCAAAAGGATGGATAGAACTCCCCACCCAAGTAGGGACTCAAATTCCCACGGGGCTGAGGTTGGGATCTCCGCCCGGAGACACCTGGTGTGCTGAACAACACTTGTAGACTTCGCTCAACTACAAAAGTGTGCTTAATGTCAAAGACAAAAAATCATAGATGCATAATCGAAAATCCCAGAATGAGGAACCTCTTCCCCTTTTTATGCTTTGAGATCCTTTCTCTCCTCTAGCCCCCATCAAACTATGTTGTCCCTCTTGTCCCACGATGTCCCTCTCTCACTATGTTGTCATGGGCCCACACTGTCCACGCTGCCTCTTCCCTCGCACTGCCACTTCACCCTCCTGGGCCCCACGCTATCAAGTAAATATGTTCTCAAGTGACTTTAGGAAAGTGCTTCTAATCTAATGTTTTATTGATGGGTCCCCTCACCCCTTTATTTCCTGTCAAACTTAGGAAAAGAAAAAATTTATCGAAATTAATATCCCAAATTAGCTAACTACTAATTTGGGGATATTACACATCAAGTGGAGTTTTGTGCAATGATTTAACAAAATCTATACCACAGATTCATGAATTCACCATGTCTTGTTCTCACTTTGGTTTCTTGTAGGAATATTTCCTCTACTTCAATTTCATCCTAACATTGACTAGATACCTCCATAAGTACATATAATCCCCCTATTGTCTTATTCTTCAAGGTATTTGTTTCTATTCAGTACAAATACAATTTAAACCACTATGAAATAAATAAACACATGGATCCTGCAACTCTCTATTCATAGGGTAAAGGACTCACATGGTTGTTAGATAATAATGCATTCAAATTGAGTTTTTTGTAAAATTTTGTAGAATTCTTTGTTTGGCTTTGAGAGGAGAGGTATCAATAATTATATACCCCTACTCATTGATAATTTATATTTTGGCTAGGTTCTTATAGTAGATTAAAACACTTAAAAGGAACCAATTTATTTTTTCCATATGTAAGACCTTAGTACATTAATTTTGTAATTAAATTATCATTTTAGGACTAGAAGTGCAATTTCCTTTATGTTGAAGAAAGTAGTTATTGTCAGTATTCATAATCCTTCATGTATAAATGTAATACTATGTAAAAAAAAAAAAAAATAGAATTATTGTTAATTTTTTAAGCATGCTCTTTGTGCTATTTATTTATCAAAATAAATTTTTAGAAAGGGTGCAAAGAGACACCCATTCCGATTAGAAAAAGGCTATATATATATATATATATATATATATATATATATATATATATATATATATATATATATATATATATATATATATATATATATATATATATATATATTACATTGTATCTTATACATAATTTGTGTTGAATCACCTCTCATATCCATTCTATTAGAAGAAGATAAGAATTCCAGGAAATCGTAGACAAAGGCTTATAATTCATCTTCTCGACTCCCTCCAATGATCAAAGAAAGATTAGTTGAAGAAAATGATCAAAGAAATTTTAGTTGAACACAACATTTTTGTGATGCTAATGTGAATTTCTATGCATAATACATCCCTAAGACAATGTGAATTTATGTGGATAATACATATCTAAGATAATGTGAAGTCCTAAAGCTCATAGGATGCAAAATTGTATATGAAATTTGAGGCTGAGATAGAAGCATAAATTCAACTCTCTTAGAGACCTGAAGTGGACATCATTATAGACCTATTTGTAAAAATAATTAAGGCATATTAAGGTTCAGATATTCCCATAACTTAGAAAGATTTAACATAGAAAATGTGAAGTCCTATGGCTCATACAATGGAAAATTCCATATGAAATATGAGGCTGAGATAGAAGCATAAATTCATCTCTCTTAGAGACCTAAAGTGGACATCATTATAGACCTATTTGTAAAAATAATTAAGTCATATTAACGTTCAGCTATTCCCGTAACACAGAAAATGTGAAGTCCTATGGCTCATACAATGCAAAGTTCTATATGAAACTTGAGGCTGAGATAGAAGCATCAATTCATCTCTCTTAGAGACCTAACTTATTTGTCAAAATAATTAAGGCATATTAAGGTTCAACTATTCCCATAACAAAGAAACATTTAACACAGATAATGTGAAGTCGTATGGCTCATATGATGCAAAGTTATATATGAAATTTGAGGTTGAGATATAAGCACAAATTTAGCTCTCTTAGAGACCTAAAGTGGACATCATTACAGACCTATTTGTAAAAAATAATTAAGGCATATTAAGGTTCATCTATTCCCATAACATAGAAACATTTAACACAGATAATGTGAAGTCCCATGGCTCATAGGATGCAAAGTTCTATATGAAATTTGAGGCTAAGAAAGAAGCATAAATTCATCTCTCTTAGAGACCTGACCTATTTGTCAAAATAATTAAGGCATATTCCCATAACACAGAAACATTTAACACAGATAATGTGAAGTCCTATGGCTCATACAATGCAAATTTCTATATGAAATTTGAGGCTGAGATAGAAGCATAAATTCAGCTCTCTTAGAGACCTAAAGTGGACATCATTACAAAACTATTTGTAAAAATAATTAAGGCATATTAAGGTTCAACTATTCCCATAACATAGAAACACTCAACACAGAAAAATTTAGCATAGATAATGTGAAGTCCTATGGCTTATAGGATGCAAAGTTATATATGAAATTTGAGGCTGAGATAGAAGCATAAATTCAGCTCTCTTAGAGACCTGACCTATTTGTCAAAATAATTAAGGCATATTAAGGTTCAACTATTCCCATAACATAGAAACATTTAACACAGATAATTTGAACTCCTATGGCTCATACAATGCAAACTTCTATATGAAATTTGAGGCTGAGATAGAAGCATAAATTCAACTCTCTTAGAGACCTAAAGTGACCATCATTGCAGACCTATTTGTAAAAATAATTAAGGCATATTAAGGTTCAACTATTCCCATAACACAGAAACATTTAACATAGAAGGATTTAACACAGTGAGTAGTATAACCTAGTGTTGAGGACCCGAAAATTGGTGCAACAACATTAGGGAAAACAATCCAGTCGAGGACTTAAAAACCATACATTTTCCATTCGGAATGGTGGCTCCGACTGGATTTGTGGGACCAATTTCCCAATTTAATATAGTTGGAGTGAACAGATGATTTTATCTCTAAGTCAAATTTGATAGATGGGAAAATAAGCAAGCTTGCAATAGATAGTAAATCTATCTATTTATATTTATATATCTAGATATATTTATATCTATCCTGTGATGACATCTTTTCATTTTCTGATCTACAAAATAATCTTTCAGTGGATGCAAATAAAGATCATACATTCACTTAGAGATATGAAAAAAATTTAAGATAATTGATTTAATTAGAAAGTTAAGTAAATCAATTTAATTAAGCTTATATCACAACTATTACAAAATGCATGTATTGCGTATATACATAAATGATAACATCATAACACGTTCAAAAGTGAATTGATGTCAAAATGTGTTCAAACAAATATATAAGACAACACATCATAATATCAATGAATTATTTCTCATTTGAAACTCAAATTAAACATATAAGATAAAAGTACCATATATATATTTACTCAGCTCTTTTGAGAAATAACTCTCGGTCCAACTTTTTCTATTAAGAAAACTTTAAGAGTACACAAGTGCAACATCAGTAAAGTCTTCTTTTCAAAATTTCAAGACCCCTTCTTAAAAGACACGAAGGAGTTTAAATATAAAACTAATAAGTCTTAAAATAGTCATTACAATAAAAACTGAGGAGGTTTCAAAAAAATATCCTTAAAGTAAGTAAAATTAAAATAGAAATAGAAATTAAAAGGGTGATTTGTTGGAGGACTATCCTGCTGTCCCTTCTTCCATTTTCTCCTTGAATTCAAGAATATTAAGCATAGGCTTAACCTTGGGAGTTTGACCTGGCCTAATGCATAGGTGTCTAGTAAAAACAACATCAGATAATGGAGGTATCATGTATGAGGATGAATTTGTAAGACAACGAAGCATGAGCCATTGGCTGTGAGGCTTCACTAGATATCTCCAGTATCTTTCCCATTCTATTTTTTCAATCTTCATAATATGCTCCTCTTTTACTTTGACACTTCCTGCCATTGTCTTATCAAATATTTTACCAAAGGCAATGCACCAGGAGGACATCTATCTATGAGATTTGTTTTGATCAAGTTCTGGCTGATAGATTCCACAATATTTCTGGTAATATCTTTGACTCTCATTGTTTCCATTTCTGCATTTTTTAATTGTATATCCAAATCTGTGAATAGTATCTCTTTCTTTGATTCTTCAATTTTGGGCAGGTTGGCCTTTCAGCCATCAGACGAATCCTGCCAAGTAACAAATTGGGATACCTTCTCATCCATGTCATTGAAACTAATCCTCATATCAGCAATGTGATTCACAAGTGAATCACTTTTCTCACATAATTCAAGGATTCTTGTTAATTTATAACAAAAGATAACCTGTTTTTGTGCCAAGAGGGTGTTTAATTCTAAATCTTCTTTCCTAAACTCATCAATGTTTGGAATATATTTAATTTTCTCAATGAAGAGTTGTAATTGATGAATTTGAGTATCTTTAGAATCAATTTCACTTTGATGCTAAATTTTCAGTTGCTGCAGGCTCTCTTGAAGATGTGTGATTTGTAACTGTAGCTGCTGACTAACACTCTCATTTTCTACTCGTAACTCAGTTTCAAGTTGAAGGATATTTTCATCTTTTTGTTTCATCAGTTGATGAATCTCTAATTCCTTTTCAATAGTTGCAAATGAATAAGCTCCTGCAAAATGTGATAACTGAGTTAGATCCTGTCAAGGATTTGACTCGGTGTCTTTCCAAACAATGTCCATTGACATATCTTCTTGAGTGAGAGTCTGTGAATGCTCTATTCTTCTCATTTTCTTCTTCCTGCTAACAACTTCCTTGTGCCTGGGACTATAAAAAATGTCCAAGGGAGGAATTTCTTGAATATTTAGAACAATTTCAAAGGTTGGAAAGGCAAGGATGTATTCCATTCTCTCTGTACTTACTACTTTGTTAGAGGGCCCAGCAGTAAACGAGTCCCTACTTGTAGAAGGAGGATTTTGTATAGTCTATTATTGGTAAATAATCATGGGTATTTGTTCTTCTTGAAATTTTAGGTCAAACTCTTCCAAACATCTTTGAGATTTATAGGGAAATCTAGATCTATTATTTGAACTTCAACTAATTTCTCCTGATCTGTTGTATTAAGGACTTCAGTATCCTTAATAGTTGATTCACTTTCTTTCTGAGTCATGGTTTGAGAGACATCCAAAATATTGAGTGGAATCATTTCCAGTCTCTTATTTCTGTATTACTAAAATTTTAGTAGTTGTGGTGGGTGAAGGCGTAGATTTCCAACTTTTTAATTGTAGCATAGTTTTCGACAGACTCAAATAAGTCATCAAAATCATCATCTTCATGGACAAAGGAACTGGTTTTCACCTGAGTAGTGAAATTATTGGCCACTTTTAGGGGATCATATTGCATGTTTGGAATTGTAAATAATTTCAAACACTCAATTTGGAAAATTTCCACTATAGCATGCTTGTAGTTGTCTAGTCCATCCACACTGCAGTTAATTGGGAAGGAAGTCCATAATGACTTCTTGGCTTCTTTCAAAAATGTGGTCAGACCATTTCCAACAGTTTGGTATGCGATTTCTCTTGTGAGAAGTTTATCAGGAACATACAAGGGTAAGACATGTGGATGAGATAGGCTCCTAAATACTTGTACATAGGTGAGAAAATCCTCACCAAACCACTTTTCTATGGAAGAAAATCTGGCTTGGGCCTCTTTCAAAAGTTTGTGGGCTTTCTCATTGAAAAAAACTTCAAAAATGGGTAGTATAACTCCATGAAATATTTTGTAAAAATGAATTTCATATTTGGATTACCATAGGATACTATGAAATACATGAACGGGAATGAAATATTGGGTAGTCCATTTCCAACCCATGGCTGGAAAATCTGATTTAAAACATACAACATCCATAATAAATCCACTCATATAAAATGGAGGAAATATTTTAGAAGAGAGAGAATGATTCTTTCTATATTCTAAAATTTGGGTGGTAATATTATTTTATAGAATATTTCCCTAGTCCATAACATAAGCATTTGTTTCTGCTTCCATAAGAGGAACCCATTGTACTGAAAATCTAGTTGTGTCTAACTGACCAAAAAGTCTAGACATCATAGCATAGATATAACAATAGGGACTTGCAAGAGATTCAGTAGAATACATACCCTTTTCATCATTCTTGTGTTTTTTTGGATTGCTCCTCCACTGCTTTATTGGCGTCTATTTGAGTTCATTTTCCTTAGCAAACTTTGCAAGGAAATAATTATCCTAAATCTTATCAAGGTTTGGAAGATGGTACATCTGCTTCAAGACTTCCGCTTTAAAGGAACCAATCATTGTTCCTCTATTGGTAAGGAAATTCCTATCCGCGATGTTAAGACTTGTGATAATCCACCTTACCATACCAGTATATGGTAGTATCTTGGGCCTTGTTGCAATTCGGTGAAGAAAATAATTGGCTACATCTCCAATTGTAGCTTCAGAAGAATTTGTGGCATCAACTATTTCCTTTCTCTAGATTTTGCAAGGTTGGTCGTCTTCAAATAGCTTATACGTAGATTCCCATAGATAGGATCCACTTTTAGGTCCGCAAGTCATATCTGTAAACAAGGGCAACATCTTTGTTCTCTCAAAGGTAGTAGGCGTAGGGTTAATAGGATCCATATGCATCTTTGCTTTATTCAAAGCCTTAGACATTTACGTAGAACTTTGCTTACTCAAACTTGCCTGTAAATAAGTAAGAAAGAATAAGTGGGAAGAATGAACATTTTAGTTTTACTATACGCAAAAATACCATAGTAAATAGAATCATTTCAAATGGATGAGACTTCGCATGCTGATGGGATATAAATTAAATTCTCATTACAGGAAAATGATTATGGTGGTATGGGAAAGAAAACCGTTAATTTATGACATTGATAACTGATATGGGTTATCATGCCATTATAATAATTTCTCAATTAAAACTAGATCTATCACATTACATCATGGCTCGTGTGTAATATATTCATTAAATATTGATCAACTTAGCTTTTCTGTCGATTGCGACATCGCAATCGCAGTATTGGCGAAGATGAAACATGTGTTTGTTTGACAAGCGTGCAATGTGTGATGTGATATGCTTTATCGCATCAGTGATTATCAGCGGTAAAAAACTAGAATGGTTTAAGCTTTTGTGATAATGCGACGTGATATTATTTATCGCATTGTCGAGTATGAGAGGGAGCAAATAAGGCTATTGAGGAAATTGCGATTTGAGAAATGTGATAGGCTGACATTGCAGAACTCTGTCCCATGGGTATTTTTTATTATATTTACTTATACATATGACTTTTTCGTCATATAAAAGCGTTTTGGTTATATTCATTGGATCGCAAATATGTTTCTAATAATTATTTTCAAAGTATATATGTTTTGCAAATGATTTTGTGATTTGCAAAATGCGATATATCTCCACTTAAGTATTTAGAAAGCCAATTTTTAAAGTTTTCATTCCCTTTTGACCCTTATTCCTATAAAAATAAATACTCTAAGGATTTATTTTCTTAAAATCTAAAAATTAAAAGGGTCCCCATTATTTTCTAAATTAACTATGGCTTAAAATAATGGGGGTTGTTGATTTACACAACAATTGGCAATTCACTGCAAGAACAAGTTATCTCTGAAAAAACAATTTCTTTAGTATCTTCAAATAAGTAAAAATAATTTAATGTTTTCAAAACATTTAAATGAATAAAATTACTCTGAATGTAAAAAAATCATCTATATCATTAATATTTTATAAACCATTCATAAATAATGATCTCCTTTACTCTATATCAATCATTATAAGGTTTAAAAGGTAAAGTAAGTGTTCTTTTTGTAACTTGGTTTTTTTTTTTTAATTTTAACTTTTTGTCATAGGTAGAGCCACTACTGCTAGTAATTATTAATAGCTTAAGCAAGGTTACCTTTTTACCATCAATGACTCAATGTCCAATCCATTTATGTACAATTTCTTTGAGTTAACTCCTTAGTTACTCATTTTTCCTTTTTCTCTTGAAAATTCATTGTCCTGGCTTGATGACCAGAAAGTGACGATGCCATTCACTAGTTATGATTTATACTAAACAAGATGGCTCGTGATGAGACCCTTGCCTTATCATTTTAATAATCATGAGCCATTACCCTGATTTGGTATGCAGTTGTGGTAATGTCAATTAATCATTAACTTATGATCATGGTAAGCAAGCTCGTGATGAGACTTCTTATCCTTTTATTTTATTTTTTATATTTTTGAATTACACTCTAAAAAAAGTATTTTCAATGGATGGGGAGAATCATTGACTCCTTAAGAGTTTTGGATGACAATTTAGAGTTAAATATGCTCAGTTACAAAAAGTATTTTCTTTGTAAAGATGAACCTTTTTTCCTGATTAATAATAGATTAAAAAGACTTTACAAATTTTCAGTTTACAAAATTTACAATTTTGATGGAAAAATATTTTAGAGTTATATAGTATTCATTCAATTTTCTAGGTTGGTAATTATTTCCTCAAAAATTTCTATTATTAAAAAATAAAAACATAAAATAATTCAGAGGTTTTGTGAACAACCAGAAGTACGTAATCAAACATTAGTTTCTGAAAAGAAATAAAATAAAATGGATATAATACATTTAGAAGATAATATTCTTCTAAGAATTATTTTTTTTCAGGATTAGCCCATTAACAAGGAGTAGGTCTTTTCTCCCTTGAAGATCTTGTAACATGAAGGTTGATGGACCAATTTGTTCAATGATTTGGAATGGTCCAAGCCACATTCTTTGGAATTTGGTATGCTTTCCTTTTTTCTCATGTTCTTTGTCCCATTTGAGTATGAGATCTCCAACTTGGAAGTTTTTTTGGGAAACAAAATTTGCATCAAAAGAGTTTTTCAATATTTGTTGATGATGAGCATGAGTTATTTTGGCTTTTTCCCTTTCTTCCTTCATTTTAAGGATCTGTGTTATTCTTAATTGTAGGGAAAAATAAGGTACTTCATCAATAAATTGAACTAGGGCTAGTGAGGGAAGAACTAAATTTGAAGGAATTAAAGCTTCTTTCCCAAAAACTAGATGGAATGGAGAAGTTCCTATGGAGGCTTTTTGAGTAATCTTATTTTCCCATAGTGAAAATGTTAAAGTTTTATGCCATCTTTTGTTTTTTGATCAATAGTTATTTTGATGATTCTAATGCGATTTTTGTTTGTTGATTCTGCTAAACCATTCCCTTGGGGATAGTAGTTAGAAGAGTATTTAAGTTTAAAATGTCTTTTAAGAGTGAATTTTGTCATACTATTTCCCGAAAAATAAGATTGGTTATCAAACATAAGTGCATTGGGTAAGCCAAATATGGTAATAATGAATTGATCAATAAATTCAATTATGGCTTCAGAGTCACTTTAGAGGAACTACCTCCACCCACTTAGTAAAATAATCTGTTGCAGTGAGAATGTATTTATGTTGCTGCGATGAGTTAGGAACAATCTCACCTATGATATCTGATCCCCATTTCTCGAAATTGTTTAGTCAATTTAGTGTCCTAAATTGCTAACATAAATTATCGACCAGGGCTAGTAAACTGATGAAGTGTAATGCACTGTATGTGCCTAAGTGTCACTTTTTCTTACTTCGTTGTTTTAATGTTTTGTTGATATTTTGGGAGTTTTTATATTTTGATCCTTAGAATTCTATTCTAAACTAGAAATATGAGATTAAATCTATTTAAAAACGAAGGAAAAGAAAATGTTTCCAAATGAATTAAAGCAGAGTTTTATTTGCAAGTTTTTGGAGTCTATTTTCTAATTAAGAAATGATGAAAACAAGAAATCTTAATCCATGGATATTGCAGCCTAATTGAAGATTCAAGAAATGAAAATAACTCAAACATTACCACTGAATCTTATTCATTTAATGAAGGTTTATTGGAATAGATTTTGAATGAGATTAACTGTAGTGTAATGAGGATCTCCTATGACATAAAATAAAATGTTGAAATAATCAATAACTCAAAAATAATACAACTGAATCTTATTCATTCAATTAAGTTTTATTGGAAGAGCTTTCGAAAGAGATTAATTGTAGTGTAATGAGGATCTCCTATGACATAAAATAAAATTCTGAAATAATCAATAACTCAAAAACATTACAACTGAATCTTATTCATTCAATTAAGGTTTATTGGAAGAGGTTTTGAAAGAGATTAATTTTAGTGTAATGAGGATCTCTTATAACATAAAATAAAATGTTGGACAATTACTGTATCTATAAGTCACTAACCATTTTAATTTAAGATTTAAATGGTCTTTACCTGGTCGAGCACGGTAACTGTTAACTATCAAAGACAAGAAATGAAACCTAGGCAATCACTGTTCTTATAAGTCACTTATCTATTATTCAATAGCTTTTACTTAGTTTGATCTAGAAATTGCAAATTATGAAAGAAATAATTTAAGAAAAAAGTAAAGAGAAATGCTAAACAGAAATGCTAAACAGAAACTGAAATAAACTTAGCTAGAAAACACATGAAACCTCCTTAGCAGCAGGGGCCCTCTGCTACCAATTCAGTGAATTCCTTAGCCCCTTCAAGATGTGATCAAAACAACATCAAATAACTTCTTTATTAATAAACTCATAAATCTACATCTCATTCCATCTTAAGCCTTGTTACAAAACACTCTATAATCCCTTCTCTTCTTCTCCTATTTTTTCACATCTTGATAGGAGAAATCTTCCCCTATTTATTTAAAAATATGAGAATTTATCTCATTAATGACAGTCCATGAATCTCTCCCTCTATCTCTAGAGTTACAATCAAAATAAGAAATGATAAGATACATGTATTTTTAGAGTTTCAATATAAAATACGAAATGAGACACATATCTTCTTAGAGTTTTAATACAAAAAAGAAATGAAACACATACCCTCATGATCCCATGATCTTTCCACTCAAATTCGAATTTGGTTTTGGTAGGCCACATAAAGGTCTTTTAGAAGCATCCTTTTGACCTACACATGGCAAAAATATCATCCCACTTGTTAGGTATAAGCATATGCACATTATTTTCTAATTTTTAACCACAAATTCACTTAAAAATGCTAAGAATTAATAAAGTTTCAAAAAACATAAATGTAACCCAATAGTGGTAATGGTAAGGTAAATGTAATGAAATGGAGGTGGAGCGAAGGTGGTAATATGGAAATATAAGTGAAAATGTAATGGAAGTGAATGACAATTTCAAGGCCCAACATACCCCCCAACTGAAGCTATTGCATATCCTCATGCAATCTATTACATTAACTCTTTTTTATCCTTGAGTTTCGACTTAACTTTACGTGATATCATTTGATAACTTCATACTTCTACAAAGTGTTTTACTTGAATTGCAACACGGTTGGTTGTTGTGTTACAACCATATTTTGTTGTTGCATTCAATTTTTATCTTTGATATTTGCATAATGATAATTTAATTTTTATTGTAAAGTATATCTTTATTGGATTGCATCATGGTTGGTTCTTATGTGACAACCATGATTGTGTTTGTATCCAATCATCTTTTAAGTACTTTTGAAAAGCCATTGTATGCTCATAATAATAGTGTAATAGTTAATATCTTTTGTAAGTATGTGGGTTTCTAAATGTGATATGAACGTGGCAAAGTATGAATATGAATGTATCCTCACCCACCCCGCCCCAACTAATGGTATTGGAAATTTTATGAAATGAGGAAGAGATGTTTTTTTTCCAAAAATTATCATTCTATCTTTTCAAGGAATTCTATGGTAAAAAGTTAGAAAATGACGTACCTTTTATTATCCTTTGGAAATGGATGAGTTGCATGTGTGTACTGAAGAGTGTGACTGTTGATGTTGTTGGAATGTGTAAAAAAATGAATTTTATCTACTTCTTTGTTCTCTTTGTGCTGATGGAAATATTGGGATCTTTATTGTTGCTGATACAAATTGATTCCTTCTGCAAACCACTGAAATGATGTAGTCTTCAATCATTACAAAATACGATGGTACAATTCTAGTCATGCGAATAAATGTGTTGATGTCGAGCATGAAGAGAAGTCATTGGATTACTGACCATCGATGAATTTCATGAACCAATGCGAGGGAAACTCACCATTAATGTCAATGAGTGCCAAGGTACCTAAGTACATCTTGTGAAGTGCGAATAGATGGGCTGATGTTGATCTACTTGCAAGATCTGACGATCAAGGGACATTGATGTATTCCCATGATTGTCAGTGAGAGAACTTGTCATTAATGCATGCAAGCCTCAAGGTACTATTAAGGACTCTAGTCTTGGACCTAGATAATGTGCTGATGTCGATAGGCCAAGACTTGTTAGAAATAAGGCCTTAAGGAATCCTCCATAAACTAACTCGAGCATGAAAGAATACTTTTTGAAGGACTATGGATTCAATAATTTGCATTGAAGCAAGGTTTATTTGCAAATGAAAAGGATAGGAAAAGGAAAATGGAAATGGACGATGAAAAAATGGAAAATGACAATGGGAAATAAGCATGTGGGTGAGATTCTTGCTTTTATTTGTGGAGTAGACAAAAAAATTAATGGAAAGTGTATGTGAATGAAGGAAAATGAACAACTAACTCTTGCTGGGAAAATAATGGTGGTTTGCTTTGAATTTCTTGGTTGGATTTACAATTCAAAAAGGTAGGAAAAGTAATGGTCTTGATGGATATGAACATGGACTTGTTCTTATGTTTCTCATGAAATCGGTCCTTTGAAAACCAATCGTGCACACAATCAGTTTCCTTCAATGATTATTCAATCATCTCAAATCTGCAAAAAAACTTGACATAAAGAACATAAGTGTGTTAAAAAAGAAGTAGCTAATTTCTTTATGATTCTTATGCAAAAATTAAATGTCAAATGAAACAGATTAAGGTAAATCAAAAAGTTTTATATTCGGTCCAATTCATGATATCAATAACAATCCATTTTTAAAGAATATCCATGAAAAATAAATTAACTCCCTCTTGTCGGATGATTTCATGCACTGTGCTTAGTAAAACAATTAGCATCACAAAGATTCGTTGTGTCCTGCAAGTTAAAACTTTATAGAAAAATACACATCAACAATATTAATGCCAAATGTTCAGAAATCATCTAAATAATCTTCCAATTGTCCTGCAAACCATTATTAAGAAAAAAAAAAATATTTATTTTATTAATTTTTATTATTATTTTATTATTTTTTTGAATTTTTTTTCTTTATTAAAAAGAAATTACTAATAAATATTTTTTTATTTTTTTATTATTTTTTCAATAATTTTTTTTTTAAATGAAATAAAGCATGGATGAAATAATCATCTTTATGAATCTTTTTGAAACAAATTCATGCCAATGCCTCTTTCATACAAGATAAAAATAAAAAGCTTGAAATTTTTAAAGTCAAGTTCCTAACTATGAAGGAGATGGAGGCATAATCCTTCTCAATTTATACAACTTGCATTTGATACACGTGTAATAATGCATTTGCCTCAAATAATCCATTTGTCACTCATCGTGTGCCACCACAGATGAATTCAGCTACATTTTTCTTTAGATAAGGAAATCAAAGCCTTGATTATTTCTCAAAATTGAATTTTATAATACCGTGACTGTTTTCATAAATTAAAAAAAAAAACATTTTTCTCTCACGCACTCTGCAAATTAGTGCTCCGAAGAAACCTAAATTTCTCCCAAATGGCTGCGAATATCATAAATTTTTTATAGTATTACCTAATTCACCCCATTCCCGAAAAAACCCATGTTTTAGTTTTTCTAATTTGCCTCGGTTTGCTTAGAAAATGCGTTTTAAAATCGGGTGTTTTTAACAATTACGCATTTTGTTTTCTGGAAATTACTTCCGCAATAAAATTGATGTGGTTTGTTTTGTTTTTATTTGCAGGTTTTGAGGTGTAATGGCTTATCTTTCACAGAGAAATTCATATTGATCTCCCTCATTTCAATTACCTTCAATAGAATCTGCAATCTTCTCTTCATCAGCAATTTCTTCATGCGATACACTTCCATTGTCTGTCCCTGCAATTGAATTCGTAATCTTCTCTTCATCAGCAATTTCCAATCTTCTCTTCATCAACAGTTTCTTCATGTGATATACCTTCATTTTCTGCAAATTTTAAAAATGATTTCTAATAACTGTTGTTTGAGGAAAAACGAATATGGAAAAGAGAAGGTTCCATTTTTTTTTATTGCAGTGTATGGGTCTTTGTGTGGATTGAAGGCCTGCATATATGCGTAAGGCCAAGCCAAAGGCTAGCCTCAAGCATATGCGTGGGTCTTATTTCCATAAGCCAAAATATTTTTTTAATTTTTAATTTTTTAATTTTTATATTTTTAATTGATTTGTTAATAAAATTATATATATTATATCTTCAAAAATTTAAAAATATATATATAGAAATTCCATTAAACAAAACAATTTATTGAAATTAAAATTTTTCATCATTTTTTAAAGTTTATTGTAAAATTAAATGAAGAAAACATAATTTATTAATTTTTTATTTTAACATAAAAAATCACTTTTTTTTATCTTCTAGATCACATGAAGTGTAGGAGAAGAGCATACTCGAGAAATTATTAATTTTTTTTTTTTAGATGTAAGAAATAAGGCTACCTAGTTACACTTCCCCGGCAATAGCGCCAAAATGTTTAGTCAATTTAGTGTCCTAAATTGCTAACATAAATTATTAACCAGGGCTAGTAAACTGATGAAGTGTAATGCACTGTATGTGACTAAGTGTCCCTTTTTCTTACTTCGTTGTTTTAATGTTTTTTTGATGTTTTGGGAGTTTTTATATTTTGATCCTTAGCATTCTATTCTAAACTAGAAATATGAGATTAAATCTATTTAAAAAGGAAGGAAAAGAAAATGTTGTCAAATGAATTAAAGCAGAGTTTTATTTGCAAGTTTTTGGAGTCTTTTCTAATTAAGAAATGATGAAAACAATAAATCCTAATCAATGGATATTGCAGCTTAATTGAAGATTCAAGAAATGAAAATAACTCAAACATTACAACTGAATCTTATTCATTTAATCAAGGTTTATTGGAATAGAATTTGAAAGAGATTAATTGTAGTGTAATGAGGATCTCCTATGACATAAAACAAAATGCTGAAATAATCAATAACTTAGAAACATTACAACTGAATCTTATTCATTCAATTAAGTTTTATTGGAAGAGTTTTTGAAAGAGACTAATTGTAGTGTAATGAAGATCTCCTATGACATAAAATAAAATGTAGAAATAATCAATAACTCAAAAACATTACAACTGAATCTTATTCATTCAATTAAGGTTTATTAGAAGAGCTTTTGAAAGAGATTAATTGTAGTGTAATGAGGATCTCCTATGACATAAAATAAAATGTTGGACAATTACTGTATCTATAAGTCACTAACCATTTTAATTTAAGATTTAAATGGTCTTTACTTGGTCGAGCACAGTAACTTTTAACTATGAAATACAAGAAATGAAACCTAGACAATCACTGTTCTTATAAGTCACTTATCTATTATTCAATAGCTTTTACATAGTTTGATCCAACAATTGCAAATTATGAAAGAAATAATTTAAGAAAAAAGTAAAGAGAAATGCTAAACACAAACTGAAATAAACTTAGCTAGAAAACACATGAAACCTCCTTAGCAGTAGGGGCCCTCTGCTACCAATTCAGTGAATTCCTTAGCTCCTTGAAGATGTGATCGAAACAGCATCAAAGAACTTCTTTATTGATAAACTCAGAAAATCTACATCCCATTCCATCTTAAGCCTTGTTACAAAACACTCTATAATCCCTTCTCTTCTTCTCCTATTTTTTCACATCTTGATAGGAGAAAGCTTCCCCTATTTATACAAAAATATGAGAAGTGATTTCATTAATGATAGTCCATGAATCTCTCCCTTTATCTCTAGAGTTACAATCAAAATAGGAAATGATAAGACACATGTCTTTTTAGAGTGTCAATATAAAATAGGAAATGAGACACATATCTTCTTAGAGTTTTAATACAAAAAGGAAATGAAACACATATCCTCATGATCCCATGATATTCTTCACTCAAATTCGAATTTGGTTTTGGTAGGCCACATAAAGGTCCTTTAGAAGCTTCCTTTTGACTTACACATGGAAAAAATCTCATCCCACTTGTTAGGTATAAGCATATGCACATTATTTTCTAATTTTTAACCACAAATTCACTTTAAAATGCTAAGAATTAATAAAGTTTGGAAAACCCTAAATGTAACCCAATAATGGTAATGGTAAGGTAAATGTAATGAAATGGAGGTGGAGCGAAGGTGGTAATATGGAAATATAAGTCAAAATGTAATGGAAGTGAATGACAATTTCAAGGCCCAACAGAAAGGTTGATCAATGTTGACTGGTTGTAATGGCAAGGGTGGTTTTCTTTGTCTTCCAACAACAATTCGGCATGTTTTTCATTTTCTCACATATGTATGAGCATATTTGAACAGGGTGGGCCACTAATAACCGACATGAAGGATATTATGTGCAGTAGTATTTCCACCAAAGTGTCCACCTACAGGTTCATCATGGAGTTCCTCCAAAACCCTCTGAGCTTCAGATTTCTCAAGGCATCTTACTAGTATAGAGTCATAGTTTTTTTATAAACAAGACATTGTCTATGAGTTGGTATTGATTAGATTTCAGTCTTAAAGCTATTTTTCTTTTATGATTGAATTCTACCGGAGCATATCCATTTTTCAAGTAAAATATTAAATCATTATACTGTGATTTTGAATCATTTAAGCTCACCTCAGTAATTTGTACACTATTACCTGACTCTTCATCATTTGATAAATTGGATGCTCTAGATAGCAGTTTGCAAAGACCTTATCCTCTAATGATTTTGGCTGGTCTTATTTCAACATCATATTCCTGAGAAATTACCCAATTTTCTCTCTTTTCTCATATTTCTTTCTGTATAAGAAGTTTCCTTACAGTCGAGAATGAAACTATTACCTTAGTGTGTGTTTTAAGGAGAAAAAGCCTAAAATGTTTTAAAGATTTATAGACAACAAATGCTTGTTTTTCTACTTCAAAATAATTTAGTTCAACACCTTCGAGGTTTGAACTAAATAATGAAATAGGTGCTTTGTTCTTTTGATCACCAATATTTGTTAATACAACAACATAAGAATTTTCTAATGCAAAATTATATAAAATAAAATGTTTTGAAAAATATGGGGTAGTCAGAGAAGGTGCAGTAATGATGGATTCTTTAATCAAATCAAAATCTTCTCTTTCATCATGTCTCCATTTAAAAAGTGAAATTTTTCTTAATCATCACTTGCAAATGTAAAACAATTTGAGAAAAAATTGGAACAAATCTTTTAACAAAGTTTATCTGTCCAAAAATGGACTACATGGATTTTTTGTTATGGGGATGTGAGAGTTCAGAAATTGCCTTAATTCTTTCTAGATAAATACAAATCCACTATTTTGAAACGATAAATCCTAAGAGTTTTCCTTCACTTAGAGCAAAATAAGACATTTTAGGATTTAAAGAAATTCCATATTTCAAACAGCGTTCAAGGATTTGCTTAAGATCATGATAGTGGTCCCTCCTTGTCTTGGAGTAAATAGTTATATCATCTAGATAAACAACCAATGTTTTGTTGATTAGCCCTCTAAAAGCAATAGTCATTGCTCTTTGAAATTTTTCTCCTACATTGATTAATCTGAATGACATTTTTTGATAGGCATATGTGCCCCATTTTGTTCTCAATGTAGATTTTAATCTATCTTCAAGATGAACCCAAACTTGATTGTAACCTAAAAATCCATCAAGAAAAGACATTAATTATGAATGAGAATCTGATTGCAAAATTTGTTCCATCAGTGGTAACAGGAAATTATCTTTCAAGCAAGATTTTTTTAAGTTTCTAAAATCAATACAAATACGAATATCACCTTTCTTTTTCCTAACATGAACTAAATTTCAGACCCACTTAGAATGCCTAACAGGGAAGTTAATCTTGGATTTAAGGAGTTTTTAAGCTCACTTTTGATTTGACTTTCGAGGTCAGACTAAATTTTCCTTAGCTTTTGTTGTATATGTTTGTCAGTGGACATCATTGGGATAGTATGTTGAATGATTGAAGTATCATAAGTTTTTAGGTCTTCATATTTCCATGTGAAGACATTCTTGTATTTTTTTAATAAATGAATAAATGCTAATCTTTCATCACAAGAAATATCAAGTCCTAGGTTGATGTTCTGAGGATTTAGATCTGTTCAAATATTTACCAGTTTAAACCTCAAAGATGAAATTTGGAGTTTAGAATTAGTAATTTTTTTGAATCTATCTTTAAGATCATAAAGATCTTTGAGTTTGACCATAGACTTAGGTATAGCATTTTCTTCAGATTTTTGTTGTAATTTTCTTTCATGTACATCTTCATCAATTAATTGATCATCATATGATCCTTATGATGTAAGAAAAGTAATATCATCATTATCATCATTGAATACCCTCAAATTATTAATATTATCAGGAATAGATGGGCAAAAAATCAACTCTATGGAAAATCTATCTGGGCTACAATATTCTGAGGGAATAAGCTTGGATGTTACATTTGCTAGAAGGTTTGCACTTGCATTCTGAATTCTTGGAATAGATGAGACATTGAATTCTAAAAAATGAAAGGTAATATACTTTACTAATGATTTATAATGTTTAAGATGGCCGAAAATACAATGTATGGTATTTTTTACGTGCTTAAAAATTATTTCAGAATCTTTGAATACCTTAAGATAATTAACACCAATATCAATTGATTTGGTTAAGCCTTGAACTAGTGCCTCATATTTTGCAGTATTATTTGTGCATTAAATTCAAGTTTGCATTTGAGCATAGACTTTTCACCTTATGTATTGATTAATATACCACCATCTCCTGCTCCTTCACTGGATTTTGACCCATCAAAATATAAAGTCCAAAATAAAGTACCAATACAAGGTTATCTATAGTATTTGTACACACTTGGAAGAATCAATCTAAGAAAAATTTTCAATCTCAGAATTAACTGAATTGGTAATAAATGGAGACATTATATTTCACATATACTTGAGGCTTAGATGTGGTTGGGATTTTGTTGAGAAATTTTTTAAATCTAGAATTGAAGTCTTTGATCTTTTCACCTGTGTTTGCTTTCAAATTTGAAAGATCATTAATATGGGTTGCAATAGTATGGTCATCTCCAAATTTAGTGAGGAATTGTTCTTCAAAAATATCCCAACTAGTAATTGTGCTTGATGGTAGTGAGATGTACTATGATCCAGTTGATCCTTGAAAAGTATAACGAAATAATCTAACTACACAATCTTCCTCTGAAACTTCATTTAGATTTATGGCAAGCATAAAATTATGGAGATTCTCTTTTGCAGGTAATCCATCATCTGGATTATACTTAGGCAACCATATTTCAATATGATTAGGTAAATGATGAAGAGGCCCTGGTAGTTTAACAACTCTAGGATTTTTCCAATGTCTGTTAGCGATTGTATGAAGAGGAGGATTGGGTGGTCCTAAAGGAGGATTTGAAATAGAAGAAGTAGTTCCAATAATAGTTGAAGGTTAAGAAGAATATGGAACTAATATTACTTGAAATATGAGTTGTAGACTGAGAAGAAGAAGAATGGATCTTGATCAATGAAGAATTTGTTTGAGAAGATGTAAGAGAGGGAAGAATGACTGATGTTTTTTTGAGAGGTAGAAACATATTGAATCTCCCTATATGTTGACTGTGTTTCATAAATAGGATCTTTCCTTCGATAATAATGAAGAGGGAATTCGAAAGGGACAAATCCAATTTTTTCACTGTTAGATCGAGTTAATGCACTAGAACCTTCAGAAATTGAAGTGACACTTCCTTCTGAGGCTTCCGAAAGTATAGATTTTTCTGCTAGAATTGAAATTTCTTCCAATTTCTTTATCAACGTCTGCACTTCAGGTGACTCTAGAGTATATTCTAAGGGATTTATTTATGAACAGAACTAGGAGATTGTGGGGGATAATGAACAACTTCTGATTTATGAGTAGGAGATTTTCAAACAGGACTAGAAGTTGTGGATTCAGAGGGAGAATGACTCTGGTGATGGTATTTATTTTTTAATTTAAGTTTTTTTGCCATTCATAGTTGAATTTTCCTCCTTCTAGCGCTAAAAATGTTGAGGCCCCAAAAATCGATGCAACAACATCCAGGAAAACCACTTGGTCGGGGACTTAAAAACCATCCCTTTTCCATTTGGAATGGTGGCTCCGACTGGATTTGTGGGACCAGTTTCCCAATTTAATATAGTTGGAGTGAATGGATTATTTTATCTCTAACTACATTTTATAGATGGGAAAATAAACAAGCTTGGAATAAATAGTAAATCTATCTATTTATATTTATAATTCTAGATCTATCTCTATCTATCCCGAGATGAAATCTTTTCTTTCTGCAATCTACAAAATAATCTTTCATTGGATGCAAATAAAGATCATACATTCACTTAGAGATATGAAAACCATTTAAGATAATTGATTTAATTAAGAAGATAATTAAATCAATTTAATAATGCTTATATCGCAACTATTAAAAAATGCATGTATTGCATATATACATAAATGATAACATCATAACACGTTCAAAAGTGAATTGATGTCAAACTATGTTCAAACAAATATATAATACAACACATCATAATATCAATGAACTATTTCTCATTTGAAACTCAAATTAAACATATAAGATAAAAGTACCATAAATATATTTATTCACCTCATTTGAGAAATAACTCTTGGTCCAACCCTTTCTATTAAGAAAACTTTAAGAGTACAAAAGTGCAACATCAATAAAGTCTTCTTTTCAAAATTTCATGACCCCTTATTAAAAGACATGGAGGGATTTAAATAAAAAACTAACAAGTCTTAAAATAGTCATTACAATAGAAACTGAGGAGGTTTCAAACAACTCTCCTTAAAGTAAGTAAATTTAAAACATAAATAGAAATTAAAGGGATGATTTGTTGGAGGATTGTCCTATTGTCGCTTCTTCCATTTTCTCCTTGAGTTGAAGAATATTAAGCATAGGCTTAGCCTTGGGAGGTTGGCCTAGCGTAATGCGTAGGTGTCTAATAAAAAAAACATCAGATAATGGAGGTAGCATGTATGAGGATGTATCTGTACAACGAAGCATGAGCCATTGGCTATGTGGCTTCACTAGATATCTCTAGTATCTTTCCCAATCTAGTTTTTCAATCTTCATAATATGCTCCTCTTTTACTTTTGACACTTATTGCCATTGTCTTATCAAATATTTTACCAAAGGTAATGCACTAGGAGGACACCTATCTATGAGATTTTTTGCGATCAGGTTTTGGCTGACCGTTTCCACAATGTTTGTGGAAATGTCTTTGGCTCTAGTTATTTCCCTTTCTGCATTCTTTAATTGTATATCCCAATCTGTGAACAATATATCTTTCTTTGATTCTTCAATTCTGGGCAGGTTGGCCTTTTGGCCATCAAAAGACACTTGACAAGTAACAAATAGGGATATCTTCTCATCTATGTCATCGAAACTAATCCTCATATCAACAATGTGATTCAGAAGTGAATCCCTTTGCTCACATAATTCAAGGATGTTTGTTAATTTCTAACAAAATATAACCTGTTGGGTGTTTAATTCTAAGGCTTCTTTCCTAAACTCATCAACCTTTGGAATATCTTCATTTTCTCAATGGAGAGCTGTAATTGATGAATTTGAGTATCTTTAGAATTAATTTCACTTTCGTGCTGAATTTTCAGTTGGTGCGGGCTCTCTTGAAGCTGTGAAATTTCTACCTGTAGCTACTAACTAACACTTTGCTTTTCTTGTTGTAACTTGGTTTCAAGTTGAAGGATCTTTCCATCTTTTTGTTTCATCAGTTGAGGAATCTTTGATGCCTTACCAATAGTTGCAGATGGATAAGCTCCTGCAAACTCTGATAACCAAGTTAGATCATGTGAATGATCTAACTTGGTGTCTTTCCAAACAATTTCCATTCAGATATCTTATTAATTGAGAGCTTTGGAATGCTCTATTCTTCTCCTTTTCTTCTGCCTGCTAACAACTGCCTTGTGCCTAGCACTATAAAAGAAATTTCCAAGGGAGGAATTTATTGAATATTTAGAATAATTTCAGAGGTTGGGAAGGTCGGGATGTATTCCATTCTCTCTATACTTAATAATTTTTCAGAGTGCCCAACAGTAAACGAGTCCTGACTTGTAGAAGGAGGAGTTTGTACAGTCTAGTGTTGGTCAATAATCATGGTTGTTTGTTCTTCTTGGATTTTGAGGTCAAACTCTTTCCAAACATATTTGAGATTTTTGGGGAAATCCAGATCTATTGTTTGAACTTCAACTAATTTCTCTTGATCTGTTGTATTAAGGACTTCAGTATCCTTAATAGTTGATTCACTTTCTTTCTGAGTCATGGTTTGACATACATCCAAAATCTTGAGTGGAATTGTTTCTAGTCTCTTATTTCTATATTTTTGAAACTTTAGTAGTTGTGGTGGATGAAGGCATAAATTTTCCAACTTTTTAACTGAAACATAGTTTTCGACGGACTCAAATAAGTCGTCAAAATCATCATCTTCGTGCAAAAAGGGTTTGATTTTCACTTGAGTAGTGAGATTATTGGCCACTTTCAGGGGATCATATTGCATGTTTGGAATTGTAAATAATTTCAAACACTCAATTTGGCCAATTTCCACTATAGCATGGTTGTAATTTTCCATTCCATAGACACCTCAGTTAATTGGAAAGGGAGGCCATAATTCCTTCTTGGCTTATTTATAAAATCCAGTCAGACCATTTCCAACAGTTTGGTATGAGATTTCTCTTGCGAGAGGCTTATCAGGAACATATATGGGTAAGACATGTGTATGAGATAGGCTACAAAATACTCGTATATAGGTCAATGACTCCTCACAAAACCACTTTCCTAGAGAATAAAAGTCAACTTGGGCCTCTTTTGAAAGTTTGGGGGATTTATCATTGAAAAAAACCTCAAAAATGGGTAGTATAACTCCATGAAATATTTTGTAAAAATGAATTTCATATTTGGATTCTCACAGAATAATATGAAATATATGAATGAGAACAGGATCTTGGGTAGTGCATTTCTAGCCCATGGCTGGAAAATCTGATGTAAAACATACAACATCCATAATATAACCACTCATATAAAAAGGAAGGAATATTTTAGAAGATATAAAATGTTCTTTCTATATTCTAAAATTTGGGTAGCAATATTATTTGATAGAATATTTCCCTAGTTTGTAACATAAGCATTTGTTGTTGTTTCCATAAGGGGAACCCATTCTACTGAAAATCTTGTTGTGTCTAACTGACCAAAATTTCTAGACATCATAGCAGAGATATAGTAATAGGGACTTGCAAGAGATTCAGTAGAATACATACCATTTTCATCGTTATTGTGTTTGTTAGGATTTCTCCTCCATTGCTTTATTGGCGTTGATTTGA
Organism: Pinus albicaulis; assembly: GCA_034641835.2. NCBI lineage: Eukaryota > Viridiplantae > Streptophyta > Pinopsida > Pinales > Pinaceae > Pinus > Pinus albicaulis. The sequence goes on along the minus strand of CM076572.1, from coordinate 135,710,853 downwards.
GTTCCTTTTCCTTAGAAAAATTTGCAAGGAATTCCTTATCATAAATGTTATCAAGGCCTGGAAGATGGTACATTTCCTTCAAGTCTTTTGATTTAAAGGAACCAATCATTGTTCCTCTAATAGTAAGGAAAGTCCGATCCCCGATGTTAAGATTTTCGATAATACAACTTACCATATCAATATATGGTAGTTTCTTGGGCCTTGTTGCAATTCAGTAAGAAAATAATTGGCTACATCTCCAATTGTATCTTCATAAGAATTTGGGGCATCAGTTGTTGCATCTATATGGATTTTGTGAGCTATCTCGTCTTCAAAAAACTTATATATAGATTCCCATAGAGAGGATCCACTTTCAGGTCCACAAGTCATATCTGTAAACAAGGGAAACATCTTTGTTCTCTCGGAGGTAGTAGGTGTGGGGTGAAACATGAGCCATATGCTTCTTCTCTTTCCTCAAAGCCTTAGACATTTCTGGAGAACTTTTCTTACTCAAAATTTCATGTAAATAAGTAAGAAAGAATAAGTGGGAAGAAGGAACCTTTTAGTTTTACAATACGCACAAATACCATAGTAAATAGAAACATTTCAAATGGACAAGACTTCACATGCTCATGGGATATAAATTGAATGCTCGTTGCAGGAAAATGATTATGGTGGTATGGGAAAGAAAATCGTTAATTTATGACATTGATAACTGATATGGGTTATCGTTCCATTATAATCATTTCTCAATTAAAATCAGATCTATCGCATTACATCGTGGATTGTGTGTAATCTCTTCATTCAATATTGATGAGATTATATTTTCTTCCGATCACGACATCGCAATCACAATATTGATGAAGTTGATAATATGCAACATGTGTTTGTTTTACAAGCGTGTAATATGTGATGTGCGATGAGACATGCTTTATCGCATCGGTGATTATAAGCGGTAAAAAAATATGGCAGTTTAAGCTTTTGCGATAATGCGATGTGATATACTTTATCGCTTCAACGAGTATGAGCAGGAACAAATAAGACTATCGGGGAAATTTTGATTTGCAAAATACGATAGGCTGACGTGGCAGAAGGCGGTCCCATGGGTATTTTTTATCAGATTCACTTACAAATATGGCTTTTTCCTCATATAAAAGCGTTTCAGTTATATTCATTGGATCGCAAAGATGTTTCAAATCATTATTTTCAAAGTATATATGTTTTGCAAAGATTTCTAGATTTGCAAAATGAGATTTATCTGCGCTTAAGTATTGAGAAGGCCAATTTTTAAAGTTTTCATCCTCTTTTGACCCATATTCCTATAAAAATAAATAATTTAAGGATTTATTTTCTTAAACTCTAATAATTAAAAGGGTCCCCATTATTTTGTAAAGTAACTATGGCTTAAAATAATGGGGGTTGTTGATTTACATAGCACCTGGAAAAAAAAACGCGGCCAAATTATGAAGGATTAAAGCTCCATAATTACTAGGAATATAGAGAGATTGAATCACTGTGTTGTCTCATATATTCCAATTAGTCATATCACTTTTGTTATGATTATGCTAATAACGTAGTATCTCTACCATGTAATGTTTCTATAAAGTGAAAAGCAGGTACACTAGTGATTAGTAACATTTGTTATAAGCTGTAAAGGTTGATACATCCATTACTTATAGTTGTTCCATATAAGTCTAATTCCAATAAGTGTAACATATATTGGAAACCACAGAACATGCGTAAAGTAACATAGAGCCTATGAGTGAGCTTATTTAATCCCTTGTATCATTTATTTCATATTTATAAGGAGTAGTAAGTCATATTCATTGATTACTGTTCTATCGTACTTACAACACACTAGTTATATAAACACTATGGACTATGATTGGTTTAAGGAATACAAGTACTGATGTAACTTGTATGGGTATATCTCATACTTATTAGTAGATACATAAAAATAGTGAAATAAAACAAAAAGAATCTCATTACTCTTATTAAGGCTTGTATATAACATAAGCACCAGTATTACAACTTACATCATGGTATAAATATTATGGAAATAAAATACCCATCCTCAACCAAGCCTCTTACAAGGAGAACAACCATAACACTAATGAATATTCCATTCCATCACCAAGACATGAAGAATCTATCTACAATATTTTTAAAGTCCCATTTATATTAGAGTTCATCATAGAGAAACCGGGCCTACAAAAAACACTCTCAAATAGACCTGTTTTGACCCTGTAGGAATTCAAATCATATTCAGCATTTGTAGCAGCATTGTTTTGAGTTAGAAAGGGGTCTGAGTAGACCTCGTAAGACTTGGGCAAAAAAGAGTAGCTTCGAGGACTCGAAGGAGGGGGTTGTAGTTAACACTCCTTCATTTCAAGGTATTTCTCAAGATTTTTTTTTCTTTTTTGGGATCGGAACTGGTAAAAAATAACCTTGATTATTCCACTTCCCCCAAAAATGGATAAAGAAAAGGGAAGTGCCTGAACCATTAGGGGCTTGCACTACAATAAGGGAGGGGCTTGCTTTTATATTCTGGAAGCACTGAAGTAGATGGGGTTTAAGTAAGTTGTGAAAGAGGATTGCAACCAATACAGGCACCTGCCCATATTTCTAACTTGAAAAAAGCATGTACATAAAGTGCATAAAGTACCAACAACTAAGTCCAGTTCCCTGGGTGCTATAATTGCAAAGTAAAGGGGTGACACTGTTAAAAACTAAGTATCTGTATTATTTTTATTAAGTTGTTTATTACACAAGGCAATCAAGAGCAGATGAGGTTTGTTTAGTAAGTAGGTACGTATTACTCTGCTTATTGTTCCTAATGAATCATTAGTTAAGAGTTTGAAGGGCTTTTGGACAAACTCTCCCACCATTTTCTTTGTGATGGTAGAGGATCCCATGGTTTCCAAGCATATAGGGTGTCTATTTAAGAAAATTTTGGTCAAAACGCACATTTTGGTGTATGGTACATGTCTTTATCACTGCTCAATTATTTTCAATATATGACTTGGTCCCTATCATGAAATGAAATGCAGTAAATTGTTTCCACAAAATCTTACCAGGTGTGTCAGATGACCTTTTTTAGGGTTCCCTTCAAAGCTCTATATGTTGGAAATAATGAGAGGGGGGGTGAATCAATATTCCTTTCAATTAGATCATTAGTTAATCTTCAATTATTATCTTTGTTTGTACAATGATAGCAGTAAACAAGAGGAACACAAATGTACACAGTTTTTAAGGTGGAAACCCACTCCGGGAAAAAAACCACCTAATGCTTTTCTAATAATTCTTTAATATTCAACTCCAATTGAAAATAAAGCTCCAACTTCCTAGAATCTAGAAAAGCATTCTTCTCCAGCTCCCACTGGATGGACGCTCCAACGCCCGAGATTCTTCAATAGTCAACTGAACGGATGCCCAACACCCAATGAGCTACAACTCACCCTAGCACCACCCTACGACCCTATAGAAGAATAAAAGAAGAATGGATTCCCCTACCAGGGAAAATGGTCCACTTTACAATGATATAGAATGATGTAGAAGTAGAATATATACTAGACCATAACCCCAACTTTAATACAACCACCTAATGATGATCCTATACCTCCCAACACTGCTTCTTCAACCCTTGGCAGATAGACACTAGTACAATTTGTACAATAATGTATTTACAATGACTAAGTACAATGATACCTTTACAATGATTGTATGCAGTGCTGCCCACTTGAAGACTTCATATGATGAACTTCTAGCTACTGTTATGCACCATGGTTGCTGCTCTTTTCATGCTACCCTCTACTGCACCTTGCTTTTCTTTTCTACCATAGAAAGTCTGGTCCTTTGCAACCCTTGACAACACATGATCTAGCTTTTTCTTGCCTTCTAGGAGCTCGATATTGAATCTAGTGTATCTATGTCATTTCAGATCCTCAATATCTAATTTTTGGTCCTATAGTAGTCTTCTGAGTCATATTTACAATGCCACAGGTCTGACCAAATTTGGATTCTTGAAGAGAGAGTTATACCCAATCTCTTACAATGCCCTAATTATGGACTGTTTCAGCAGAGCGCACTTGTATGGCGTTCCACGTGTCACTGTTTCTTCATTTGTTTCTAAAATTGATAGAGAAAAAAGTACAGACTGTGCACTATTCGTCACTTTTGATGGAATTCCAATCCGATACTTAGAGAGAGAGTTATGACAAATTTACCAAGGTCACTTCTTTGAGATGAATTTCAGGAGCCTGCAAAAACCTTGACTTACACAGATCATATCTCCAAAAATATTGCACACCTTGATCTGAAATTTTTACTACAGATTTCTCAGGATTTTGGCTTCGACTCATAAAATTTCAGCTTCTGAACCTTTGTAGAAAAAAATTTATAGTGACAATGCCAAGATGACCTGTTTCAGATGGCTGAATCCCTTGCATAAGGAGGAAATGAAGATCACAATTTATATGAATGCTTAAGTTGAGAGGGGATTCAACAAGTGAACATGGGAGGGATTTCAAGAGCATAAAAAATATTAATTATGACTTTTCAATGACCCATGCCCCAACCCCATGGGGTTTTAGCCCACTAACTGAGGGTACAAACTTCAAACATGACTATCTCTCAAACCATGAATAATTACATGGTGTGCCATATATCAACGGAAACATCTCGACAAGTAGAAACCATAAAAAGCATTATTGACCCAGAATATTAATTTGGTAGGTCGAAATTCCCATGCAATATTTGGTTAGCCCCTAGTGCTACTTGGGTTGGCATCAATGACAACCACTGATCAACAATCTCCCCCTTTGGCATTGATGGCAACACAAGTACTCCCCGTGTGATCATGACACCTCTTCCTACAACATTCTCTCCCCCTTTGACATCAATGGCAAAGGGTAACTCCCCCTGAAACACAACCATCCTGCGGACCTATACACACTTCCACTCCTGCTGACACACAATCTTCCTGCAGACATGTACACACTTCCACTCCCGCTTTATATTTTTGAAAAGGGAAAATATAATGAGAACTTGGGAGAATCCCAAGCTTTTGACGAAGATATTCAAATGCTTCATGAGGTAAAGGTTTAGTGAAGATATCAGCAATTTGTTCTTTTGTACAAACATACTCCAGTTTGATATTCTTTTCAGCGACTTGTTCTCTAACAAAATGATATTTGATCGGAATTTGTTTTGTTTTTTAATGCATGACAGGATTCTTGGAGATGCTGATGGCACTAGTGTTGTCACAGAATATGGGAATAGGCTCACTGAATTGTACTCGAAGATCTTGTAAAGTTTTTTTCATCCAAAGAACTTGAGTACAACATGATGTTGCTGCAATGTATTCTGCTTCCACTGTAGATAACGAGATTGAAGTTTTCTTTTTGCTCAACCATGATACAAGAAAACCACCTAGATAGAATGTTGCTCCACTAGTACTCTTACGATCATCAATGCTTCCTGTCCAATCTCCATCTGTAAAGGCTTGAATAATGATATTTTTACCCCTGGGATACCACAAGCCATATTCTTCTGTGCCCTTTAAATATCGAAGAATTATTTTGATGGCAATAATATGTGATTCTTTTGGTGCTGCTTGGAATCTTGCTACTTGTCCAACTGCTTGCATAACATCTAGCCGAGAGGCTGTTACATATAGAAGACTACCAATCATAGATCTGTACAACTTCTGATCCACATCTTTAGATGCGTCGTCTATGCTCAATTTGCAACCTGTTACCATTGGAGTAAGGACGGGTTTGCAATCTTCCATTTTGAATTTCTTGAGCATTTCCTTGATTTACTTGGCTTGACATATAAATATTCCTTTCTCTTGCTAAGATATTTGAAGCCCTAAGAAGTATGTCAGCTCACCAAGTAAAGACATCTCAAACTCACTTTGCATCTTTGTAGAAAATTTCTTACTTATTTGATCATCATTGCTACCAAATATTATATCATCCACATATACCTCAACAATTGTTAAATTATCTTTATCTATTTGTACATAAAGATTGCTATCAACAGTACCTTCCTTGAACCCTTGTTGACGTAGACATCCATCAAGACGAGCATACCATGCTCTGGGAGCCTGCTTGAGACCATATAGAGCCTTCTTTAACCTGCAAACATAGTCTTCTTTTTGTGATAGTAAAAAACCTTCAGGTTGTTCGATGTAAACTTCTTCTTCTAATTCTCCATTCAGAAATGCTGACTTAACATCCATTTGGTAGACTTTGATTTTTCTTGAACATGCATAGGCGAGAAACATTCAGATGGCTTCCATTCTGGCAACTGGTGCAAATGTTTCATCGAAATCAATTCCTTCCACTTATGCATAGCCTTTGCAAACCAATCTTGCTTTGTTTCTGGTAACCTGCCCATCTTCATTCAATTTGTTCCTGAACACCGATTTATTCCCAATGACATTTTTATCTTTTGGTCATGGAACTAATTCCCAAGTGTTATTCTTCTCAATTTGATCCAATTCTTCATTCATAGCTGCCACCCAATGTTCATTTTGGTTGGCTTCCTCAAAACTACTAGGCTCAAAGGTTGCTAGAAAAGCAACGTGAGCTTATTGTGATGAACGAAGTTGTCGGCCTTCATTTATGTCACCAATGATTTGATTTGATGGATGGTTCTTTTGAATCCACTCTTTTGCTCTCGTTGGAGGAGCTTCTTGTTGTTTTTCTGGTATATCTTGATGATCATTGTTTACTTCTTCCTCGTTGATAGTTGCTTCTTGTTCTACAATTTTATCTCTATCTTTTCAGCCTCTATCTCAAGTTTCAAAGATTCTAGATCTTCATCATTACTTGCTAGAACACCATCTTCGTAAAATGTAACATTTATTCTCTCCACTATCTGTTTTCGTCTTAGATTATAGCATTTATAGGCCTTTCTTTTGCGTGAGTAACCAACAAATATACCTTCATCAACACATGATTCAAAATTACCCAAATTTTGATCTTCTCTTTTGATATAACATTTGCTTCCGAAGATTCTGAAATATTTTACATTAGCTGGCTTTCCTTTCCATAATTCATATGGAGTCTTGTTGCAATTATTTCTGAGAAGACTTCGGTTGATAATGAAGACTATCGTATCAATTGCTTGAACCCAGAATTTTTCATCCAATTTTGAGTCCTTCAACATTGTTCTACCCATTTCCTGTACAGTTCTATTCTTTCTTTCAGCAACTCCATTTTGCTGAGGTGTTCGTGCTGTTGAAAATTTCCTTTTTATTCCATTTTCGTCACAGTATTTCCAAAATAATTTTGAAGTGAATTCTCCACCATTATCTAATATTAAACACTTTATTTTCAAATCAGTTTCATTTTAAACCAAATCCTTGTATATCTTAAAGCACTCAAATGCTTCAGATTTTTTCTTTAGGAAAATGACGGCTGTCATCCTGGTAAGGACATCTATCATTAACATGAAATATAATTCTCCATCTAAGCCTTTTGTTCTCATAGGACCACATAGATCAGTATGTATCAATTCCAATGGATGTGATGAAAAGTGTTCTTTTGTTTTAAATTGGACTTTTGTCTGCTTGCCATCCCGACATGCCTCACATAGTGTGTTGGAAGGTTTTGAGATTTTCGGCATTTCTCGTACTGCTTCCTTTTTGCTTATCCTGACAAGATTGTCAAAGTTTATGTGACCCATTCGTTTGTGCCATAACCAACTTTCATCTTATTTAGCTAGTAGACATGCTTTAGTTGCTTCATCCAGAACATATATGTCATTTGGAGCTTGACTTGCTATAGCCACAATTTTACCATACTTGCCATTCCTGATTTCACATTTTGTGGAGTTGAATAGCATTGTGTGTCCTTGATCACACATTTGTCCAACACTGAGCAGATTGTGATTCATGTTTTTGACCAATAGAACATTTTTGGCTATAACATCTTTTCTTCCGAGAGTGATGGTACTTGATCCTATAACATTTGAAGATCCATCATTTGCAAAGGATATGGTTCCATCCTTCTTCTCTTTCTGAGACACAAATTTCCTTCTATCTCCAGTCATATGCGTTGAGCAACCGCTGTCAACATACCACACATATTTATTTTTTTGAGCCTTGAGAGCGAGAGCACAATTATCAGTCTTCTTCTTCTTCCATGTTCATTCATTCTGTGGCTTCGAAGATTCTTCTGGAGGATTTTCAAGTCTGCAGTCTCTGGCTATGTGTCCAAAGTTCTGACATTTGTAACATTCCAAATTATTTCTTAAATTTTCAAATCTATTGATGTTTCGTTGAGCCCTGGGAGGTTCATATTTGAAGAATCTCTTGGAATTGTATTGGTTCATAGGGTACGTGCGACATTCTACAGCTTTATGACCAAATTTTCCACATGAATAACAATAGCCATGAAAAATATGTTGGTACCTAGATGAAAATCTTTGTCGAGGAATCGTCTTCCAAGGATGTGCTTGTGAATATTTTCCAATGAATTCTTCATGTATGTCAGATCTCATAGGTTCATTGTATTTTTTTGTAGAAGGTTTTGCTTCTTCTTCTTTGTAACTGAGGCCAGTTTTTTCGTTGTAAGATCGTTGATTGTTGATGAGTTCTTCCAATGCCCTTGAGCTGTTGGCATATTTTTGGACAGTTTTTCTCTTCTTCACTTCCTTATGCAGCGAGACTACTTCGGCTTCTAATGCTTCCCTTTCTTGGTTGCTTTCTTCCAACTTCTTTTGAAGTGACTCTTCAATACATTTGTGTTCTTCAACCTCAGTTTTGAGACCTTGAACTTGTTCTTCAAGAGTGTTGGAACGGATCTTCTCAACATTGAGCTCTTTTATAAGCTTGATTGCCTCCTCATAAAATTATTCTATGGTCAACCCTTCTTCTTCATTGTTTGATACTTCTTGTTTATTGCGCTTGGCCATAAACAATACTTTCTCATTGGCTTCTTCTTTGCTGTCACTTTCTTCATCGGATGAGGAGCTATCTTCTTTAGAGAGAAAGTTCCTTTTGGATCCTTTATTTTTTCCTTGCTTGTTGAATTTCTTAAAGCCTTTCTTTCCTTTTGAGTTGCCATCACTTTTTTTCGGACATTTTGCTACGAAATGCCCAACCTCACCACAACTAAAACATATCAATGGAAGTTTACCTTTGAATTTTCCCTTACCAGGTTTTAGTTTTCTCGTAAAGTAAGCATATTCTTCATCTAAAAGACCTTCTCCATCATCTCCCTTTTATTCACACTTGCAGGTGCATGTCATTTCATCTGAAGGTTGTTTTTCCTTATTGGTTTGCTTAGATGCAACGAACGTAGTTTCTAGATTTGAAGTACCCTTTTCTTCATCAAGTCTCATTTCATATACTATGAGAACTCCATGTAATTCTTCCTTGCTGAGTTTGTCCAGATTTTCACTGTATTCTAAGACCGATACCTTTGGGTTGAATCTCCCTGGTAACGTTCTAAGAATATTCCATATAATAGTCTTCTCGTCAACTGGCTATCGCAATCCTTCCAAAGTATTGGTTATTTCATCAACGTATTGGAAGTATGCAGTAATGTTGCAATCTTCTTTCATTCTGAGTTGCTCAAATTTTTCTCTATAGATTTGAAGCTTTGCTTCTTTGACATTTGAGTCACCTGCATATATATTCTCAAGCTTGTCCCATACATTTTTGGCGGTTTTACAACCCAACACCTTATGATAAGAAGATTCAATAAGTCCACTGATAATAATATTCTTTTCTTTTACATCATTTACCAAATTCTTCTTACCTTTTTCATCTGCGGTTGATGTAAATCCATTTTGAACAGTGTCCCAAACTTCGTAACCTTGCGCCAAGAGATAGACCTCCATTCTTCCTTTCCAAAGTGCATAATTATTTTCATTGAATAGAGGTACACCATTCTTGGTATGCTCCATGACCTCCTTCCAGCTGTTAAACTGCTATTGAAGGAACCAAGCTCCGAAACCAATTGTTGGAAATACTGAGAGGGGGGGGGGGGGGGTGAATCAGTATTCATTTCAATTAGAGCATTAGTTAATCTTCAATTATTATCAGTGTTTGTACAATGATAGAAGTAAAAAACAGGAACACAAATGCACACATTTTTTAAGGTGGAAACCCACTCCGGGACAAAAACCACCTAATGCTTTTCTAATAATTCTTTAATATTCAACTCCAATTGAAAATAAAGCTCCAACTTCCTAGAATCTAGAAAAGCATTCTTCTCCAGCTCCCACTAGATGGACGCTCCAACACCCGAGATTATTCAGTAGTCAACTAAATGGATGCCCCAACACCCAATGAGCTATGACTCACCCTAGCACCACCCTACCACCCTATAGAAGAATAAAAGAAGAATGGACTCCCATACCAGGGAAAATGGTCCACTTTACAATGATATAGAATGATGTGGAAGAAGAATATATACTAGACCATAACCCCAACTTTGATACAACCACCTAATGATGATCCTAGACCTCCCAACACTGCCTCTTCAACCCTTGGCAGATAGACACTAGTACAATTTGTACAATAATGTATTTACAATGACTAAGTACAATGATTGTATGCAGTGTTGCCCACTTGAAGACTTCATATGATGAACTTCTTGCTACTGTTATGCACCTTGGTTGCTGCTCTTGTCATGCTACCCTCTTTTTCACCTTGCTTTGCTTTTTTTCCATAGAAATTCTGGTCCTTTGCAACCCTTGACAACACATGATCTAGCTTTTTCTTGCCTTCTAGGAGCTCGATATTGAATCTGGTGTATCTCTATCATTCTAGATCCTTAATATATGATTTTCGGTCTTGTAGTAGTCCTCTGAGTCATCTTTCCAATGCCACAGATCTAACCCAATTTGGGTTCTTTAAGAGAGATTTATACCCAATCTCTCACAATTCCCTAATTATGGATTGTTTCAGTAGGGCGCACTTGTTCGGCATTCCACGTGTCACTGTTTCTTCATTTGTTTATGAAATTGACAGAGAAAAAATTAAATACAATGAACTATCCGTCACTTTTACAGAATTCCAATCTGATACTCAGAGAGAGAGTTATGGTGAATTTACCAATGTCACTTCTTTGAGATGAATTTCAAGATCCTGCAAAAACCCTGACTTACATAGATCATATCTCCAAAAATATTGCGCACCTTGATCTGAAATTTTCACTGCATCTTCCTCAGGATTTCAACGTCGCCTCATAAAAATTTCAGCTTCTGAACCTTCGTATAAAAAACGTTAGAGCAAAAATTCCAAGATGACCTGTTTCAGATGGCTGAATCCCTTGCATAAGGAGGAAATGAAGATCACAATTTATATGAATTCTTAAGTTGAGAGGGGCTGCAACAAGTGAACGTGGGAGGGATTTTAGGAGAATAAAAAATATTAATTATGATTTTTCAATGACCCATGCCCCAACCCCATGGGGTTTAGCCCACTAACTGAGGTTACAAACTTCAAACATGAGTATCTCTCAAACTGTGAAGAATTACATGGCATGCCATATATCAACAGAAACATCTCAAAAAGTAGAAACCATATAAAGCATTATTGACCCAGAATATATTAATTTGGTAGGTAAAAATTCCCATAAAATATTGGGTTAGCCCCTGGTGCTGCTTGGGTTGACATCAATGACCACCGCTGATCAACACTAGAGTGGTAGTGGGGACTGCAAATGGATTTCCAGATGTGAATTTGAACATTTCCTTTGCGGTAAGTTGAACATAATGGTAATGTTTTATTGTTGAATTAATATTTATATCATTTTTTAAGAATTATAGTGTGTGTTATAAGCCATCGTAATAGTGGCCAAAGGCTACTATTGCCATGTGTGGAAGGTGTGGAAGAGTGTTTCAAGGTAGCCTCATACAATTGCAAGGTCTTTGTAAGATATTGATTATTGTGTTTGGTTTAATCGACATTATAGGTTGGTTCAGTAAGTAGCTACATTCATACGCTAGGTTTACGTATTTTTAATTACCAGATTATACGCTAGGATGGGGGAATGAGATGATCTACGAAAGTACTAAATGGGTTATTTTTATTATTCAGAATGGGAATAAAGGATATTTTTCTCAAGAAAATTTAACACAAAGAATTTAACACGGAATTTAACAAATTAAATAGGGCTTCTTCCTGAAGAGGTAAATTTAACCAGTGCAAGGTCGAAGTATCTCTTTTGAAGTTGCCAGTATGAACAAATATTTTTGGTATTTAAAGTTGGTTTATAAGCCAGAATATCTATGTGAAGACTGTAATGTTTTGGACTTTTTGAAAGCATCACTCTCATCTCGCTACATTTATCTTTTTCTTTTTCTGGGAAAGCAACAAATCGACATAGTCAAATATATTTGATTTTCATGGAAAAAGAATATTTTTAAAATTCAAAACAACTAGTAAAATATGTTTGATTTTCATGGAAAAAGAATCTTTGAAATTCAAAAGAACTAGTAGATGAATAAAAGAACACATATCATCAAGGTTTTCGAACTTATCTATCTGAATTTCTTTATAACATCTAAGAAAATCAATGCATGACTTCCCATGATAACTAAGTTGTAAACTATGCCAAGGTCATGCCCTACATGATCATGTTTTAACTTTTATTCCAATTTCTCAACACAATAGAATCCACACCCTAATATTGATGGGAGTAATAAGTATCCCAAGAAAGAAACTTGAAATCAAATACAAAAATAAAATTATATTAAAGGATTTCCTATGGATACTTGAGATGAGACCATACATGTTAAGAAAAATTATAGTTAAGGAAAGGATTAGAGAAAAAATATTTAACATTTTTCTTTACTTTTATTTGGGTTCACACTGCTATATACCCTTGGTGCTTTTCTGAAAATGATAATGTGTTTTCGGGGTTGTGCCACAATCTTAAAATCTCGAAAATCACTACCATATTCTTTCTATAGCTCTAGAATTTCTATGCTCCCGTGAGGAGCCGTATGAGGTGGAAGCTTAAAGTACAGTTCTGAAGCCAAGCTTTTCCAGCAATGGGGCTTAGGGACCAATATGATGATTGGTGTCGGTCCATACATATTGGAATTCTTATACTATAATTCTCTATTCAAATTCGTCATAAGGTTAATTACTGATATACTATCCTATGCAAGATATCATAACTAAGAGCTCAGCTTAGGCTATGTGTATTACTGTAATTAGTGGGATTACTATAGTGGTAAATAGATCAACAATGCTATAACTTGAAGTACTAGTAACATATTCCATAAGGTTATACAATGTTAAATAATAGCTAATCAATAAGTTAAGCAGACAATAATTTAACATAAAGGCGACTTGTGAAGGGAAAACACCGTTGGACTTATGTATTATATTTAAATGCATTAAAAAATCGACCCTGCATACTAGACATTGGTATTAATGTGATTACAGGTTTGGAAAAAGGAATCCTAGCTTGAGATGGACTAATAAAAAGCATGATTAGTATAACCTAGGAAAGACATACTATTACCCAACAACTAATAGGTTCATGGTGGTTCTAAGACACGTTCATCAAGTGGATCATCATAAGGGAAGGTTTTAGCGTGCCACCTGAACTTAGGACCTTGAATTTATATATTTCCTAACTACTTCACTTTCTGTAAATTAGAAATAAAAATGGTGGTGTTGCCCACCAGCCCAAGATATGGTAAATTTAGACTGGTACGACTGACTGTTTATATATATGTGATGGTTAGGATGTTCAGGTCGGTATGGGATAGGACGTTCCCTTGTATACAACTGAAATTATGATACAGGTGGAATGATGATATGGATGAAATGATGGTATGGTGGGACAGATGCTACGAATGGTCTGTTTTTACGTATGATCTAACACAAATTTTTTTAACACATAATTTTTTAACGTAGATAATTTTAACACACATTATTTAACACGATCAGTAGTAACTTGGAAAAACAAACGTAGCTAGGCCGAGGATGAGGGAGTCTGGATGAGGACGAGCATGCTGGGCCAAAGTCGAGGGAGTCAGGTTGCAGAGAAATGCAAAATCGACGACAAGGATGCCCAGCCAACAACGTCGAGTTTCATGTTTTTCGAAAGGGGTAGGTGTGAGTAAAATTCACAGAAACATTTAAAACAAAAATTTAACACAGAAAAATTTTACTTGGAAAAACAAACGTAGCCGAGAAGAGGACAAGGGAACTGACGTAGCCAGGCCCAGGAGCACCACGCCAAGCCGAGGTCGAGGGAGTCAGGATGCAGAAAAACGTAGATCCCCTCTGAAAACGGTTAGAAAATGGTCACAAAAGCTCTGAAAACTTCTAAGGTTCTGATGGCTGCTATATATATAACAAAATTTGGCCAAACTTTTAAACAAATTTTGGCTGAAATAATAGTTTGGCTGAACTTTTATTGTTGGTTTTCCTATCTCCGGCTAAAGATCTAGTCACCCATGCCATAAAATTTAACAACAATAACAGTTCGACCGAATTAATTTAAAAATTTCGGCCGAACTCTTGAGAGAGTGAAATTTTCGAACACATTTATCACAAAAGTGTAACCCAAATTTGCATTTTTACCCAGAAGTAATCGTGGTTGTGGTTTTTCTAACTTTAGGTGGAGATTTGAAGTACTGATCTATGTTTCTTATTCATTTAGTTGTACAAAATATGTATTTAGGTATGCTTTCTTACGTTTGAAAAATATGTACATGATATTGTATTGGTTTCATGCTTATAATGTTGATGGGGTGGGTGTGGATTCCATGTATAAATTCTTGAGGAGATGGTAAGAATCTATGTTTATATTCTTAGCATGACGAATTTTTTGGTTAGTGTTCAACCCTACTAATGTTACCATTTTTGACACCCTATCCTACTACTTTTGTTGTAACCTATCCTACTTTACCTTTTTTTGTACCCTAAAACCCCTCTATGTTGACTAAACTGTGATATTTTGTAGTGGAAGTAAGAATCATTAATCAAGGATGGTTTCACATATTTTTGATTAATTTAAGTAGGTGTTAAATGAGTTTAAATCTCTTGACTCGTTAATTGACTGATTTATATATGGGACTCATAAATATAGGGATGGTGCTTGAGTATATGACAGGTCATCAAGGACCCAACACCAAGTTCAACGAATATATCAAGCAACCATTTTGTACTCAGTCCAATACTCCATTCAACACTCCACTACATCTTTCACTTTACTCTATTCAGTACTCTACTCCAGTTTCAATATGAGTCAACCAGTCAATTATCGGCATCCCGAAGATAACTTATCTTGTTTGTGAGCTTGATATTGGTTATCTCAATCCAAAGATAGTGTCACAAATTAATAATACCAATATGATGAGGATGAAGTGATCCTTGGGATTTAGCTTAAATTAAATTAGTCTAGATCACATATGTATTTACTTTTCTTGGTCATATTGTTGTAACCGTTTTTCAAGCCCGAACTCTTTAAAGAGGCCCAGTGATAGTATGAGAGGTTACAAATATGCACATAGAGTGAACCGGTGATGACAAGATTGAGATTAAACATGATTTAAATATATATATTTTAAGTATTGAAACTTCTAGGCTTATGTTTTATTGAAAGTTTTTATATAATTCTCTCAGATTGTATTTATATTCGTGGATTTGTGTCTTTATAATTGTTACACCATTTTTTGGTCATCTAACCTATTATCATTAGATGGACCCAAGTACACCATGTAAGACCAATTTTACCCTAAGTAAAATTGCTTTCACTATGTTAAAAACAGGAAACCCCAAAAGGAAATATTAAACAAACCTATATTTGTTTGATTTTCCTCATGGAATAATCAATTAAACCATAATTTAATTATTATTCCCAGTCATGTTTAACCCAAAATCAAAGAAATTAATTAGATAAACCTTTGTTTATCTTATTATTTTCTAGGAATAATTATTTAAACATTATTTAGATAATATTCCTTGTTAAATATGACCAAATCATCCACAAATAATTAAATAAATCATTATTTATTTAATTATCTTTCAACCACTTCCTTAAATAATTAAATAAATCATTATTTATTTGATTATCTTCTAACAACTTCCTTAAAAAGATAAATAAATCATTTATTTATTTATTTTTGACAAATTAAGGGATTTGACCCAAGTCAAATACCTTTTCCCTCCAACAAATGTAATAAAATATTCCATAAAAAGTGGATCTAGATTTGGTTAACCCATGCACCAAGATCTAGAATGACCCAATATTTTGTTATAAATAGGAGGGTTTTTCCTACCATTCTTCACCTTTTGTTGCCTATTAGATCACTCTGGATCTATACACTTGGTCGCATTTTTCTACCATTTGCTGTGTGAGCTCCCTTTGAGTTCCATTCTTTGTGTGGGTTTTCTACACCAACAAGAGAGAGAGATTTTTAGATGCATTCTTTGAGGACTTCAGAACCCCAGAACCCATCCCATGAGAAATTGGATATTCCTTCTTGAGAATTTGGAGGGCTGCCGATTAATACAAAATTCTTTCAGAAATTTCTCTTGTCTTGTCTACATTGGTATATGGAGCAAACCCTTGTTTTGTGCTTAATGCTGTGCATGGGTGGTTTACGTATACTGTATGTCGCTAGCTGAGATCTAAAAAGTGGAAGCCGCTTTTGTTAGGGCTAGTAGTTATGCGTAGCTGAAGTCCTTTTTGTTACACTTAATGATTGGAAAGATAGTCACCATCGACCAGTTGACTTATCATGAGCCACCGTCTCAGACCTCCCCAGAGACGACCATCTCTTCTGTAGCCAATAAGCAAATCATCGATTCCTTGACCAGTGTCTCTCCCGGCATCTACAAAGACTCCTCCCTGCTTGGAACTTTCCCTAGTCTCCCTCCTCCTCATATCTCTAATCCCAGCTTATCGAATGTTTGCATGATGCAATCGTCTCAGGCTGCCCTTAAGCGGCCTACTTTGGCTAGTCAGCAACCTCCCCCTCGCCCTCCGCAACCCGCTCCTAGCCATTCATCTCAGCCAGCCGGACCTCCTCCTTCTGGCCCTCCCCCTACAGCTGG
Source organism: Pinus albicaulis (assembly GCA_034641835.2). Taxonomy (NCBI): domain Eukaryota; kingdom Viridiplantae; phylum Streptophyta; class Pinopsida; order Pinales; family Pinaceae; genus Pinus; species Pinus albicaulis. The sequence continues at coordinate 135,693,830 of CM076572.1, read as the reverse complement.
TATCCCTGAACCCCTTTATCCTCTTGAATCGGTTCCCCCTGGCCTTAACCATCTTGGAGCCGTCCCTCCTGGTCATTACCCTGCTGGGCAGATCCCTTTCCTGGCTCCCCCTCCCGAAGTATATTCTGTCCCCGTCATGGCCACCCTCTCTCTCCCTAACCTAACCTTGGGCATACCGGTCTGGTACCTTGATCCCCCAACCGCCACCCCTCCTGGTCACCCCAAACCTTATATTGCTTTGACCTCGGTTCAACCGGTCCCCATGACTTCTCCCGCTGCATCAGTGCCTCAGTCACCTCAACAGGAACCACCTCCTGTTGCGACCGCTTCGGGTAAGAAGGGCAAAGCTCGCAAGGGGGCATCAAAGGACAAGGCTGCCCCGACAAACCCTGCTCCTCCTTAGCCTCCAAAGCATACCATCCAGTGTGCTTTGTGTGATGTTGTCGGTCACGCCTCCCATACCTGTCCTGCATTGCTTCATCTCAAGCCCATGGTTAATGTCACGTTCCCTGAGTCCGCGGTCCCAGAAGCCTCTGTTCCTTCCGCGACCGCGGCCAAGAACCCCAAGACTATTCACACCAACCACCTCTGTGCTTTGTGTGATCTCCATGGCCATTACACCCATCTTTGTCCCCGCCTCGAGGACTTCCACACCTCTATCGCCGCGGTCCACCAATTCGAGGCCAAGCGCAAGGAGTCCACCTCTCCCCTATTTGCGCATTCTGCTTCAGCAGAACTACCAGATATGACTGCTCCCATTGACATTCCCCCTCCTGATGTCGAGATGACGGAGCCTTCGTCCAACATTTTTTACCTATCATCATCCATGAGACCCTCGAGGAACATTCCATCTGAATCCTCCCCTGTTGTTTCGCTTGACCTTCCTTCAGCGATCATCTTGGGCTCAACATCGGTAGATCCTTTATCTACTTACTCTTCGGTCACCCCTTGTGACGATGCGCATGTGAACCTCTCTTCTCATGATGATGATTCTGGTCACTTCATCACGTCAGGTGGTATTTCTTCCACCAGTCACCCCATCTTCTATCGCGATGACGACATTATGGAAAAAATCCCCACCCCTGACGTTATCTATTCCCCCTTACATCGAACCCATGCGTTCACACCACACCCACCTTGTGGCCATTACATTGAAACCCACTGTTTGGCTAAGGGGGCACCCACATTTGAGAGACCAAGAGAAGCAATTCTCCACAACTCTCCTAGTGGATCTGGTCGTGTTGACTTTAGTCCCAGTATTCTTCCACATTTCGAAGAACCTCTAGAGTCCCATATCACTTCAGATCACTCTAGGGATGATACCCCTTATTGTTCCCTCATCTTACATCAGCAACCCAGTCTCTTAGACATTATTGTTGACCAACCTATAGCTTTTCTACGAGAGCATCTATTCATTATCTCCAAATCCTCTTTTTGGGATAGTGACACCAGGTATGCCAACTCGGAAAATTAAAGTCCATTTGATCCCTATATGCAGTACCAAAAGAGATTGGTAATCCTCCATTTCCTTTCTCACACTACATAACCATAACGAGAGCAAATGGCACACCACATCATTTAAATGTGTTTAGATTCCCATTTTTTCTAAATACATTTTGGCATGACCACACCATGCTCGGGGGCACCTATGCCCCTCAACCATAACCCTCCTCACCTCGTTTTTGGAGAGGCGGTTGTCTTACCAATCGAGTGTGACATCCCTTCCCTTCATCTAGCTGTTGAACTTCTCCCTAACACCCAACCTCTAGAAAAACGACTTATCATGCCTGAGCATGCCTCTGAAGGCCACCGTGTTGCATTGCAAACCATGGAAGCGGCCAAGAAATGCACCAAAGCTCAATATGACCGAAAATTCCAGCCTCAAAGGCGACCTTGTTCTAGTGTGTGACCAAGCCCATGATGTCCTTGGTCACGGGAAGTTTGACTCATTATGGCTAGTCCCTTACGTCATCAGTAAGGGTCTTGGTAAGGGGGCATACCTTTTAGAGGACTTCGAAGGCAATCCTCTTCCTAATCCTCGCAATGCACTCTATCTTAAGAAATATTACCCTTAGCATTTCCCTTCTGAGATGCGTGTTTTATGTTCTTTTAGATAGCCAGCATCTTTTTTGTACTTTCATCCTTCGCCAGGAGCTATTTTGTCCAAGAAGGATGACTTCACCTCTCCTTCAAATCGAACTTCCTCACTTACAACACTTGTACTTGGGGCACCATTTTGCCTCCTTACTTGTCTTTGTTCGTGTCGATTTTCATCATGAGTTACCATCTTGTACTCATGTTTTCATGGTCCCCCATTGGGCCTTTACTGTGTGGCAGCACCATCAATTCACCCTTGTTTAGAGCATCCAAGTTGAGTCATCATCGCATTCATGGAGTCTATCTCGAGTCCCTTTGTACCCCGCTATAGCCCTCCACCATTCATTGCTTGGTCTCTCTCTTGTGTTGCACATTATGGCCTTCAGTCCCACTGTCCCCTATCCCTTATGATATTGCGTCAGTCACTGCCAGGTCATTCATGCCCTTTATGCTCTACCAAGGGAAGTCGTCCATTCGCTACTCAGTCCCTTCCATTTCACTCTCATCATTACACTAGAGAATTTGGCGGAAATTCCGACGGCCAATTCGTCGCTATTCCGACACATATTCGTCGCAAGAGCGACAGTTCGGGGGCGGACAAACCGTGGTTTGTCCTGCCGTCGCCGTTCCGACGCAAGCAAAAAGTGTCGCACTATCGACACTTCTTCCGACGTTCCGAACCGGCGTCACTCTTCCGACGTCTCACAAACCGTCGCGCCTCTGACGTTTGTAAACTGTCGCACTTCCAGTGAAATGTGGTTCGACGTTTTTGACGTCGTTCTTCCGACGCTCATAAACCGTCGCAGTTCCGACTAAACGTGGTCCGACGTTTTTGCGTCGCTCTTCCGACGCTTGTAAACTGTCGCAATTCCGACTAAATGTGGTCCGACATTTCGGACGTCACTCTTCCGACGTCTGGAATATGTCGTAATTCCGACGATATGTGGTCCGACGTTTGGAACGTCGCTCTTCCGACGTTTTCATACTGTCTCTCTTCCGACGTTGCTGGGTTGTCGCAGTTCCGACGTCTACAAGGCGTCGGTAGACCGACGGAGGGTTCAATTTTAAAAAAAAAATTAAAATTTTAAAAGACGAGAAACGTTGTTTTGAAGATATTATATGAAGTAAAACATTCCATGAAAGTGAAATAGCAGTATGTAGAATAGTAATGCAACAGATAGAGTACCGACGTCCATTGTTCCAAATACAAATTAAAGTACCCAAAACCCTACAACAGTGAAGTAAAACAGTCCATGAAAGTGAAGATAAGATATGAAGTAAAACAGTCCATGAAAGTGAAGATATTATATGAAGTAAAACAGTCCATGAAAGTGAAGATATTATATGAAGTAAAACGGTCCATGAAAGTGAAGATATTATATGAAGTAAAACAGTCCATGAAAGTGAAGATATTATATGAAGTAAAACAGTCCATGAAAGTGAAATAGCAGTATGTAGAATAGTAAAGCAACAGATAGAGCACCGACGTCCATTGTTCCAAATACAAATTAAAGTACCCAAAACCCTACAACAGTGAAGTAAAACAGTCCATGAAAGTGAAATAGCAGTATGTAGAATAGTAAAGCAACGGATAGAGTACCGACGTCCATTGTTCCAAATACAAATTAAAGTACCCAAAACCCTACAACAGTGAAGTAAAACAGTCCATGAAAGTGAAGATATTATATGAAGTAAAACATTCCATGAAAGTGAAGATATTATATGAAGTAAAACCGTCCATGAAAGTGAAGATATTATATGAAGTAAAACAGTCCATGAAAGTGAAATAGCAGTATGTAGAATAGTAAAGCAACAGATAGAGTACTGACGTCCATTGTTCCAAATACAAATTAAAGTACCCAAAACCCTACAACGGTGAAGTAAAACAGTCCATGAAAGTGAAATAGCAGTATGTAGAATAGTAAAGCAACAGATAGAGTACCGACGTCCATTGTTCCAAATACAAATTAAAGTACCCAAGACCCTACAACAATGAAGTAAAACAGTCCATGAAAGTGAAGATATTATATGAAGTAAAACAGTCCATGAAAGAGAAATAGCAGTATGTAGAATAGTAAAGCAACAGATAGAGTACCGACGTCCATTGTTCCAAATACAAATTAAAGTACCCAAAATCCTGCAACAGAGAAAAACGCTAATCATGTGAGGAGTGTGATATGTCCAAAATATAAAAAGACCATCAGACCATATCAATAAACCAGCAACATAGACCGGCATCGCTAGTTTTGAAGGCAGAGTGATAAACATTAATCATTTTTTTTTCACAAGAGAAAAAACGTTGTTTTGAATATATTATATGAAGTAAAACAGTCCATGAAGTCATTACATTTTCACATCCGAAGATTGGAACCCAAATATCCATCCAGAAAAGTGGAAGTCCCACCCCAGACAATGATAGAAAAATACCCCATGTCACATACAGGGACATGATATAAAACCCAGTAACGGTCCACATGGAGATTATCGACAATCTGAGAAAGCATCCAAATATGCCCAAGGCATCTATAAGAAAGTGAAATAACGGTATGTAGAATAGTAAAACAACAGATAGGGTACCGACGTCCATTGTTCCAAATACAAATTAAAGTACCCAAAATCCTTGAACAGAGAAAAACGCTAATCATGTGAGGAGTGTGATATGTCCCAAATATAAAAAGACCATCTGAATATATCAATAAACTAACTCCTTTATAGACCCGGCGTAGCTAAGTTTTGAAGCGAGTGATAAACATTAATCATTTTTTTTCACAAGAGAAAAAACGATGTTTTGATATATTGTATAGATATAACAGTCATGAAGTCAATACATTTTTTCATCTTAAGATTGGAACAAAAATCATCAGAAAAGTGGAAGTCTTCAGACAATGATAGAAAAATACCCCATGTCACATACAGGGACTTGATATAAAACCCAGTAACAGTCCACATGGAGATTATCGACAAATCTGAGAAAGCATCCAAATATGCCCAAGGCATCTATAATAAAGTGAAATAGCAGTATGTAGAATAGTAAAACAACAGATAGAGTACCGACGTCCATTGTTCCAAATACAAATTAAAGTACCCAAAATCCTTGAACGGAGAAAAACGCTAATCATGTGAGGAGTGTGATATGTCCAAAATATAAAAAGACCATCAGACCATATCAATAAACCAGCAACATAGACCAGCATCGCTAGTTTTGAAGGCAGAATGATAAACATTAATCATTTTTTTTTCAAAAGAGAAAAAATGCTATTTTGATTATATTATATGAAGTAAAACAGTCCATGAAGTCATTACATTTTCACATCTGAAGATTGGAACCCAAATATCCATCAAGAAAAGTGGAAGTACCACCCCAGACAATGATAGAAAAATACCCCATACAGGGACATGATATAAAATCTAGTAACGGTCCACATGGAGATTATCGACAATCTGAGAAAGCATTCAAATATGCCCGAGGCATCTATAAGAAAGTGAAATAGTAGTATGTAGAAAAGTAAAGCAACAGATAGAGTACCGACGTCCATTGTTCCACATACAAATTAAAGTACCCAAAATCCTTGAACAGATCAAGAAAAACGCTAATCATGTGAGAATTCAAAGTAAAGTTAATCTATTAACATTGCGAATAAAATTACACCGAAGTCAAAAACATTGCCTAGCCATACTCATGGCAAATTTGTCATCAAAAAATCAAAAAATTAAGAAGACTGCCCTCATACGGGGAAACTAGTCTTGAACGTTTAATTTACAGAATTCAAAAATATTACTTAAAGGTCCAGCACAGTAAAATAAACTAAAAGCAGCCCAATTAACTGGGCCTGCTAAGCAAGAAAAACAAATTAACCAAACTAATCCTCCGCTAGTTCCTCCACGATTCGGCACCATCCTTCGGAAGGTCCAGGATCGCTAGGTGCTACCTCCACATGCATGCCACGGCTCCCCTCCTGAAGGCCCGAATGCTGGCCGGCTTTTTCCGAGCTCAGACCCGCCGGACGGGTGCATTCTTCTTCCGTTTGGGCCTCCTCGCGGAAGACCACAGTGACTACAGCTGTGATTCGCGGGCGGTTGAGAGAGCAATCAAAGGAAAATTGCGCAGTGCGCGTCGTGGGATAGTGCGCGTCGTGGGAGAAGGTGAACTAGCGGTGGGGAAGCCAGGAGCAGGGGAATCCATACGGTGGCCAGATGCTACAAGCCGACCCCGCCCATATCTACCTAAGTAATAATCACTGGACTGGCCGGAGGTCATCTCTGTTGAGGTGCTGGAGGGAGCGCGCCGGGATTGACCTCTAGTGCTCCCCCTGCGGCAACGCATCCTATGACGCACGCGAGGCATGGGTGCAATCTCAGGCGCAATGGGCACAAGAGACGAAGAAGCAGAATTCCAATTAACAGAGGAAGACAGACAGAGACAGAACCGAGAGAAATGGAAATATGCAGCAAAGTCTAGGCAGAAGTTCCATTGGCCACTTCTCCTTATCATCGCAGTTACCAGACAGTGTAATCCAGCAACCGGCTTGTCTGAAAAACCATGGCTAAACGCCATTTTTTATGTCGACCCGTCTGCAATGCAATCAAAGGACGCCCATCATAATGAATCTCTGATCATTAATAATGAGAGCCGAAGGTCGGATCAAATTGGAGCGTGCGGAATCGCTCAGAGGAGTGGAGGTCCGATCTTGAACAGTGTTAAAAATTAATTAATCTAGATTTGATGTGAAAACTTAATTGAACAGCGTTAAATGTTAATGTGAATGATATGAAATCGCCATATCCATGTCCCATCACCTTAAACGCCATCGAATGCACCCGCAGCCGGGAGCAGGGCAAGTTTTTATTGAGGACACGTGGCAAAAATCGATTGGAGCGGATCTTTGTTTGGGCCGCTCGCGCAGTGGAAATCCGGACCCGTAAAATATTAGGGCGAATTTGATAAGAAATTCGCGTCACAAAATTGGCCGACGTCAGCAGGTTATTTTGGAACGCGAATTTGGTTTGAATTATGGTTTATCGCCGTTTGAAGTCCGGCGGGCTCGACTTAAGAACAATTTTGTTTGATCCCATCTTATAAAATTTGTGTTGGTTTTCTTTGATAATACACATATTAAAATCCCGCTTAATAAAGAGACAAAATTGTTGTGCTTTCGGAACCTAACCCGAGGATTGGACATGAGTTAACAAACAAAAGGATAGCGGAACTAGACATGCACCCGTGGTCAAGCCCTCTACCAAAACCACGAGCGGAATCACAAAAGCGGGTTGCCCATATCGCACCGCTTTTGCGGAGTAGGCGGTATTTCCTATTCGTGAGCGATTCCATAGGGAATGCGACACGTGGCGAAGTGACCCCGGCAAACAACCGTTTAACCCACGCCATCGCACGTTAAAGCCCGACGTTGGAAGCCGAGCGAAATTGCCAAGAGTCGTTGATTTGGAGAAGGGCCATCGGACGGTGGTCACACGTTGAACTTGCCCGGAGGTTAACTAAGGTGTGCGGAGGATAGCCAAGTACGATACGAGTGTTTGATTGGTTATTGATATATATAGGTGGGGCCGGAGTATAATGAAATTGTTTAATTAAACGATTGGCGGATAATTAGCATAAGTCAGGAGGGTGATTGTTGTAAGGCTGGGTGGTGAAATATAGAGCCGAAAGTTCACTACAAGTTATTTATTTAAAAAGAAACGTGGAGTATAAATACAAAGTGTTGAAAGTTAAACATTGGTTATAAGGATTGGAGATAATATAAAGTCGTGAATATAAATTAAAGTCCAACCATTGTGGATAGTATTTATTTATCAAATTCTACGAATTTGATAAATAAACCCGAAGAAAGAAGAAGTCAATTAAGACTCAGGCTGGAGGAAAAGAACGGGGCACACCAAGGGAAAATGCTGACAGAGCGATTGTAGACACACCAGCTCTCCTTGGGGGTCCAATTTCAGTTTTGTTGCGTCACACGATGATCTCTCTTCTCTCGCATTTACTTGTATTGAAGATCACTATTCTAGGAATAAGGAGTTATTTTCTCCAAAAATAACCCTAGCCAAACATTGACAATGCATCAAGGATATCTTTCTATGCTTCATAAGCACATTTGTTCTACTTCTAACTCATGTCTTGGAAGTGGTTGTTGTGCTGGAAATTATTCACCAGTTGGTTTCATACCAAAGTCTTTTTCACATTTTCAGCATCCAATACATGAAAAATATAATGGTTTAAAACAACCTAAATATTTGAAATTTTGCAAGAATTGTCTGGCACACTTTGAATATAAATTTTGAAGTCAAGTGCATGATGCTGTATAGGATCAAGTGTCATTTTGAATAACAAATGTTTCACAAAAAACTTCTCAACATGCTACCCTGCAGTAAGGATTAAATGACAATATTGCATCAACTATTTCCATAATAAAAGTGCACCTCGGCCATAAGACTAAACAACTACAAATGTTGTAGATCTAACAAGACCACACAATCAAATGTATTCCACAAGGCCAATACCGTATGAAAAATGAAAAGGAGTTTGCAACCAAAAATACCTTAGGCAACTAATTCAATTAGATACACCAAACCATCAGCAAAAAGGAAAACCATCCTACTCAAAAGGCAAGCATTTACCTCCTTTGACAAAATTTTGAGTTCCGAAACAAGGGCCTTTATTGTCTTGTCAATGCCCCTAGTAATTTGAATGGGGTTTGCACCTGCTGCAACAACCTAAACAAAAGGTTTCATTTCAAATTATTTTCCACAAATTTAAGATACAACCATTGTCAGTTTTGTATTTCCTAACAAGCTCATAAATTTTGACAAAAGAACCAAAATTTTTTAATACCTGATAGCAATTTTTTTCACTCAAAAACTATCTTAGACTCAATAAGCCCAACCCAAAACTAAAAAACCAAACACCATAAGACCCTACAAAAATGAATAGATGATCTTAATCCAGTACTATCGACAAAAAGTTACCTTTACACCCTCACTTATTAAACCCCGTGCTGTTGAATTTTAACTTCAACTGCTGCAGCAGAAGGACGGATTCAGCAGCAACATTTTTTTTTGGAGGTTGCTTGCATGCCATCCAGAAATTTAATTCAGCATTTAAAATTCCTGCAAGTTTTTTTTGTAGACGGCCACAGCCATATTTCTGTACATGATTGTATTTAAACACAACAGCCAGCATTAACGCAATTCACCAACTAGAAATTAAACAAACAGAAATTTACCCGACAGTTTTGTAAATTCAAAAGGAGGACACGTGGAGCATTAATATTGGATCGCATGAAATTGAAGGGAATCTGAAAACCCGAAAACCGGACCCGAATTTTTTATAGGGCACATTGGATTGAGAATTCGAGTTAAAATTAGGCAGACGTCAGCATCCCATTTTGGAACGCGAATTTGGTTTGAAATTAAATCTATTTAGACTTTTGAAGTCCGACGGAAAGGGTTCTTTAATGTTTTGATAGTTTAATATATACATATGTTATATATATATCATATGCGAAATGAAAGGTGGGCCATAGAATTTATTTTTAATTTTATTTTTTTAAAAAGAGGGTTTATTATAATATGTTTTATATGTTCCGGCATATAAAAATAAAAAGGTCGAAAAAGCTTGGTAGTTTTTTTTATAGACAGTACGTAAATTTTTATTACATAGCAGTGTGTAAAAAGTGAAAAACTGAGTGTAACTTTTTAAGTGTGTATGCACAGCAGTGCGAAAGGGAAAAACACAGCAGAGTGTCTTAGAGACAGAGTATGTTTGTTTTGAACAGACAGTGAGTTGGTTTTATGCACCGCGTTTTGTAGCAGTCATAATTTTTTAATCCCTCTCAGTGAGGAAGTAGTGTAATAGTTTTTTTTTGAGTTATTGAAGGGAATAGAATTTTGTTTTCAAAGTATTGAAACTCTGTCTCTTGTCAAAGAAATTTTTATTTTCTCGTGTGTTAGAGGAAGGGAGATTTATGGGTGGTTCTTATGAATCAACCAACCATTTAGAACATGCTCATCAATCCAAACCATAAGTATTATGTGACAATATTCAAGCAGGCACTCAATCGGATTTCTGAAGCTATGTTAGAGAAACCCTAAACTCTCACTGAAAATAGGTGAAATGTGGCACCACTCAGAGATTTACATGTGCCAATTGGTACAAGTGGTAGAAAATTGGCATGCTCAAACAACGAGGTGATGCAGGAATGACATGAGGGAGAAAATATCAGAAAAGCCCCAAATCTGGAGAACCAAAGCTCATCACCAACCTGAGATTGACAACTTTACATGATGTAACCTATGAAATCGTAAATGGAGAAATCATAGTAACAATAAATTAACCTATGTAACAATAAATTCGGATTCATCTTGGGAGTGGTAATGGAAGAAATCATAGTGAACAACAGGAAACATGCATAGTTGCTTACAATCAAATAGATGAAAAAACACATACAAAAAACCTAGATAATAATCGTGCACAAGCTTAATATTGAATTATGAACTGTAAAGGAACTTACAAAATGTGACATTACGAACCTGGTCAAGCGCACAAGCAAAAATATCCTGGACATGACCCCGGTTGACAAGTTGTATTGCTCATGATGCAAGAGGATTTGTACCTGCACTGCCAAGTCAATCAAAATCCATCATTATCTATACAATAAATACAAGTAATTGATGTAGTATTTTTTACTCTAAGATGCATTCTTATGATAATGTTAGAACATATGTTGAAAATGTCAAAACATACCTGAATAAGCTCCTCTTCATTTCAAGAACAATTTATTGGAGTCGCATGAACTTGGAACAAGTCTCCCACGATCTGAAAGAGTAGCAACTAAGTCAACAGTGACTTTTTTGTTGCTACGCTGGATCAAGGGAGGTTTGCTCCAAGATTAAATCGCTCCAATAAATTATTCTCTACTAAACAGGGCCAACCACGTGAACGTGGAAGCTCTTATGGCCCCTCCCCCCCCCCTCACATCACTCTCAATTCCCCAATACCCAACCTATATTTCATTTTTTACTTTCATGAGCATAAAAAAAAATATTCAATAACTAGTAAAAAAACAATTCAACAAAAAGTACGCAAGGAAACATTGCAATTAATGCTTGACATAAAAATAGTATGATAAATGAGTTTTTTATATAACACAAAAAAATGTTCCAAGTATGGTAACGTTTGTCTTATAATAATACAATATTTTACATTGTCAAATTTTCTTTTTCTTCTTCCTATTTTTAAAGCTCCTAATTACATCATCAATATTATCGTGCTCTGCTCCTGTTTCGTGCCTTTCAACCCGCACTGCTGACCTAGTTGTGTATTCACGATGTCTGGGCTCATCCAGTGATGGGGCATCGCCTACAAAAACAGATAATATTAAATTTTAATTGTCAGTTTTTAAATATCATTGAACTAGTTCGGTAATATTAATAAAAAAAATTGCAATGAGATTATTTACCTGGTGCACCAGTTGTCGCTGCTGACCTAGTTGCATTGTCACAATGTCTGGTCTCATCCAGTGACGGGGCATCGCCTCCAAAAACAGATAATAATTAAATTTTAATTATCATTTTTTAAATATCATTGAACTAGTTCGGTAATATTAATAAAAAAAATTGCAATGAGATTATTTACCTGGTGCACCAGTTGTCGCCGTTGGGATTGTTGCCCTGTCTTCCTCTCTGGTGGTAAGATCCTCAAGGGAAACATTCTCTGTCATTTAAACAAAAAACGTTATAAGGACAACCATCAAGGTATAATTAGAAAAAATTATAAGTGGAAATTAATTACCATCACGGCCCTCACTGATAGCAACATTGTCGGCCTGGTCCCCACTACAATGATCAGGTTGCACGAGAGGATCATCTACATCTGGCTCTAAAACTGGGTTATTTACCTCGTCGGTAGTGTTGCTCCCTGATTTAAACAAAGTTGTTAGACATTAAATTTATGGACGAAAACAAAAATATTGAAAGGTTAATGTTTTACCTTATCAGGCATTGTAGATCTTGGGACCTGCCCCAAGCTTCTGCGACGTTCAACTACAGCTTGATAGCCAAAACGGAAAGCAATATTTTTATCTTCCTCTGTAGTTATTGTTCCAAATTCATCACCCTACATTATATATGATTGTTTATTTTTAATCATATCTGATAGGATTACAAAAACGTTGGAAGGCGATACAATTAATTATAAGATGTTTAGCTACTTAATTACAATTCTTGCAGCTAATTTCAAGTAGCCACCCTGGCCGAGCTTGTGATGGCCCTTTTTCTCTATCCTAGCTTTGGTTGCCTTTGAGGTGTCGGGCAACCTAGCATCAAAAGATTGAAGTCAGATATGACGTAGCACACTTTTATTTTAGACATAAAGAAAATTAAAGCTATTGAATTAAAGTTGTAATTTACCTTGCGGGTCCAGTTGGTATTTTTCCTTCTTTCTTTGCCCTTTTCTCTTTTCCGTCATGGATGAGTGCTCTCCACTCACTCTCTGAAACTGTGAGAGGACGCTCATATCTAGGGTTAAATTGCAATTGTGTCCTATAGGTGTCCCTGGTATATTTCAAATATTTGCCGGCTACCTGAGCCACCGCTTTTCTGTCAAATGTGCCGACCCCAAAAAGGGCTTCTAGATAATCTAAAAGTTCTTTTTTCAGGTTGGAATTCTGGGAATTCCACCCCGTACGTATGGTTGGGCCAAAAATTACCAACGCATGGCTCTCCAGAATCCTGTAGAACTCATTGTTTCCTACACAGAATAAAACCAAAAGAAAAAGAAGATATTATCATTAATTTAAAAATAAAAATCATGATAAATATGTTTTAGATAAAGTACATGAAATAGTTAAAATATTAAAATTTACCCGGGAGTTGTACATGCTTTATAGGGACACCCTCATCGTTCACCAACAACGTGCCATTAATGGTCCCTGTGGAGCTGACACGTGTAGCTCCAGGAAACGCAATAATGTAGCTGGCCATATTAGCCTCATCATTGCCAACACGTTCAACAGTTGGCTGGGTGTCAGCTTGGGCAGGGTGTGTTTCTTGGCTAGCACCTAAAGGAGTAGAAGGTGTATGAGAGGGTTGTTGGGCAATCTCTTGCCCTTGTGTCCCACTACCACCAACACCGGGTTCAGCAAATGCCAGAAGACGCTACATACAAAATAACTTTTTGTTAGTTTAGTCAATGTAAAAATTTAAAATCAAACTATCACAATTCATCTCATGCAGAACAAAAAAAATATCCTTTTGACTTTTTATTATTACCTGATATCTATTTAGCTGCCTCATAAGATGTTGTATCCTCTCTTCTGTTTCAGGTGTTTGAGGCGCATCTATCAAAGCATTAAATTCGACGTTGCATCTCGTGCCTTTTTTTGCAACAACAACACTGGAGATAGGGATGAAAAAAGCTCTTCCTCAAAGAGGGAATCATCAGGCGTACCATGGCTAGGTGTCTGCATATTTGAACAAAATTAATATTATTTCAATTATGTAAATAACTAAAATACCTAAAGATAGAGAAATGCTGGCACTTTACATGTTCTTCTGCTGGCCTCTTTCCGCGATCATCTCGTCTCGGGGTTGTTCCTGCACTGCTCTGATCAGTCTGTCACATTGCAATAAAATTATAAATGTAAAAACTTGAAAACAATATCTAACTTGAAAACACAAAATGAAAACTGAAATAATTTCTAATAAGACACCTGAAGACAGAGTTAGAGTTTCAAATATGCCTTGCATTGAATTCAGTCCTGGAAACATGTCATTGCACATTAAGGCACCCAAACATTCAATCCACGAATGATATATTTAAGTAGGTTTCTCCTATTCTGGGAAAACACCATACCTATAATTCATTCACTTGCATGTATAAAGGGAAAGGAAAACATGTTTTCATACAACGGTGACAAAGGCATCTTGGGGAAAGGTATCTTCACTTTTTATTTATGTTGTTCACCCACACCACTCTCGTGTTTTCACTAATCCTTTTTTGTCATTTTTGGATTCAAATTAAGTTAAGGCCTTAAGTATTTTTTGACCTTTCGGTGTAGTTTTTATAAGTGGCATGTATGGATTTTCCATTAATTCTGCACTTTTTCTCTTCATGCGCATGTTTCCCTGGAAATCAAATGCATGATTTAGTCCCATACATTTAATAAGTTGTTGGATCAACTCCATAAAAAATATCATGTTTCCTATTCAATCAAAATTTATCTCAGTTAGGGTAGGTAGGAAGGTTTTCCCTTTGTATTAATAGGGCACTTCTAGCTTGCATTTTTATTATATATTTCAAATTTAGTGTCGTTTCAATTAGGGCATGATTTTTTGCAACTTTCAAGGTGAGAATGAACAAAGACAAATTTTTGTGATGGATGACTGTATATGACTCCATGGCCCGAGGAAAAGGCACTAATCTACTTCTTCAAATATCTATAGTTCTCATTCACCTCATACGAAGATGGTCCCTGATTTTGAGCCAAATGTTGCAGCAAAAAGTTCCCCCCCTCCATAATTTGATAGTCAATGGAAATTTCTTAAATTGATGATGGGGCAATATTATGGAACATTTGCACATACATATGTAATGGAATTCCAAGATCATGATATATGTTTGCATATGTTTATGGCAATTTTCCACCAAGTCCCCTGGAGGTGGGAGCGAGGGGACGAGGGAGCGCGGGAGCGGCCTATGCAAAAGCTCCCTACCAATTTTCAGGAAACGTGGGGGGACGTCGGGGTCATAAAAATTATAAAATTTAATATTTAAAATGTAACTATATTTTTACAAGGAATGTATATACAGTCATCATACACTTGCATCATGAAAGATAAATCATAAATGATAAAATTACAAATCGATGAATGATGAATCATATAATTGAAACAAATTTTAAAGTTAAAAGTTAAAACATACATCATACAATCATGCATGTAAGTTTGTAAGTTTGTAACTATATAATAATTAATGTAACTACTAACAATGTACAATGAAAATAAAGTTTAAGATATCATATGACATATTATATCAAGATTCAAAATAGAGTTTAACTGAAGTTTACAACTCAAGTCCGAAACATAAAACTTAAACGCAAATAAGTTATGTCTGAAACATAAAACATAAAACATAACATATGAATATCAAATGATATCATCATAATGATAAATGAGCATAAATGCTCAAGTTAATGCCCCACTAGTCTCTGCATCCAACTTCTGCACGAATATATCAAGATCAACCATGTCACCATCAGAATCAGAATCACTTGGATTCTCAAATATGCTAAGTGGCACATCAAATTTTAACACGAAACCATAAACTAAAAGGGGCGGTGAGGGGACGTGAGGGGGCGTGAGGGAAACATCCCATAGAAGTCCCCAAGACCCCGGAGCGCAAGGGGGCGAGGAATCTAGACCCCTAGGTGGGGAGGCGAGACCCCGTGTAACACTGGTTTATGGAGGTGGTGGAGCAAAAAAGAGCTCAAATAGAGCTGAAATTTTTCACATAAAAAGGACTGTGGGCTTGACTAATGGTTCCATTTAAAAAATGATATCTAGACAGAGAATAAGTGTAGCATGCAAACATGCATTGAAAATCCATCCGAGTTTGCATTGTATTACTTATGATGGATTCAAATTTGGGTTTCAAAATGCCAGGTTATGGCATGATTTTGTCGAGAAACCCTTAGTTGGATTCTCATGTTGGTTTAATTTATATTTTAAGTTTGTTTTGCAATATTTGGGTGATAGTAACTCATGAACTAGGTTACCAATGTGTAGCAATCATATTTCAAGAATAAAGATGTGATTTTTTTATATTATTATTATTATCTATTAGCTACGAGTATTGACACCTAATGCCTGGAATTTTGACATCTTGATAGCATGGATAATTTCGAAAATGTTTCTAGTAATGTTAACATAATAACTATCATTACATGTCTTCACTTTTTTCACCATAATAGACCCGTGATATGGACTCATCACACAACTTCATATGCTATGTCCCAACAAGTTCAAACTGGTTGAACCTACCTCATAGTGTGGTTATTAAGGACAAGTTGCTTGATATATAACTCGATAGCCTAGACCACGTTGCAGTTCTAAAAAGAATCCTCAAGTGTCAAAAAAACTTCACAATATGTTCTACTATAAAGCCTTTTGGGATACCTGAAATAATATATGTATCATCGATGACTTTTAAAGTATGACAAGATCCAGAGGGAAAGGAAATCAATGGAAGAGTGATCCACCAATGAGAACCTAGAATTTAGCATCAGATGAGTTAGAGTCTAGGAAATTGAAAGCCTATAATTTTAATTAGTGATGAAGGACATCACATAGGTAATTATATTTTCATGTAGAATAATCTGTTAATTCGGATTTAAACTACATAATATGAAAGGCATACCATAAATTTTTCCACGTAAGTCCAAACAACCTATAAAAATGGAAAACCTTCTTTTTCCATGGGAAATAATTTACCTTTCCTTTTTCAAGGCAATCTAAATCACAAAAAATATGAACTATATTGCACACATTCTTGGATAATGTGAAAGTGGAAAAGGAATACCCTACACAAGTGATGCACACATGTACATTTGAACACTAATAGATTTTTGTAGTTGAAATGCAATGCTTGTTTTCATTTAAATGTAGCGTTTTTAAAGCAGGGAGAAATAATGGATGCCAAATTAATAAGCGTTTCTTTGGGAAAAATTTAAATCTCGTATTGGGTGATGAAGATAATAGAGGGTATTGAATCTTGATTCTTGACATCTAGAGAGAACCCTACAGCCTAACACAATCCAATGGAATTGACCAAAAAACCCAAATAGAGTCAACCCTACTATAGGAGGAAGGGCCTGCAGTAAGAACTTACCATTTTGCAAGAGCTGAGGGCAAATGCTGTTCTGCAAGAGCTGAGGGCGAACGCTGAGGGCGAATGCTGAGGGAAAATGCTGTTCTGCAAGAGCTGAGGGTGAATGCAGGGCGAATGCTGTTCTGAAAGAGCTGAGGGCGAATCCAGGGCGAATGTTGTTCTGCAAGAGCTCAGGGCGAATGCTGAGGGCGAATGCTGTTCTGCAAGAGCTCAGGGCGAATGCTGAAGGCGAATGCTGTTCTGCAAGAGCTGAGGGCGAATGCTGAGGGCGAATGGTGTTCTGCAAGAGCGGAGGGTGAATGCGCGCGTGATATCAGACGTTAATGTAGCACACATGTACATTTGAAAACTAATAGATTTTTGTAGTTGAAATGCGATGCTTGTTTTCATTTAAATGTAGGGTTTTTAAAGCAGGGAGAAATAATGGCTGCCAAATTAATAAGCGTTTCTTTGGGAAAAATTTAAATCTTGTATTGGGTGATGAAGATAATAGAGGGTATTGAATCTTGACTCTTGACATCTACATAGAACCCTACAGCCTAACACAATCCAATGGAATTGACCACAAAAACCCAAATAGAGTCAACCCTACTATAGGAGGAAGGGCCTGCAGTAAGAACTTACCATTTTGCAAGAGCTGAGGGCGAATGCTGTTCTGCAAGAGCTGAGGGCGAACGCTGAGGGCAAATGCTGAGGGAAAATGATGTTCTGCAAGAGCTGAGCGCGAATGCTGAGGGCAAATGCTGTTCTGCAAGAACAGAGAGCGAATGCGCGCGTGATATCAAACGTAGCTATTGCGACAAATACGAAACATTTTTATGTAGCGCGCATATAAGTTTCGAATTTTTATGTAGGGCCCATATAAGTTTGGTATTTTTATGTAGCGCGAAAATAACTGTCGCTATACCGACGGAGGAA
Source organism: Pinus albicaulis (assembly GCA_034641835.2). Taxonomy (NCBI): domain Eukaryota; kingdom Viridiplantae; phylum Streptophyta; class Pinopsida; order Pinales; family Pinaceae; genus Pinus; species Pinus albicaulis. The sequence goes on along the minus strand of CM076572.1, from coordinate 135,675,919 downwards.
AAGGCGTCGCTATTAGGACGGTGCCTCCAAATGTCGCAATGGCGACACCTAGACATTGTGTCGCAGTTGCGACGTTTAGAGTCGTCTCAATAGCGACGCTTTGGGCCATGGTGTCGCAATTGCGACGTCTTCCTTTAACCGTCGCAATTGCGACACTAGTTTAAGTGTCGGTATTGCGACACTTTTCTATAGACGTCGGTATAGCGACGGTTTCGGGCGGGATGGAAAAAATTTGGGAAAATTTCCGACATTTGGTCAAAAGCGTCGGAAACAGGTGTCGGAATTTCCACCAAATGTAGTAGTGTTAGTGTCAGTCTGTCTGTCGCTCTACTGTTTTCTCTTGTGCCTTAGTTGGGGACATCTCACTCCCTCAACTATGGCGGACCTCCTTCTGTCGACATCAGCACTTTCATTCCAGAAGCCAGGTCTAGAGGGCGGTGTACCTTGGTTCCAGCTTCCACTCTTGTTCGGTGCCTTGGATCAGGCAAAAGGATCTCTCGTTTCCCTTTGACTTGATTGTTTCTCCAGCTCCTTTCAGCATGATCGAGATTCGTATACTTGATGGTCTAGTGATCTAGCAGCAGCTCTTGATGATTCCCGAGTGTGTGTGAGATGTCTCAGCCCTCATGAGGGGGTGGCCCTGCAGGTAGCCCCCCACATGCCCGGATGACCTCTTCTTTGCAGCCTTCGATGCAGCTCCAGATATTTGATGATGTTGGTCGTAGCCACTTGCAGCGCCTCTTCGACTTTCATGTATCAGTCAGATTTTGTGAGCCCTTCCCCATTTACAGGGGGCATTTGGGTTGTATTTGTATCTCATGTACTCAAATATTATTGTACAAGCCCTGGCTGTTATCCCAGGCACAGCATGTATGTGGGATTCCTCATTGTATTTTTATCTGGCTCATGATTATGCCAGCTGTACTTTATGGTTCGGTCCCTCGTTTACTGGACGCACTATCCTTTTGTACTTTGTCTCGGCGGGCATAGGTATGCCTCCCCCGCCGCCTTCAACACAGGTACCCTCTCATAAAAAGAGACTTGTCGCACCTGCGAGTCTCGTCTCCTCAGGGTCTAGTCCTTCAGCACACTATCTACCTCATATTTCTCTCTCTGACATCCCTTTTGTTGTCTAGTGATTGTATTCTTACAACGTACTTCGGTCATACGATTTGCTCCTGACACTCGCACGCTGGGGGGCAATCTGTTACACCATTTTTTGGTCATCTAACCTATTATCATTAGATGGACCCAAGTACACCATGTAAGACCAATTTTACCCTAAGTAAAATTGCCTTCACTATGTTAAAGCAGGAAACCCCAAAAGGAAATATTAAACAAACCTATATTTGTTTGATTTTCCTCATGGAATAATTAATTAAACCATAATTTAATTATTATTCCCAGTCATGTTTAACCCAAAATCAAAGAAATTAATTAGATAAACCTTTATTTATCTTATTGTTTCTAGGAATAATCATTTAAACCTTATTTAGATGATATTCCTTGTTAAATATGACCAAATCACCCACAAATAATTAAATAAATCACTATTTATTTAATTATCTTTCAACCACCTCCTTAAATAATTAAATAAATCATTATTTATTTGATTATCTTCTAACCTCTTCCTTAAAAAGATAAATAAATCATTTATTTATTTATTCTTGAAAAATTAAGGGATTTGACCCAAGTCAAATACCTTTTCCCTCCGACAAATATAATAAAATATTCCATAAAAAGTGGATCTAGATCTGGTTAACCCATGCACCAAGATCTAGAATGACCCAATATTTTGTTATAAATAGGAGGGTTTTTCCTACCATTCTTCACCTTTTGTTGCCTATTAGATCACTCTGGATCTACACACTTGGTCACATTTTTCTACCATTTGCTGTGTGAGCTCCCTTTGAGTTCCATTCTTTGTGTGGGTTTTCTACACCAACAAGAGAGAGAGATTTTAGATTTGAAGTGCTAAGGACTTCCAAGAACCCATCCCACTGAGGAGAATTGGATATGCCTTCTTGTTTTCCTCCCAGGTGCCCGATTAATACAAAAAATCTTTCAAAAATTGCTCTTGTCTTGTCTATTGGTATATGGAGCAAACCCTTGTTTTTATTGCTTAATGTCTTTCCATGCATAGATCTGGTTTTTGCAGCTCTTTTCTTGTTCAACTAACCGCAGATCTGAAGATATTGGCAGCCACTTTTGTTGTTAGGGCTACTAGTTATGCGTAGCTAAAGGGGTCCTTTTTCGTACACTTCGACAAAGGACTCATACTAACAATAATCCATAGGTTATTGAGTTAAGTTAAACTTGTTCCAGGTCATGGAAAGGGCCCACCAAATACCTCGGCCAATTTCTGTAATGATTTTTGGTTAAGTAGAATGTGTGATATGAATTAATTTGGCATAACTGCACTTAACATTTGTTTTTGTTTATTTATAATTATCATAATTTATGTACTTAGAATCGTACTTGGATTTTGTTTGAAAGCTCTTTTATATCTGAAGTTTATGATGGCAGGATATATTTTAATTGAATATTTTTCGAGTTTGTAAATCATCTTCATAATTTTTTTTTGCAATTATCGATTTCTTTGGTTGATTTCAAGCTTTTGTAATACAGTTCAGTTTATGACATATTTCTGAATGATGAGTCCTTATAGTTTCAAATTGAATCCTTTCTTCTAAATGGAATGACTTGTTTATGCATGGATCTGTATGTTTTGGCAAGAAACTCTGATAGGTGGTGTTCAAGAATGTTTGTGAGGTTTTATTAGGAACAATGTGTCATTTATTTCATCAAGAAACAATGTGTTAAATATTCAATGCAACAATATGCCATCCATTTGATTTCATAGTTAATTTTGAGTTAGATTTAGAATATGAAATTTATTTACTTCCTTGCTCAGGTAGTTATGGAGACTGTGTGACATTTGATTGCTCAGTTAATATTGAATTAAAAAAAATCCCAGTGTTATTTGCTAAATTGCCTAGTTGATTTTCGTGGGATTTGTTAAAGAGAAAATAGTATGAATGATTTTTCAAGAATATTTTTGACTTTATCTTTCGATTTGTAGTAGCCTCGGGATTAGTTTTGTATAGATATTTCTGAATAGAATAAGTTGTTGAATGGGATTGAGAACATGGTTTTTTATGACTGTTAATTTTGTCTCTTAAAGAATCTTTATCTAGTTGCACGATAATTGAGGATAAATTAGTAATTTGGATTTGATTTAATAGGTTTAATATTCACTTCAAAAAAATTTGGTGAACTCCTGTTAACAATTTTGAATTTATGGAATTCAATGACATATAAAAACCCTAACATTTTTTGCAGGGAGTTGTAAACGGTATAAGTAATATATTTTTTTTTAAGATTTTTGTTTGTGATAAGGATTTTTTTTGCAGGGGAATCAGAGGGTGGACAGCTTACCGTAAAACGTGACTGAGGAGCCACCCATCCACTATGGTGGTTTTGCTCCAAAGTCTGGTTGTCTTTAGTAAATTTTTGTAGGGTTTTCTCCAAAGTCTGGTTATCTTTAGTAACTTTTTGTAGTTATTTTTCTCTTTCTTATGCAAAAAAGTATAGGTAGACCTAGATATAATAAAGAAAGATTTATTTAAACCACAAAATCACTTTCAAAATTATTTAGTCCTACAAAAACTCCCGCAACTAACCTTGCTAATATTTAAGTAGGCATCAAAGGGGAGGGAGAAATCTCTGCTATAAAGGTGGCCTCAAAAAAGGAAGTATTACATCAAGAAAGGGTAGTACAACTTCAAGATATACTACAACAAACTGTCTTTTGTAGTAAATTTTTGTTCTGTTTTTTCTCTTTCTTATGCACAAAAGTAGAGGTACACCTATAGATAATAAAGGGAGATTTATTTAACGCAAAAAATCACTTTCAAAATTATTTAGTCCAACAAAAACACCCCCAACTAACCATGCTAATCGTTAAGGAGTCATAAAAGTGGAGGGAGAAATCTCTACTATAAAGGTGGCCTAAAAAAAGGACGTCTTACATCAATAAAGGGCAGTACAACTTCAAGATATACTAAAACAAATTGTCTTAGGAGTTACTTAAAGCATGAAACTTGTATAGTCTCACAGATAGAGTCACTAGTTGGAGGACCTTGAATGGATTTGGGACCTACGTACCTAAGGCCCAATCCACTCCAATATTCTTCGAGATGGAATACTATACTTGGGCTTACTTCTGAACCTGTGACAAAGATGGCTATGAGAGGAGGAGGTTTATTGCACGTCAATCTTATAGATTAATTTCCACGACCATTTTAAACAATTGGTGCTTTGTTTTTGTTGAGCCCTGGTTAATACGACGGACCAACCAAATTAAACATAGAAAATACACAACAAAGGGGGATATTTTTGTTTAAAAATATTTAATAAATTTAATTCCAAAGAAATTCCAAAAAAAATAATGGCTTTCAATACGGAATACCCACCCAATTCATCATAGAAAAGATTAATTTTGACGAACATTTCAACCAATTTGTGCTTTGTTTTTGTTGAGCCCTCGCCAATATAGCGTGCCAACCAAATCCAACATAGAAAATACACAACAAAGGGGGAGATTTTGGGGTGGACCAAAAGGTTTCTTGGAGTTTGGGTAACTGCAAAAGTGGAAAATATATTTAAAACAATAGGGTGCAATTAAAAAAGTATGCTAAACTGGTAGTGGTTCAAATGATTTATTTTATTTTGTATTTTTCCGACTCCCGTCGAATAATTTATGGCAAAAAACCCAAATTCAATACAGAAACCATTAATTTCTAGACCACATGAAACGATTTGTCTCCTACCTCTGACATTCCTCGTTAATTTGGTGAAGTTGGAGGGTACCATTCCTCCATCTCTGGGAAACTTCTCTTCTCTCTAGATTTTAGTTCTGGGCGACAACAAATTGTCAGGAAAAATACCACCACAATTGGGAAAGTTGAGGGAGCTCGTTCAACTGTCTATTTATGTCCCAACTAATATTTCAAGTACGATCCCATATGAAATATGAAATTACATCAAACTTGAATGGTTGGATTTAGGATATAACAAAATTCAGGGATCCATCTTGATGAGTATTTTCTAGCTTCTTTTTCTTTCCACCTTATTTTTGGGACACATTGGCCTGGTGGGTGTAATACCCAAAGCCATTATTAATATGAATCAGTTGATGTCTTTAGATATTTATTATAATGCTCTTTCTGGTGGCATCTCCAATGGAATTGGAAATTTAAGTATGCTTGAAACTATTTACCTTCATTACAACAGCTTAATAGGGGGCATACCTGAAGCGATTGGAAATTTAGCCCAGTTGATAATTTTGCATTTTGGTGACAATATGCTCACTAGTGGCATACCTGAAGCATTACAAAATTAAGTAATTTGACATATTTACATCTTGGTAACAACACAATAATGGGTAGCATAACTAAGGGAATTTTCAATTTGAACAAGATTGAATCCATTTTTTTTATAGTAAAAATCTCAATGGTACAATTCCCAACAATGTGGGAGAATGTGAATCACTACAATAGTTAGATTTGTCTTCAAACTAGTTGAATGGAAATATTCCAGACTTTATAGGCAACTTCATTTCTCTGATGGATTTGGTATTAACAAACAATTCGTTGTCATGTATAATCCATGTTACACCAATTTTTGGTCATCTAGCCTGTTACTATTAGATGGACTAAATTACATGATGTAAGACCAATTTAACCATAGTAAAATTTATTTCACTATGAGAAATAATTTAATAACCCATAGTTTATTAAGTTATTTCTGGTCTAAACAGGAAACCCCATGAAGAATAATTAAATAAATCCTTATTTGTTTTATTTTCCTCTAGGGATAATTAACTAAACCATTGTTTACTTAATATTCCTGGTCATATCTAACCCAAAATAGGAAGATTAATTATATAAATCATTATTTATCTTGTTATTTTCTAGGAATAATTATTTATCATTATTTAATAATATTCCTTGTTATTTTTGACTAAATCATTTATAAATAATTGAATAAATCATTAACTATTTAATTATCCTTTAACCACATTCTTAAAATAATAAATAAATCATTTATTTATTTATTATTTATAAATAAAGGGATTTGACCAATTTCAAATTCCTTTTCCCTCCAACAAAAATAATAAAATATTCCATGAAAGTTGGATCTAGATTTGGTTAATAATATTTTAATTATGCACCAATATCTAGACTAGCTCAATATTTGGTTATAAATAGAAGGGTTTTCCATTCATTAATTACCTTTTGTCACCTTTTGATCACCTTTTGATCTATGCTTTTGGTATGACTTTGATCCTCCACCATTTTCATATTTGTTCTGCTTTTTCTTAAGAGCTCCCTTTAAGTTCTATTTTGTCTGGGTTTTCTGCACCATCAAGAGAGAGAGAGATATTGGATCTGAAGCACTGAGGACATACAAGAACCAATCCCATTGAGGGGGACTGGTAACATCTTTCTGTGTACCCTTCCCAAGTGTCATAATACAAAAAATATTTATAAATTCTTTTCTTGTCTATTGGATGTATGAAGCAACTCTTATTTATTTTTGTTGTTTAATGTCTTTAACTCCACAGATCTGGATTTTTGTAGCATTTATTCCGATCACCTACCTCAAATCTAAGGAAATTTACAGCCACATTTGATGTTAGGGTTGTTTTTTATGCACAACCAAAGTGATATTTTTCGTACACTTGCGATTAGAATTCACACTAACAACTCGCGACTCCACAAGGGTTTTTAACTACGACCGTTGTCATTTTTCAAATCCCTGCATGACTAGCTACTTCATCCCGTAGATTTTTTCTTCAGCTTCTTATTTTGCATTCCTTGATGTTGTTTTTAACCTTTTTTACCCTAAAACAGTAAAAATTCTAACTTTCATATGTTTCTAGGTCTTTTGCTCATTTAACAGGTATCAGGCGCGACAAAGACGACACTTTTTCTGAAACCTGCCCCCCAAACTATCAGAAGTGAAGGTCGCACTTTTTGGCCCAAAACCTGTGACCTCAACTCTCATGTAGTAGATAACTACCCAAAAACTACAACCTCAACAGAAATCAGGTCAGAACCTACGACCCGTAGCTTTTTGCGGGATTTTTTCTGAAATTTTTAGGGTTTTCCAAGGGAACTGTTTAGGGTTGTCTAAACTATGTCTCTACCCATATTGGACCTGTAATTTCTTATTTTTACTCGTCAAAGTAGGAACTAAGCCCCTTAGGGCTTCAATACGCTTCCACCTTTTTAGGAGGAGTTTAGCTGAAGCAGGCCTTCTGAGATTTCAATGTTTTCCAACCCATTTTTTAGGTCTAAACCTGCACCTTCAGATCGATTTCAGATCCGTTATTTTTCCATCCAAAAAACCTCTTTTCAGTTTTTTTTTTCCTCCTTTAGGGTCCCCTACGTTTCCCTTTAGGTTGTATCCTTTTTCCACCTATTTTTCAGCATTTTTCCCTCTGGTTTCTTGTTGTTTTCTGCACCTCTTTTCAGTAGATCTGACCTTTAGATCCCTGTCCCTTTTGACCTTAGATCCATTGGCCATTTTTTGTGTTTTGAGTAGATTTCGCCCACCCATAGACTCAGTGTTGGGAAGCCCTCCTTTTTAGGTTTAAATTTATGCATCTTTAGCTCTTTATTTTATTGTTGCTTTCAGTTTCCTTTACTGCAGCTTTCATTTTTACTTACATATATACAACATATTTTTTATTTTTTATCTACACACATCTGGGCTTGACTAAAATTAACACACTTATCACACACACGCACCTAAAGTGAAGAGCGCCTGGTTTACACTGACGGGCCAAGACTTAAACATTATAATTAATTTATCTGCACCTTTGTGCCCTTGTTTGCCTCTCTTCTTGATTGGGTTCCGTGTATCTTGTCCATCATTGAGCCCCCAAGGCATTTATCCCAGAGACTCCAAGGCCTTCATCCTCAGTTTCCATTAGGAAGACTTACACCACTGCGTAGGGTTGAAGTTAGTCCTCCGCCGAGTCCCCATTCTAACTCTGATTCTGGTTCATCGAGTTCCCCTTTTGTTTCTATCCCTAGTTCTCCTCCACCTTTCACCTTCATCATGTCAAGTACAGGACCTACCTCTGGTGGTGGCCCCAGCTCTAATGCTGGAGCCATAACTAGTGGAGCCGCAACAAGAACGATCCCGACTTCTCCCTTGCTTCCTTATATGGTAGGCCTAAGCCTTCCAAGTTTCAACCACTTGATTAATGACCCTATACACCATGATCCAGGTTGGCCTCCTATGCCAACCAAGCTTCCTTCAGACATCCCTAAGTTTGAAGGAAATATTGGAGAGGATCCTACCAACCATGTTTTTTCTTTCCACATGTGGTGTTCATCCAACTCTATCACTGATGACTCTATCCATCTTCGGTCATTACAGTGTACGCTTACTGGAGAAGCTTCTGAGTGGTATGTCGACAAGGACTATTCCTCTCATACCACTTTTGTGACTCCTGTAAAGGAATTTCTATCCTACTTCCAGCTTCCCCTTCGTTATGACCCTAGTACCGAACTTTTGACCTCTTTCTGTCAAACTTCTGCAACCCGCCTATCTGACCATGTTCAAGAATGTCGCAGAAGGAAGAGCCTATGTCAAGCCCCTGTTTTTGAAGACCATGTCTACATGAACTCATTTCTCAGATCCCTTTTCCCTCTATTAGTAAAGATGTCTCTTCTCACTTTCCTCAGATTGAGGAAGAAGCCCTCCAAGTTGCGTTGAAATATGACTTGATCTACGCGCAATCTGGTTATGTTTATATCACCTTACCTGATTTCACTAGACCTGGTGGTGCCAAGGCACCAGGGGCATCTCATGTCGCCGATGGTATCATTGGATCCCTTTCACATCCGTACACTTAACCTCCTATGGGTTATGTTTTTCCTCAGGGAGGGGCCAACTCCTCTAACACTTTTCCCCCTCCCGATATCATGTATCCAGGACATGACATTCCTCAAGCTTTGCCCAACCGCATCCTCCGATGCTAGGGGCTAATTTTTCCCAACCTATTTACCCTAATTTTGCTCCACTGCCTTACTATCTGTATCCATAGCCTGGTGCTATAGCTCCTCCAACACAACCACCTCAGCCTCCCATGCCTTCTCAAGCTCCGCAGCAGTAGCCACCCCACCCCCTCAGGTTCAGGTGTATGTGCAGCAAAGTGCGACTAATCCTCCCACTTCCAAAAAAAAGAGGAAAGGCAACCAGAACCAACCCGCACAAGGTAACCAAGGAAATAATCCCCAAGGGAATACATCTAACACTGCAACCCAACAACAGGGTGATCAACCCAAGTAGAACATGCCTCTTTGCACGAATAACTCGTGTTCTTGTTGCAGTGTTCTTGGTCACTATACCAATTATTGTCCCCTTTTACCTCATATGCGTCAACTATTGGAAGCTCAAGCAGCATCTCGAGGACAATAAGCCTCTTATTTGGTTCCTCCTTATGTTGTGCCTACTCAACCGGCTATTTTTACCAATCCTTTCACTCAGTAAGGATATGTAGCTGCCCAAGCCCATGAAGGTCATGCATTCATTCAACCTCCTCCATCTGGTACCTCTGATTACCAGATCCTCATGATGAACTCTGACCAGGCCAATACCGTCGACCTCAACCTTCAGACTTGATCCCACTGGTACGCCAAGCCTCCCGCTATGTATGCAACTGAGCCCCAGTCTTCAGGTCCCAAAGAGCCTATTTCGACACCCAATGGTCCTTTAAAGATCCCTCAGCCTAAGGCAGAGGTACATACAAAGATCCTCAAAGGAAGGTTACACCGAAACATTGCTTCCGGTAAAGCTGCCCACACCTAGAGTATAGTAGATGACTTGGTGCAATTCCCTGCTGCCATGTCAATGCTGGAACTCCTCTAGTCGTGCCCTTCACAAAAAAAATCTCTACTAACTTTTATGGGTGTTGTGGATCCTTCAAATGATCATTTTATTGTCTTTGATGTTGACAAGTCAAAACATCCCCCCCTTCCTACATCCGTCACCTTCCAAATACCTATCAAGAACTGGAATGCCACAACTGTCACCCTCTGTGCATGGGATGGCCACTCTTCCAAGCCCCTTGGCATGTTCCACAATTGTCCTATTACTCTTGCAGAAAAAATTGTTTGTGTTGACATTGAAGTCATTGATACCCCGTTAGACTACAACATTCTATTGGGTCCTAGCTACACTTATGTGATGTCTGTTGTCCCATCTGCGGTTCACCATAAGATGTGCTTTCCTCATAATGAAAATATCATCACTATTGATCAGTTGAAATATTACGAACCAAAGTCCCAGACCTCTCCAGAGTCCATTATTTCTTTGGTGGCCAATAAACAAATAGTTGAACCTCCGACGAGTGTCTCACCTGGATTCTATAAATATTCGTCTTTGCTTGGTTCATTCCCTGGTCTACCGCATCTTATATCTGACCCTAGCTCATCGAATGTTTGCATGATGCAATCATCTCGGTCTGACCTCAAACAATATGGTTCGACTAGTCAGAAGCCTCGCCCTTTCCAACCTACTCCTAGTACTTTGACTCATCCTTCAAGACCTCCTCCTCAAGGCCTTTCATCTATAGCTGGTATCCCTAATCTATTTTCCCTCCTTGAATGGTTCCCCCTGGCCTTAACCATCTGGTATCTGTTCTTCCTAGCCATTACCCCTCTGGTCATATATTATTTATTTCTCCCCCTTCTGCAGTATTTTTGGTACCTGTTATGACTACCGTGACCCTTCCCAACATGACCCTGGGGATCCCAGTTTGGTACATTGATCCGCCAGCCAATACCCCACCTAGTCAACTCAAACCTTACAATGATTTGACCCCTGTCCAACCCGTCGCCATGACCCCTCCCTTTGTTTTTGTGCCTAAGCCACCTCAACATGAATCTACTCCTGTTACGAAGGCCTAGGGTGAGGGGGGAAAAGCCCACAAAAAGGTACCTAAGGACATGGTTTCCCAGATAATACCTACTCCTCCTAAGCCTCTAAAGTGTATACCTCCATGTGCTTTGAGTGATTTTGTCATGCATGCCACTTATAATTGTCCTAAACTGTCTCGCTTCAAACCCATGGTTAACAAAGTGTTTCCTGAGTCTGATACCCCGGAAGTCCATGTTACTTTACCTGATTCAACCAAGAAACTCACAAATTTGTGCAAAAATCATGCTTGTGCTTTCTGTGATTTCCATGGCCACTATACCGACCTCTTTCCCTTCCTCGAATATTTCTGCACCTCCTTGGAAGCGGTTCACCAATTCGAGGCCAAGCGCAACGAGTCCACCTCTCCCTTACTTGTGAGTTTTGCTTCGACACAACCAAAGGAAATGTTGTGAAACCAGCTCCAAAAATAGAAGAAAAGAGATATCAACGCCTTATAAATAAGCCACTTCGAGGGGGCAACCTCTAATACATTACATAAATGAACAATTCTTGGATGATACAATTTACAAAACCTCCTTTCTATATATAGGATTCCATGTGGCCATAATGTAATCCTAGTGGGCCACAATGTAATCCTAGCCGACCTAACAATAATAATTTAGGAGCACAATAATAACAAAATGGGGGTTACAAGGGTACAATAATAACAATAAGGGGGTTACACTAATAAAAATAAGGGACTATACTAGTAATATAGAGACCTAACATGCCCCTCTCCTTTAAAAAAGTGTTGTCCTCAACGCTTGAGTAGCTCTGGATGCTTCTGTATAAACTTCTCATCCTCCCATGTAGAATCTTCAGTGGGTAAGTTCTTCCACTTGATGAGATACTCTGAAATTGATCGATTTCGTAGCTATCAAGTTCTTATTTCCGTGACCGCTTCAGGTTCCATTATGATTTTTCCTTCCTCATCAGGTTCTGGAAATATTGTTTGAACTGGAATATTTTCACCTATAACCTTCTTTAAGCATGAAACATGGAAAACTGGATGCACTCGCGAAGAAGCAGGAAGCTCCAATTTGTATTCCATAGTACCAATCTTTTGCAACACCTTATAAGGACCATAGTACTTTGGTGATAATTTATTATCCTTCTTTGCTTGCTTGAGGGACATTTTTTTGTATGGTTGTAGTCGTAAAAATACCCAGTCTCCTACAACAAAAATTCTCTCGCTGGATGTTGATCTGCCTGTTGTTTCATTCGATTTTGTACCAAATTCAGGTTATCCTTTAGGAGTTGGAGAATTCTTGCTGATGCTCGATGTGATCTTCCACTGCTTGAACCTTCGAATTTTCCCTTAAATATGATGTGATGGATGGTGGATGATATCCATAAAGTGCCATAAATGGGGTCATTTTTGCTGTAGTATGGAAGAAAGTGTTATGCCACCATTCAGCGAGAGGTAACCACTTGACCCATTGTGTTTGTTTATCAGATACAAAACAACGAAGATATCCTTCCAAAAATTTATTTACTATCTTAGTTTGACCATCAGATTGAGGATGATAAGATGAGCTATGAGCTAATTGAGTACCCAAACAAGAAAATAACTCCGTCCAAAAATTTCCAGTAAAAATGGGATCTCTGTCGCTCACAATAACCCCGCTTCCATGTAGCTTTTGAATTCTGTCCATAAATGTAGTAGCAACTGTACTTGCTTTAAATGGATGAGATAATGCACAAAAGTGTGCATACTTGGTAAGTATATCAACTACCACCATGATGACACTCTTTCCTTCTGACTTAGGTAAACCTGTGATAAAATCCATTGAAATCTCCTCCCAACGTTGACTTGGAATGGATAAAGGTTGTAGAAGTCCTGGGGTCTTAATTGTTTCCACTTTATTCTGCTGGCAAACCAAACATCCCGCCACAAACTTTCGAATATCAGATTTAAGGCCATCCCAAAAAAATTCTTTCTTCACCCTGTGGTAAGTTTTTAAAAATCCTGAGTGTCCTCCTAAAGGAGAAGTGTGCAATTCCAGAAGAATCTTTTGCTTTAGTTGGGAATTCTTACAAAGATATAAGCGATCTTTGTACCATAAGGAATCATTTTTCCAACTAAATGTATCAGATGTACTAGGATCTTGCTGCAACTTTTGAATGAGTGTCCATACATCTTTGTCCTTCTTCCATTCATCTCTTGCTTCGGTTATCCAATCCAGTTGGATAATAGAAATGGCACAAAGAAATGATTCCACCTCTTCATTCTTTCTTGAGAGTGCATCTGCAACAACATTAAGCTTTCCTTTTTTGTAGATTATTTCAAAGTCATAACCCAACATCTTTGTGACCTATTTTTGCTGCTCTTCTAAAGATAGTCTTTGTTCCAAAAAGTGTTTAAGACTATCATGATCAGTTTTTACCTTGAAGTGTCTTCCCATTAGGTAAGTTCGCCATTTCTTTAGTGCATGCAGTATTGCTAACATTTCCTTCTCATAAATATGTTTCTGTAAATACTTTCCTTTGATTGGACGACTTTCAAAAGCAATGGGTCTTCCTTCCTGCATTAAAACTGCACCAATTCCATTTCCTGAGGCATCACATTCCACAATAAAGGTTTTTGTCAAGTCTGGCGTAGCTAAGACCGGTGCTAGGCACATTGCCTCTTTAAGATGTTCAAAGGCCTTAGTTGCTTCAGGAGTCCATGAAAATGCATATTTTTTCAATAATGTTGTTAGAGGTGCTGCTATTCTCCCATAATTCTTAACAAACTTGCGATAATACCCTGTTAACCCGAGAAATCCTCGCAACTTCTTTATGGTTGTGGAGACTTTCCATTCCTTAATGGCTTTAATTTTGTTAGGGTCTACTTTAACACCCTCGTGAGATACAATATGACCCAGATATTCCACCTCTTGTACTCCAAAGAAAGATTTGGATGTTTTTGCATATAATTGTTAATCCTGCAATAGTTTGAGCACCCTGTCAACATGTTCAACATCATCCTTCCAAGACCTGCTATAGATTAGTATATCATCAAAAAATACGAACACAAACTTTCTAAGGAAGGGTTTGAAAATGGAATTCATCAACCCTTGAAATGTAGAAGGTGCATTGGTAAGGAAAAAAGACAACCAAAAATTCATAATGACCCTCTGAGTTCGAAATTTTGTTTTTGGAATATCTTCAGTCTTCATTCTAATTTGATGATATCCTGAACGAAGATCCAACTTGGTAAAATAAATTGCTCCATGTAATTCATCCAATAATTCATCAATCACAGGAATGGGAAATTTATCTTTAATGGTGAGCTTATTGAGCTCCCTATAATCCGGACACACTCGCCATGATCCATCCTTCTTGTGTACCAATACTACAGGAGCAGAGAAAGAACTTTGACTAGGTTGAATTATACCCGCCTCTAACATTTCTGCAATCATACGTTCAATTTCGCTCTTTTGGAAGTAAGGATATCTATAAGGCCCGATGTTTGGAGGAACACTTCCTGGAATCAAATGAATAGCATGATCATGATCACGAATAGGTGGGAGTCCTTTGGGAGTTTCAAACACCTTGGAATGATTGTCCAAGGCTTGTTGGAGATCTGCAGAAATAGATGATTTTGATGTCGGAACTTCTAGTGAGCATAATTGTGCAATTATTCCTCGTTGTTCTTTCTTTAGAAGCTTTGTCATGACATTAGAGCTTATTATCCTTCCTGGCTTCCCTTCAATACCCCGTAATTCGACTTCCTTTCCTTCTGAAAAAAATTTCAAGAAAAGTTCTTGAAAATTAAAAGCTACCGTCCTCAAAGATTGTAACCATTGTACTCCTAGTACAACATCAGCACCTCCCATAGGAATGGAAAGCATTGGACTAGTCAATACATATTCCCCCATGGTTAGCTTGATATTATGGAATTTTCTAGAGAAATTTATAATTCCTCCATTTGAAACCATCACTTGACATTCTGGTGCTGGGTATAGGAAACAATTTAATTCCTTGGCTACCTTACAATGAATAAAATTATGGGTGCTACCTGAATCAATCAACACTATCACCTTTTTCTTCTTCATATGTCCTTCTATATTGAGAGTTTGAGGAGTGGTAATTCCTGCCAGTGCATTACATGATATGGTCGGATTCATTTCTTGCTCTTCTAGGGCTAGTTCCTGGTGTATATCCTCTTCTTGTTCATTTTCTTCTTCCTCTTCACAATCTATGTAAAATAATTTCTTCTCAGCACACTTATGACATTTAGTGTATTTGCTATCACAACTATAACAAAGCCCTTTTGCTCTTTTTTCTTCCAATTGTTGTGGTGTCAACCTTGTAGGTTATGGAAATCTAGGTGTAGCAACACTTCCTTCTTTATAGAATTGAGTGGTAGGCTTCCTTGTCGTCTTTATTTTACATTCAACTTTTATTGCCAACCTGAATGCCTTCTCCAATGAATCCGGTTCCAAAACGCGAACTTCATGTTGGTTGGTATCCTTTAAAATGCCTATCAAGAGATTGATCCTCTGTTCCTCTGGAATATCAGTTACCCTTATATTCAATTTTTGGAAGTCCTCAATGTGTTGCCCCACTAAACCCTTTTGTTTGAGATTTATCAATTGGCTAAAGAAGGTGTTTCTCTTTTTATCCTCATAATGTGCTATCATTTCTTTCGTAAAAATTGACCAAGTGACAATTTTTTTACCGGAGCAAAGCCATCGATACCATACAAATGTATTTTGTTCTAAATGTAAAGTTGCAATGCATACCTTTTGTGTGTTTTGCACGTTATGGAGATCAAAATATTGCTCCATCTGTAGTATCCATGTTACAGGATCCTTTCCATCAAACTTCCTCATATCCATTTTTGGAATATGGTGGTTCTTCTTGCCAATATTAGAGTTTATGAAATCACAATTAACATTTATTTTTTTCTCATCATGAGGTTCTTCTACTATCTTTTCACCATTAGGAAACATTTCTTGTATCAACTTTGTCAAACCTTTGATGTTTGTTTTTAGATCATTCTTCATGTTTTCATGTTGTCTTTCATGTCATCCATCTTAGCTTCCATGCCAGCTTCCATGCCATCCATCTTAACTTCCACGCCATCCATCTTAGCTTCCACGCCTTTCTTCAAACTATCCATATTCACTTCCACACCTTTCTTCAAAACTTCCATTTCACTTTTTGTTGCTCTTTGCGAGAGTGAAATTTGTTGCACTTGCTCTTGTAATTTTGATATATCATGTTGCAATTATTCATCTTCATGAGTCATAGTAGAGCCTTCTGAAGGCTTAACGGGTGTTGAATTATTTTTACGGGCATACTTTAGAACCCAATACTGATATCTATTCTACAATATGCCCTTGGAATCAATTCAAATTGATTCTTTAAACAAGACTTATGCAATTCGGAAAAAAAAAAATACACACCTTTTTCTTGATTTTGAGGAGCTCGATATTGAAATTGGATTATCTCTGTGATTGTAGCACTTCAATATTTGAAATTTGGTACCAACATATCCCTCTGAATTATCTTTCGAATGCCACAGGTCTGACTTGATTTGGATTCTCCAAGACAAAGTTGTGTCCAATCTCCCACAATGACCTAATTATGGACTGGTTCAGTAGAGCGAACTTGTACGACTTGACACGTGTCACTGTTTCATCCTTCGCCTCTAAAATTTATAGCCAAAAAACTACATCCCGTGTACTTGCAAACTCATTTTACGGCACTCCATCCGATGTCCAGAGAGAGAGTTATTGAACTTTTCCGACGATCACCTCTTTGAGATGAAATTTAGGAGCCTGAAAAAGCACTACCTTCCACAGATTATATCTCCAAAAATATTGCGAACCAAGCTCTAAAAATTTTTGACAAGTTTCCTCAGGATTTCATCTTTGCATCATAAAAAATTCAGATTTTTAACCTTCGTAGAAAAAAAGTTATAGCGCAAATGCCACGATAACTTGTTTAGGAGCCCGAAAAGAGACCTAAATTCCACAGATCATATCTCCAAAAATATTGTGAACCAAGCTCTGAAATTTTACGATGATGTTCCTCAAGATTTTGGCTTCGCACTCTAAAAATTTCAGCTTTTGAACATTCCTAGAACAAAATTTCTAGCAAAAATGCCACGATAACTTGTTTCGAGCAGCGAAACCCTAGAATCCCAAAGCTCTGATACCAAATGTTGGGAAACCAACTACAAAAATAGAAGAAAAGAGATATCAACGCCTGAGAAATAAGCCACTTCGAGGGGGCAACCTCCAATACATTACATAAATGAACAATTCTTGGATGATACAATTTACAAAACCTCCTTTCTATATATAGGAGTCCATGTGGCCATAATGTAATCCTAGTGGGCCACAATGTAATCCTAGCTGACCTAACAATAATAATTTAGGAGCACAATAATAACCAAATGGGGTTTACAAGGGTACAATAATAAAAATAATGGGGTTACACTAATAAAAATAAGGGACTATACTAGTAATATAGGGACCTAACAGGAAACATCCTCTTCCATTAGCATTCCCCCTCCTGATGTCGAGATGATCGAGCCTTCGACCACTATCCTCTACCTGTCATCATCTATGAGATCCATGGTGGAATACCCCTCTGGGGCATACCGTTTTGTTTCACTTGACCTCCCTTCATTGATCACCTTGGGCTCAACATCGGTGGATCCTTCATCTACTTGTTATTCTATCATGATGATGAGTCAGGTAGCTTCATCGCATCATGTGGTCATCCTTCCACCATTCACCCCATATTTTACTGTGATGACGACATTATGGAAGAATTTACCACCCCTGAATTTTTCTATCCATCCCATAAGAAAAAATGGCACCATCCGTGTCTATGATGACTTTTGCAACCTCAGCACAAGTTGCCCCCAAGGCATTTGGTGAGCCCTGGTATTGCACCAAGAATGCTGCAACTCCCAGGGGCTGCCCTACTTTACTTTATCAACCCTGGGTTTGTACAAACTTTGAGGTGACAGTGCTATATACAAAGAAAATGCATTTTGTTCATGTCATCCTCTTTTGCTTCACGAAAGGGTGTTATTTGTTAAATTATGAGAACAACTGGAAAGTAAATTGCTGGAAGGAAATGACAGAAAGGAAACTGTACTAAATTTCTGGAAAGGAATACTAAGAATGAAACTAATTTAATTTGCAGAAAATAGATAGAAGAAAGGAAGTTAATTCTATACCACACTTAACTTGGCCAAATGGCTAAATGCACTCTACCTATCCTATGATCTATCTACCATACTCCTATCCATGCAACTAAAATATCCATGCCTTAATTTTAATAAAAAAGAAACAATTTGCATCTTAGAGGGTAGAAAAAAGGCTAAGAGGGCTAATGGGGGGTTTAACACATGAAATGAGGTTTGGAAGCGGAAATAGGGGGTTAAACCCTTATAAAACTTTATGATGGCATGAAAAATGGCTTTGGAGAAGACAGAGGGGGTTAAACCCTTAGGAAACCTTATTATAATGTAAGAAATGACTTCAGAGCGAGAAGAACTCATTAATGCGATGGAAAAATGCGATGGACCGCAAAAGTTGAGATGTGCGATGTCGTAATCGCAACTTTGCAATTTTAAATGGATGTCAGTAAGGACTTAACATAATGAACTAAATGGTGCGTAGTGCAAACTGCGAAGAGTGACGTGGTGGGTCGCAAATCGTAATATCGCAAGTTTACAAGGATAGCGATAAGGATTAACGGGAATAGACTAAATGGTGTGCAGTGCAAAGTGCGAAGGGTGATGTGGCGGGTCGTAAATCGCAATATCACAAGTTTACAAGGATAGCAGTAAGGATTAATGGGAGAAAACAAAAATTTGCGAAATGTGATTTGCGCTAGGGTAAAGTTTGCTGGCGGCGATTTGCGATGTGATAAGTTTTGCGGGATGTGATTTGCGATGTCGTAAGTTTTATGGGATGTGATTTGCGATGTGGTAAGTTCTGCGGGATGGGATGTGCAATGGGGATGACGCTGTGGTGGAAAAAGCTAAGAGTTGTGATTTGTGATTTCGCAATCACAAAGAATGAGTGGTGAGTGTTAACGGTAGAAGGTAACCGATGCGTAGAGCGATTTGCGATTTCACAATATCGCAATCACAAGGAATGGGCGATAAGTGTTAAGGTAATCGTTAAATTTTGTGATTGCAAAGTGCAATGTATAGTGGTGGGAGTCTTGAGGAGCAAAGGCAGAGGTTGGGTTTTTGGTGGTTCTATATGGTTTTCCATGTATTTTTCATAAAAAGGGTAACCCAGCTGTACACAGAGAAAAACAGAGAAGTAAGGCTGAAGAGCTTAAGGGTGTTTGAAAGAAGGTAAGTGCAGTACTATGGTGAGAAGTAAAGGAGGGAAATGGAAGCGTAAGAGCAGTGCTCAGAAGTGAGCACACCTGCAGGTTCATGTACGGGAAACAGACAGAAATGCGGGATGAAATAGTGAAGGAAAGGCTTGGACTTGATAATACAAATTCTTCTCTGAACTCAAACAGAAAGAAATTTTTGCCTGTGGGAAGGTCTGCTTCTACTCGAACTCTATGGACGGAGATGAGAGGGGGGAGACTTGACCACATTTTTGGATTTTTTCCTCTATTTCACTATGCATAAGAAATTAAAACTACAACAACACAAAAACTAAATAGCAATGAAACTTATCAAAATCAGATCTAACTTAAATGATAGAGGCAAAACTAGCTAAATGACAGAAAGGAAAAGATAATAACAACATAGAAGCTAAGGTACATGGATTTCACCCCAACCCACAAGCCTAGCCCTCTAAACATAAATCAATCAAATGAAATCAATATTCTCATTTCATAAAAGAATAACTGCATACATCTCTAAAAGTTTCGATCCTTGAATAAAACAAAAAGCTTCAATAGTTCACAACAATAATTCTAAATGGAAGCGAGACAAGGATAGACTAACTCTTCCTAGCTCTAGCTCTACTCTATTTATTCTATAGGGCAGCTATCAACAACTCTATAGAAAATGGTGATTAAGTCCACTAGACTCCAAGTAAACCACGATTGAGTGCTCTCCTCTTTGATTTTCTCGACTGCCTAGGGAATTCGAACTGCTGGAGAGAATCCTTGGGGATCCTTAGGCTGCTTGTGGAATTTGAATTGTTGGAGAGAATCTTTGGGATCCTTAAACTTCCTTTAAGGGTGAACAATCCTCCTATAATTTCTCCTTGTTGTCTCCTCCAAGTCTTTTTGATAAAATATTTATAAAAATTCTTAATAAATCATGATTTTCTGTGCTCAACCTTATATTAGGCACTCAGAGTATGTTAGCCTTAATCACCACTTATAGTAGAATCATAAACCCAAATAATAATAAAAAATCAAGAAAAAGAGATCTAAGAAGGAAAAAAGGTGACTATTAACCCCTCCAAATATGTCTAATGATGGAGCTCATTAGCAGTGCCCCCACACCATCCACTATTCAGTTTGCAAGGGGTAGATATTCTACCCATAGCATTCCATTTAGGAGTGCTTTTTTTATTTCTACCTTGCGTCTAGGTTGCCAGAATCATTCATCATCATCTCATATGTTGTCTTGTGGCATCTTTCAGATGGATCCCCCATCCACACCATATATTGGCTATGTCGATGGTGTAAGTCGTTACTCCTGGAATCTAGCCTCGACGGCATGGGCCATTTTTATCCCCTTGCATTCGCTTGTCCTCTCTATCGGTGTATGCATTGGTGTTGCCACCAATAACTAGGCCGAAGCTAATGTAGTGATAGGTTTGTTATTCTATGCCCTTGACCATCGCATCATTCACCTTCATGTTCATTTAGATTCTTTGTTGCTTGTCATGTAATTAAATTGTGTTTATCCTATGCATAATCTTGTCCTTTTTAGGAGGAATTTACAAGTGAAGCTCTTAATGCGTGAATTTGAAATCATTACATTCATTCATGTACCTAGTGCCCATAATCACTATGTAGATAACATTGCAAACAATGTTCCAGATTGGCATTTATCACATGCATTTAACACAGGACAATAACCATAAACCATAAAACGATGCATATCGATTATATGTGTTATCCAAATATACAATGTTTTGGATTCCATTAACTCTGATACATATGACATGCGCATAGCATGTTACAAAAAATGAAAATTGGGGCACCTCATGACCCTACATCTAATCACTATCTGGAGGGTCTTGGGCCAATGGTTTGACTCCTGCAGCCCATAGATCATGCATCTCCTGTCCAGTCATCGCCATGCACTACATGACTCCTCGCCACTCTAAGGGTAGACCAATACATGGCTATATGTATTGGTCATCAAGGTCCTACCCACCGTGCTCAGAAACACTGGTCAACAGCTTCTCACATCTATGATGGATATCCTCCAGGAGGGCCACTGCATCCTTATTTTGTGTTCCCCTCGATCCACTAGGTTATGCAGCTCCTGCCACTACAGGCCGTCCCATATACCCAACATTTTGAAACTTTAACATGCACCATAAAAGATAAGCATATTTTCACTTACCATCTGGCCCCCATGCACAACCTGGAGAAAGTGGCAAGTCTGGGTCACCATGATAGTTCATCCCACTATAGGGATAGTCATCTATGTATGATGGCATCTGATCACAATATGCAAAAAAATTGGGTTGGAACACATGTCTGACTACCCTACCTCCTCCTCTACACAGTAGCCACCCCCAATGATGCATCCTGGGCTCTCGCGGGCCCCCATTCTAGATCTGTATATGAGGACGAAGTGTCGAGATCTTCTCAAAGAAGAGTGAGCAAAGAACTATGTCATATGCATAGTCATGGTTCAACTGCTGCTTGCATAGCGATAGCTTTCATTTCAAAGATGACAGCATCATCTCGGCCCACCCATAGTAGGTCCCACTCAATACTCCCTCAACCAGCATTAGTGCCCCCCCAGTTATTTGGTGGAGCACCTGGTTTCCCAGGATCTGCAGCACCATTGTGGCCACAACACGAGTCTCTAGCTTCTCTACATCTCCGATCGGTATCCACATGCCTTTCACATGGACAATCGCTCAATAGTGGCACTCTACAAATTCCATAATGTTCCACCCTCGCGATAACACTGGTTGTGTTTTTCCCACCATCCCTAGTGGTGGGAGATTGGTCACTAAATATATATCCTGAACCGTTAGCTTGATCCGGTGCCCCTGAACTATAAAGATCTCATGATCTGGGTCCCAATAGCTGACTAACTGGGCCAGCAAGGGCTCTCCTACCCTCATTAATGGGTTCTCCACATATTTAAGGACCCCAAACCTCACCAATGCGGCACAGACTACATGATCCCCTCAGATCTCAAAACGTAATGTATCCAAGTCTCTCTCCATCTAGTTGATCCTCAACTCTTCCATACCTCCACAAAACCATCATGTTTGTCAGCATACAAAAAGGAAAGACGGCATCATAACCATAAAATCCTAGCTCTCAGCCAAAAAAAACACTAAAACTCCTTCCTCTGATAGGTCACAGTTTTCAAGCCATTTCCTGGGATAGGTCGCAATTTTCTGCCCATTACCTTCTACCCAGGTCACAGAAAAGATCCCAAAAAGTGCAACTAGGCCGTGAGGAGGAGTAGGGGTATGTTTCTGAGCTCTGGGTGCATAATCTGAAAATTTAATCCACCAAATTGAAAGAGTATGGTTATGCCTCTTACCTGCAACTGACAGATCTCGATTCCAACGGTTAGTTTATCCACTACGATCGCCACAAGATTTACAACCTTTTCTCCTCTCTACATTCACCACATCTACAGTTGCAAATGAATCATGTTGGAGGGAAATTGCCTTATTAAAAGAAAAACCCCATATTTTTCATTCGCCAATTATGACCAAACCGTAGCTCGGTTTGACAAACCATCATCACCATTGGAAAGCTCTCACCAATCCCTCAAATAGGTATCCTTTCATTTTTGGTGATTTGATACTTCACCTGGAAGATTTTTTTCTAAGAAGGGTCACTTTGCCACTTCTCAAAATCGAATTTCTTCACTTGCGACACTTGTACTTGGGGCACCACTTTGCCTTCATACTTGTCGATGCTCATGTCGATTTTCATCGTGAGTAACCATCTTGTACTCATGGTTTTATGAACCCCACCAGGCCTCTTATGTGTGGAAGAATCATCGAGTCACCCTTGTTTGGAGCATCTGAGTTGAGTCATCATCACATCCATGGAGTCTGTCTTAATTTCCATTTGTTTCCCATCACAGTCTTCCATCGTTCATTGCTTTTTCCCTCTCTCGTGTCGCACATTTTGGTCTTAAGTCATACTTTCCCCTATCCCTTCCGAATTCGAGTCAGTAGCTTCCAGGTCATCCATGCCTTTTATGCTCTAACAAGGGAAGTTGCTAGCCCGCTACTCAGTCCCTCCCATTCCACCATAATCCCTGGGGTTAGTCTATCAATCACTCTACTATTATCCCTCATTGCATAGTTGAGGATTCCTCATTACCTCATATATGGCAGACCTCCTTCTGTCAACATCATCTTATTCATTCTAGAATATAGGTCTAGAGGGAGGTGTACCTTGGTTCCAGCTTCCACTCTTGTTCGATGCCTCAAATTAGGCAAAGGGACCCTTTTATTTCCCTTTGACTTGATTTTTTCTCAGTTCCAGCTCCTTATGGCATGATCGAGATCCGTATAATTGATGGTTCAGTGATGCAACAAATTGTACCAGCGATTCTCGGGTGTGTGTGAGATGTTTTCAGATCTCATGAGGGGGTGGCCCTTCAGGTAGCCCCCCTACATGCCCGGATGACCTCTTTCCTATAACCTTGGATGCAGCTATACATATTTGATGTTTCTAGTGTCAGCTGCTTGCAATGCCTTTTTAGTTTGCATGTATCATTCATATTTTTAGAGCCCTTTCCTATTTTACAGGGCCTCTTTGGTTATTCTTCTATCTCATGTACTCAGATATTATTGTATAAGTCTTGGATGTAGTCCCAGGCATAGTATGCAAGTGGGATCCATTATGTTTTTTCTCTGGTCCATGATTATGCCAACATGTACTATATAGCTCACTCCCATGTTTGCTGGCCGCACCATTATTATTTTTACTTTGTTATCCCGGTGGGAATAGGTATGCCTCCCCCGCCTCATTCAGATTAGGTACTCACTTGTAAAAGAGACTTGTCACACCTATAAGTATCACCTCCTCAGGGTCTTGTCCTCTCTCGCTTTAGTCTATCTTATATTTCTCTCTCTTTGACTCCCCTTTGGTGTCTAGTGATTTTGTTCTTACAACGTACTTTGGTCGTACGATTAGCTGCTAACGCTCGCACGTTGGGGGGAAATCCGTTACACAAATTTTTGGTCATCTTACCTATTACTATTAGTCCATCTAATGCAACTAACAACCACATTTGATGTTAGGGTTGTTTTTTATGCACAGCTAAAGTGAGATTTTTTCATACGCTTGTGATTAGAATTCACACTAACAATCCCACCAACTTTAAACAGATGCATGAAGTTACAAATATTAAAGGTGTCTGAGAACAAATTGATTGGTACTCTAGATATAGCGTTTCCAATTTCTATGCAGGCTTTTGTACCTGCTTCTAATAATTTTTTTGGGACAGTGCCAACATCTTTAGCCCTGGGTACCCAACTCCAATTATTGGATTTAAGAAAAAATAGATTAGCAGGTGAGCTTCCTCATTACCTTTCATATTTTTATGGTATAAGAGTTTTAATTTTGGGTTATAATCAGTTGCATGGGTCTATCCCTTAATGGATAATAAGTTTGACCGAATTGTAAGTGTTGGATTTATCCAACAATAAATTTAGTGGAAAAATACCATCCAATCTTCAAAAGCTCAAGGGATTCAGAATTCTTAATGGTTTCAAACTTAGTGCTGATACTCTAAAAGAGGATTTCGAGGTTGTAATCAAAGGCTATGAGTATATTATCACATATGTGTTTTCCAAAAACATCATTTTGGATCTGTCCAACAACAATCTTATTCGAAAAATACCTTCAAGCATAGGAAGTCTAAGCAACTTGAGGTTATTGAATTTATCTAGAAATTATTTAACATGCAAAATCCCCAAATATCTTAGTAAGATACATACTTTGGAAGAGTTGGACTTATCAACAATAATTTAAATGGAAGTATACCTGAAGGGCTCACTACATTAACCTTGTTAGCATCTTTAAATCTCTCATCTAATAGACTTTGTGACAATATCCCAAAAGGACCACAATTTGACACTTTCAATGTGATTTGATTTCAAGGAAACCCATGTTTATGCAGGAGTACTTTACAACCATGCAAGAACAACAAAATGCATCAAGGACGCATTACTATTAGCAAATATAGTGGATGGTTGAGCCATGTGAATGAACATGTCTCATTAATTGCAGTAGAGTTAGGAATGGGGATTGGGTTGGTGTAGTTGTGTGTATGATGATACTTTGGGATAAAGCTAGACATTGGGTAATGCCCCCTAACATACAACCATTTTATGGAGTGTATGGATTTCCTAAATAGATTAATAGTTTGTTGTACCAAATTTCCATGCCAAATAAATGTTGTAATCACAACATATATCATAATGAAGAATTAACCCTAAAATTGTTAAGTGAAACATCTGCATTGTATTCTTATGTGAAATAAGCATTTATTATTCAAAAAAAATATCAGATTATATATTAAAACTTATATCATATTGCAAGGATACTCTATATATTTTCTTCCTCTCACTTTTACTTACATAACATACACATTACAAGGATGCTCTCTTTATATTGTTCTTTTCAATTTCACTCAAGACAAAATTATACATATGTTCCAGCAACATGAACATTTTTTCCAGCAAGTGTGAAATTTATTTATAATTTTATTTAGTGAATAACGTGGAATAATCTTCCACTGTGTTTGCTCTACATGGATTTATGGGGCCAATTGATAGTCGCGCCCATCAGTTCAATACACTGCCATTGCTTGACATCGTTTCATTAACCCATCACTCACCCTACGCCATCCCGTGAAACCGCGCGGAAGGTATGCTAATATAAAACTAATAGAATCTCATATCCTATTGAATATCTCACATGTCGTTTTGATCCTTGTATATCACATATCTTGTTGATAATTAGCATATCTAACACAAATAATAAGCATATCCCACTACCACTACACTAAGGGTATTTTTAAGACATTTTTTAAGACAAAAGAAATTTTTTGTCTTAAAAAGTCACATTTTATTTTAGTTATTTTATATTGAAATTTAATATCAATTTAATTGTCTTAAATATAAATTTTAAGAAAAAAATAGTGTGAGACAAAAATAGTTTGAGACAAAACTTTATATTTAAGACAAAAACAATTTGAGACAAAAATATTTTAGATAAAAACAATTTGAGACAAAAAAATTTAAGACAAAAGTATTTTAAGACAAAATTTTATATTAAGACAAAAACAGTTTGAGACAAAAATACAAAAGCAATTTGAGACAAAAATGTTTCAAGACAAAATTTTATATTTAAGACAAAATCACTTTGAAACAAAATATTTAAGACATAACTTTATATTTAAGACAATGAAAATTAAGACGAAACCCATTTAAGACAATTGGAAATTAAGACAAATCATTAGCATTCAGAAGTTTGCATTGAGATATCCATGAATGGATAGTGGATAATTGTAATTTTTATTTTTGAAAATAGATATTCAAACCACATGAAATTTAATCATGTCATATTTATTTCTTTTATATTATATTTTCTTTTTTCATTAAACCACATTCTAAAAATATAATAAATAAATAGATAAAAAAAAATTATTTTTTGGTTGGCCACTCAAGGGGATTTGAACTTTGAATCTCATGTTTTAACATAATAATTCATAACAAGGTGATTGTCAACCGAGTTACATTCCATGAACTAAATTTTTTTATTTTTTTTATTATGTGAAAAATTTTAAACTAGAAATTGCACCTAATGTTGCAAAGGAAATGTCGTAAGGCATGAAATAGAGAAGAATCCTGACATATAAGAAATCATTGAATGATAAAAATAAGTAAACAAAACACCATTCAAGAAAATATTCAATGAAGAAGGCTCGTTAGGTACAAGGGATGAAAATTTTGTTTTCAAATCGTAAATTGGCATTTCTCATTCACCGATATGAAACATCAGATTATTCGAAAAATGTTATGGGCACAATAACATAAATAGATTATTGGGGGTATAGAAATGATGCAGTTGAGTGAGTTGTTGAGGAAGTATTTCCTGATGAAGGAGAAGGCAATGGTCCTTGAGGGAGACAAGTTGTCAACTTCAGGAGTAGGGATTGTTGTTAGCTTAAATTTTGCGAGTTGATTTTTTTTGGGTGTGCCACAACCTTGATCTTGCTGATAGTTCAGCAACTACCTACTTGAATGCCTCCTAGGAGAGCTTTTCTGCTAGTTTGTTGATCTCATGATAAATGTGGGTGAAGGATGACCATTCTAGCTCCTGAATGCGTGGCCAAATTTGAGACATAGGGGATTGAAGTCGCACATTCTACCTATAAAACTTGCATTAGCCTAGTCAACAACTACTTGATATTCCCATCTTTTGTAACCTCTCCAAACCAAAAGAAATTTCCAAATAAAGAACAACAAACAATGTTGAGAACTCGACCTTTAAATTGGAACTGGGAGTTGAAGTATATCTAATATGAATTAATTGAAATGAATTTATATACAGAACACAGTGAAGAGAAAGAATAATCAACATATAAGAAGAAATGTACTTTTTTAATGAGATCACCTGGAGATTCTCTGATAATTTGGGTGATATTTCCTTCAAAATTCCTACAAGATATGTTTTCAGTAGGATGTACGAAAAGACACGAGACATTATTGCTATGTAACCTGATCTTGCACGAAAAATGAATTGCTTCACCCAAATGAATACCATTTTCGTGTGATCTCCAGATGTGGATAAAAGTGCATTATATAAGAAATTAAAAATTTTCATGAACTTCCAATGAAAGTGAGTGCATCGATCAATTTTAAGTTTTTTTTTCCATGTTGGTCTCTCTACTATAGAGTTTTGGGATAATTGCATCATGTGACTAAACTATATTCAATAAATACTCTTCCACTTACCCTGATATTTGAGGAGTAGTTCATTTTTATGTGCAGTAGTATGGTCTGTGATCTCCTAATTGTGAACTACGTATAACATATCTAATTGGATGCTAGCCAAAGTTTTCCATGGGGTATAACATACCCAATTTTCACCCTCTGAGGGTTGTCTTGCCCATGATCACAGACAGCTTCTGATGACTGCTATAATCAGGCCACTTGCAATGGTTCTTCTAGAGTTTAAAGGAAACACCTTCTTGAAGAAAAAATAAATAAATAAAACAAGAAAAAAGGTTGTAACAAATTATTTAGACAACAACTAACAACCCTCTTGACGTGGAAAATTCCAGCCGAATTGAAAGAAGCGAGACAACTCAAGGTATTGCAGAGATAAATTAGGACAATTTTGCAACTTTTTCAAGGATGCAACAAGAACTTTTTCTACACATAATAAACAAATATTTGCAAATGAGAAGATACCACAGTGGGAATGCACAAGAAGAAGAAACAAATAAATCAAATTCAATAAAGGAAGCACAACCACCACTCCAAACTCGCTTCTCTAAAACACATACAACCACAATAAATCCCACTGAAGCTTACAAATTTATCGAACCCTAACTTACTAACAAATTCAACAAAACAACACGCTAAAATTTGTTGAGTCACCCCCAAATCAATTAGTAATTATTGCATGAATGTACATTTGTTTTTAATTCTATTTAAAAGGTTGAAATTCTCTCAAGAGCGTATAGAATATATCCAAGAGTTTAAAAAATGGAAATTTGGCCTACCTCCATAAGGTATCATCACACCCGGATAGGTGACAACATACAAGTCTAAATCTTCTACCTCTAAGTCACAATGGCACTTCAACATGTCAATAACATACTTTCAACAATGCTTAATTAGTTTTTTCTATTGGCCAAAGAGATGTACATCCATTCATCCAAAAATAAACATCTCAATCAATCCAACACCATAAATTGTGCTAAATAGTTCATCATGTTATTTCAAAGATTACAATATGGTCTTATATTAGCTCATATATTCCTTGAACATTTGAAAGCCAATCTATCTTCTCATAGTAGACCGGAAAGATTCATGCTCTAAAATATTAAAAAAAAAAGTCAACAAACTAAAATATAAACTTTAAATCTAATATAGACACTTCATTCTTAGAAACATGATATCTAATGAAGTTGATACATGGAAAAAAAGGCTTCATATATTATCTATCACATGTCAAACCGAGTGATCAAACACATGCATAGAACACATCAGAAATAGGGTTCATAGATCAACCTGTATTCTATGGTTTCAAACCCTTCTTTGTTTCCTTCAAGGGAGTTTCTTGAGGTCTTCAAAAAGGCTTAATTTTGCTAAGAAAATGGATTTTTTCTTTCACACATGTATGGAAACGTACTTTCCAAATCATATTGTAATAGATTCATAGGATGATATTATTGGTATTAACTACACCTTCTTTGGAGACATAATTTTTATTGTAGGGGTTGGTACCTCTATTGGATGTGGTTGGTGATGTGAAGACTACTCAACTTATAGTAAAGACTCATACTAACTTTAACAAGCTTATGGATGCTTTTTTACAAATGTAGACCCCTCTAAGCTTAACTCATTGGATTCTTTTTTTTTCATGCTAATTATTGTTCTCAACTTTCCTTCTCCAAGGGGTTGAGACTATTTGCTTCATTTATTATACATGGCCCGATGAAAGAAGAAGAATGGAGATTATCTCCACTCTTTTCCATTTCGATAAGTTACAAATAAAAAGAGTCAAATTCTATATCCAATAGACTAATAACCTCTTGATACACCTTTAGTGAGCTATGCATAGCTCTCACCTATCCTTGTAGCTCAACAAAATGACAACTAATAGCTCCAAGACACCATAATAAATGGATTAGTTGTGAAGTTGTCATTAAATGATTGCCTCCAAATGTTCAATTCTCATGAATTTTGGGGGAGGGGGATATTTTGGTGTATTGAATGGGGTAAGGGGACATAAGGGTAGCATGAATGGGTAGAAGTGAGAGGTTCGAGCATGTTTTAATTTGATCTATAATCCTAACATTAGAGAATGAGAAGGAGCCTTAGGGCCTTATGGTATAGGGGCTAGGGGACCTATCGTTAAGGAAATGAGAGAAATTGATAGGGGAACCCCCAATAGTTGTGACAAGGGGATCAAGGGCCACATTATCACAACCCATATGCACTTAACCCATAACCACTAAAGTCCATATCCCTTTAACCCCAAAACCACAATCCCTTAACCCCTACACTCATAACTCATAACAAATTAACCCCTTGATCCCTTAAACCCAAATCCACTAACCCCTTAACCCCTAACCCCTAACTTAGAATCCTTGAAAACCATAAACTTGTTGAGGCCTTGGAATTCCACTGCCAAAACATGGGGGAAAACCACTTGTTCTGGACCTTAAAGCAACTCCTTTTCCATTTGGTGTAGTGGCTCTCACTGGGGATAGTGGAACCAGTTTCCCAATAAGGATGATTTTGGGGTGTGTTTTTTATTATACAACATGCAATGGAAAATGATTCTAATATATCACATGCATCTATCTAAACTATCTATTTTATTATATACCCGAGTTGTTTCTTCCTTTATGTGATCCAAAAATATATCCCTCCACTATTAGTAATGTAGATTATTTAACAGTTGAAAGAGATGAAAATTATATAAGATGATCCTTATAACAAAATAGTTTGATTTGAATAATTGTGAAAAATATATCACATTCATATGTCTGATTATATATTGGATAAGAAATCACAGATAAATATTAGAACATAAGTGCATGTAACATTCATCTATAATAACGTTTCAAATATATAATGCAATAAAAAGATGATTGTCAATCTATAAAGCAAGACTTAATACAAGTGAATAGAAGTACCATATGTACGAAGTTTTGCTCATGTAAACTGATAGTAATTGATCTTCTCCTCTTCACTTTCAAGCAATTTAAAGAGTACATTAGTGCAATATCAGTCAAACAGCTTTAATTGTCAAAATATAACAGATTGTGTTCCATTAATTCATCAAAGCATTCACAAACTTATAATAGTGAATTCTTTGCAAATGTTTTTGAAAATTTTCTGTAACCTTCTCTAAATGCATGAGAGGGGTTTAAATACTAAACTAACTATGTTCTAAAATAGATTATTACAATAAAATAGAGGAGGTTTCAAACAACCATCCTTGTAAGAGAAACTTTAAGTATAATATAGGAAAATAAAGTAACAATATGACTTAAGAGTTTTGATCTTTCTTTTGGATTTCCTCCCGAAGTTGACAAATATCTAGCATGGGCTTGAGCTGAGCTGGCTGTGAAATCTGTGATCTGACCTGTCCTTTGAATATTTCATTTGAGAGTGTTGGTTGCAATCTTCTTGTCGAATTTGTTAAAGACTACATGGTCTGGTATTAATGATAAGGTTTGATCAGAAAATTACAATAATTTTCTTGATCAAATTTATTTACTTTTTTAATTGTTTCGTCGTGCATTTTTTACTTTTATTTCCATTGTGTTTCTATCTGTTTGACTTCTAAGAGCACTTCAGATGTGCACTTTTTGATAAGTTTTTCTTTCACAAGCTATTCACACATAGATTCAAGAATTACCTTTTCCAACTTGAATGCTTTTGATGTTGCTTTCTCTGCCTGCTTTATATGGACTTCCCAATATTTGAATAATATTTCCTTGTGGAACTTATCTACCTGGGGTAGATCAGCTTCCTTGCCTAAGTCTGATGCTTGCCATTGAATTTGTTCATTGATTTTCTTCTCAATATTCTCACATTCAAGTTTCTAGATAGCTATTTGTTGGATCAAAATTTTACTTGAATCACAATAGGAAGCAGTAATTGAAGCTTGTTGGAAAAATACTTCTTTTTCTTGCTTTAACTTATCTTTCACATCCAATGCCTCCTTTATGAATTGTTCTAATTGTGGTTGGCTTTGTAATTTTGGCCATTGCTGCTTCTAGTTGTGTTTTCTTCTCATTGATTTCTGATTGATGCTGTAAATTAAGAATCTCAAAATATTTTTGAAATTGGGCCATCTTTGATTTCATTTTCTCGTTGGAGTTATATTTTTCTTGGTGTAACAGCATCTCTAGTTCCTGTATTCTATCTTCCTTCTGCTTTAGTAATATTTTAATCTCAGTAGCTTTATCAACAGTGGCAGTAGCATTTTCCACTACAAACTGTGATAGTTTGGTTAAATGTTCAGTAGGATCAGTTAGGGGATCGTTCCATAAAACTTCAACAGATTCATTTGTAAGATTTGAGACTGTATTATCAATTTTTCTCTTTTTTCTTCTCTTGACTATAGCCTTATGACTAAGACTGTAGAATATATCCAACAAAGGAATTTCCTCAACTTTTAACACTATCTGTTCTGTAGGGTAAGCCAGAATGATCTCTCGATCATGAGTTTCTGGAACTTGTTGTGTTGGAGTAACAATTTCCACTAACTTCTGGGAATGTTCAGGTGTCTAAAAACTAGTAGCTTGATTAGTATTGGGATTGGCTTTATGAGTTTTTATTGCTTCAGAAAACTGATCCCATTCACTACTCAAATTCTTTGGTTGGGACTTCTCTGACTGATCAAGTGTATCTTAAATGTGTTGAACTTCTTAAGAAGTTGACTCTGTTCCATTACTTCCTTTTTTCTCCTGCATCTGAATCTCTTGGATTACTTGATCAATTATGTTTTCTGGGCTTCCCTTTCTATTTTTGGATTTATTTTCATAATGATCCGAATTGGGAGATTGATGTTATGATTTCCCCGACTCATCTTCAGACATGTCTTTTTCTTCATTATCCAAGCTAATACTTGGAGTAGGTCTATTGACATCTTCAATAGTTAACAAGTTAAGAGGAATTCTCTCCAGTCTCTTATTTCTGTATGTTTAGAAGGCCTCCAAATAATCTTGGTTGAGTTGACTGGATGCAAACTTAATTATATCTGAAATATTTTCCATACCTTGAAAGAAATCATCAAATCTGTCTATTTCTTTTACAAAAGGCTTCATTTTGAGTTCAGTGATGTAGTTTTTAATTACATCATTTGAACCATATGACCATTTTGGAATTACTGCAAAATTCAACAGATTAACCTTTGAAACTTCCTTGTAGGCATGACCAATATCAAAAAGTGCAAAGGTACCGCACTGTAAAGGAAAATTAGGCCAAACGACCTTCTTAGCATCTTTAAGCTGTTTAGAAATACCATTAACAAGCTGGTATGCTATCTCTCTTGCAAGTAACTTATCAGGAACATAATATGGTAGGATGTGGGGAGAAGCATAACTCCCAAATACTCCGACATATGTGAAACTCTCCTCTGCAAACCATCTAGCAATATAAAACATATCTATACTAGCCTCTTTGGAAACCCTAGGGACTTTCTCATTGAATATCATCTGGTGCATAGGAAACATGACTCTATGGAAGCTTTTGTAAAAATGTAAATGGAAGTTTGAATCCCAAAGGGCTCTGTGAGAAACATGGATTTGGGTAGGGTATTGGGTAGTCCATTTCCATCCCATTGTAGAAAAACTAGAAGAAAAGAAAATTGCATCCATGACATAGGCACTCATGTAAAAGGGAGGTATTTCTCTTGATGAAACATTTATTTTAATCCTATACTCCATGATGTCTCTAGCTAAATTATCAGATCAGATATTTTCCTAATTCAGAATTTAAATATTTGACAATTGTGTCAATTAATGGGACCCAATCTACAGAAAACCTAAAAATCCATATCTGATGAAACATTGCTTGTAAGTCTTCTGCCCTGAATGACCCAATATTCTCACCTTTGAATCTTTGAATGTTCTGTCTTCTATGCTTAAGTGGTCAATTACCCAACTAACCATGTCTATATGAGAAGAATATTTGGCCTTGCTGCTACCTTATGGACGAATGAACATGCAGCGTCGAATTAGGTCAGGTCTAAAAAAACAGATTCGCCTGCTGAAGCAACTTTGGTTATTACCCTTGGATTTTCGTTTTTGAAAAATTGATACATTTCCTCCCATGAAAAACTATTGCATTCCTTGTTGCAGTTGGTGTCTGAATATAGGGGAGACATATCTAAGTCTTCGATAGTTGATGTTTTGTCAATTTCTTTGTCTTTCTTGTTCATTTCAATTTTCCTCACTCCATTTAGTGATCTCCTGATTTCAAGAAAACAGAGCGAACATTAAAAATACATGGAACAAAGAGACAAATTTGTCATTAATGTATTTCAAACATGCATGAATAGATATGAATCTATCAAAAACTTAATTTTATTAAATGTTATTATTCACCAATAATA
The DNA here is from genome assembly GCA_034641835.2 of Pinus albicaulis. Taxonomy (NCBI): domain Eukaryota; kingdom Viridiplantae; phylum Streptophyta; class Pinopsida; order Pinales; family Pinaceae; genus Pinus; species Pinus albicaulis. Next base: position 135,641,446 of record CM076572.1, on the reverse strand, counting down.
TTTTCATCAAATCTCTTACACCTTCACACAAAATATCTATCAATCAATTTAATACGTTAGATCTCGTATTTCAGTTTGATATGACATAATTTATTTCACATGCTTGAGTAATTAAATTCCATTCATCACATATCGCAACTTATAACTTTTTTCATTTATGATGTTACCCATAAATTCTGCAAAATGTGATCTGCGCAAACCACACATCGCAACTTTTATGTGGTAAATGAATTTGATTTTGGTTAAGTCATGCGAACTAGGAAGTGTGCATTCAGGAAGCCAAGTGGATGTGATTTATGGGACTTTGGAGCTTTATGTTTATTACTTTATTGGCTCTTCAGGTCCGCATAATCGCAACATATACCGAATTGCTTTATAAGTTTGATCGGTTAAATGAGGTGCAATGTGATTTTCGTTTATAACAGCGATTAAAGCATTTGCAATAAGATTTTAATTACAACTTTGGAAATATCTTAGCGCATTTCATAGCCTGCGTGAGTTAGTGGGTTTCAAGTCTTTTAAGTTTGTAAATTATGCAGTTTTCGATGTGCACTAAGGAATAAAGCGGAAAAGCACAAACGAACTTTATTTCCTAAAGTTTTTTGACTTAAAGCTAAAAATAAATGAAAAATGAATTTCCTAATTATTTCTAAAGGGTCCCCATTTATTAAAATAAATGTGGGGGTGTTGTATAGCACAACAATTGGTGATTCACTTGGGAGAACCAGTTATCTCTGACTAAATTTTTGAAATTTATGAAACTTTTTTAAATAAAAATAGTTTCAAGAATGAATTTCAAACAAATAATATCGTACTAAGCAATGAAATTTCCCTTGATTACAATTCATAAGAACCCCTCTTTTAAAGATATAAGTATGAGAGTCTATATCAGTCTTTACTCAGTTCAAAAAAAGATAAAGCAAGTGGCTCTTACATATTAGCTTTATAAATATTTATCTTTAATCACAGGTAGAACCTCTAATCCAATAGGCAATTTAAGCTCTTCGTAGGGTTACCTTTTACCCAGCAATGGCCCACTGTCCCATCGAGTGATTCTTACAATTTCCAAAAATAAATTCTAACTTGATACAATTGACCTTTTTTGAAACTTTTCTTTTTGTATCATATTTTTATTTACTTAAAAGCCATTGTCTTAGCTTGGTAACCAAATAATGACAATGCCATTCACTAGTATTTAAATTGATCAAACTGGATCTTGATGAGACCCCTTGTCCTCTTGATATAATCTCAAGTCATTACCATGTTTTGGTAGGTAGTATTGGTAATGTCAGTTCAACTATTTCCCTATGAACATGGTAAACAAGATCATGATGAGACTTATTATGTTTGAATTTTTTCTAGTTATAATCTTTTTTTAATTTCTTTAAAAAATTAATAAGTTTTCTCGGATGGGGTGAATCACTGGTCCTTTTGAGGATTCTGGATGATAATGTTGAGTTTTAGATTGCTTTAATGTAAAATAGTCTTTACTATGTTAAGGGTTTTTTTCTTGATTGATGACAGAATAATCATGCTATATAAGGACGAGAGTTCATCAGAGAATAAATAACTTCAGTGAAATTGCATCTTTCAGTGAAAATAGAATCTATTTGTCTTTCAAATCTTTCGATTGTTTCCTTAACATTTCTTATTTCTATAAGTGATAAATAAAAAAGGATCATCTGAGATATTTATTTGAAAAGACAAAAATTTATACTAAGAAACTTTGATTTTCCTAAGGAAAATAAAAAGACGCTAGTATATAGGGAATAGAAGGGGTTACCTCCTCTGAAAAATATTTTTTCAAAATATGTCCATTAATAGGAAAAGAATCTCTTTTTCCTGATAGATCTTGCAATAAGAATGTTGATGGGCCTATTTCTTCAATTATTTGAAATGGACTTAGCCAGAGTTATTGAAACTTCGTGTGTTTACCTTTTTCCTTATGAGCTTTGTCCCATTTCAATACCAGATCACCAATTTGAATTTTTTTTGGAGTAATAGAAGTTGAATCAAATGAGGGTGTTACTATCTGTTGATTATGTGCATGGGTATGTTTAGATTTTTCTCTTTATTCTTCTAACTTGAGAATTTGATATTGTCTAATTTGTAAAGAATAAGAAGGAGATTCAATAATAAATTGTACTAAGGAAAGAGAGCTAATAACTACATTGGTAAGAATTACAACTTCTTTTCCATAGACAAGATTGAATGGAGAAGTGCCAATAGAATTTGTCTGAGTTATTCGGCTTGCCCAAAGAGAAAATATCAATGACTTATGCCAATTTCGTTGGTTTTGATCAACAGCTCTTTTGATTATTCTAATCAAATTTTTGCTCGTGGACTCTGCTAAACCATTTCCTTGTGGGTAATAATTTGCAGAAGACTTAAGTTTAAAACCTATTTTGATTGCAAATTCTATCATAGCAGTTCCTGAGAAGTAAGATGCGTTATCAAACATTAAAGTGGTAGGCAAGGCAAACCTAGTTATGATATATTGGTCGATGAAATCAATGATATTCTTAGAGTTGGCTACCTTTAATGGAATTTCTTCCACCCATTTAGTAAAGTAATATGTAGTTGTGAGAATATATCTATGCTATTTGGAAGAGTTATGAAAAATATCACCGATTATATCTAATCTCCATTTTTCAAATGTTGTTCGATATTAACTGGCTGTAATGGGAAGGCTAGCCTCCTTTGTCTTCCATATGCACTTTGACACACTTTTCATTTTCTTGCATATTCATGAGCATATTTGAAAAGTGTAGGCAAATAGTAACTTGCATGTGAGATTTTTTGCGATGTCATATTTCCTCCAAAATGTCCTCCAGTTAGTCCATCATGGAGTTCCTGCAAGACTTTCTTTGCTTCAGATTTTTATAAGCATCGTAATATTATAGAATCAAAATTTCTCTAAACAATACATCATTGATTAATTCATATTGCTTGGCCTTTAATCTCATATCCCATTTTGTTTTGTAACTGAGTTGGCTCGGAGCATATCTATTCTTCAAGTAAAATATGAGATCAACATATTGAGATTGTGCATCGTTGAGGCTTACCTCTAATATTCGAACATTGTTACCTGAATCTTCTTCTAATGATAGAGGGGATGCTCCTGTAAGCATTCTACAAAAACCTTGACCTCTATAAATTTTAGAGGGTCTTATTTCTACATCATATTATTGTAAAGCGGTAACCCATTTAGCCCTTTTCTCTCCTAATTCTCTTTGCATTAATAGTTGTCTCACTGTAGAGAATGGAACTATGATTTTGGTGTGAGTTTTTAGGAAAAATGGCCTAAAATTATTTATAGCCTTAAAGATAGAAAATGCTTTCTTTTTAATAGATGAATAATTTAGTTCCGCACCTTGCAAATTGGAACTGAAAAATGATATTGGTGCTTAAATTTTTTGGTCATTAAGTTGTGTTAAAACAATGGTGTATGATGTATCTGATGAAAAAGTATATCAAGTAAAAGGATTAAGAAATTTGGGGGTAGTCAGGAATGGAGCATTGACAATGGATTTCTTAATCAAATCAAATGCTTCTCTTTCATTATGTACCCATTTAAAGTTTGAATTTTTCTTAATCATGTTTTGTAATGGTAAAACTATTTGTGAAAAGTCAGGGACAAACCTTTTAAAAAAATTAATTTTCCCAAGAAATGACTACATAGCTTTCTTGTTATGGGGGAAAGGAATTCTTTTAATCTCTTCAATTCTTTCAGGATCAATATAGATACCTATTTTTGACACAATGAATCCTAAACATTTTCCTTCATCTAATGAAAAAACTGATTTCTTTGGGTTTAATGAGATGCCATACCTTTTACGTCGTTCAAAGACTTGCTTTAGGTCATTCACATGATTGGTTACTTGTTTATAAAATACTGTAATGTCATCTAAATAAATGACCGCTGATTTATGAGCCCCCTAAAAGTTGTGTTCGTAGCTCTCTAAAAAGTTTCACCTGCATTAATTAATCTACATCGCATCTTTTGATAGGCGTAAGGTCCCCACTTAGTCCTGAATGTAGTCTTTAATCTGTCATCTAGATATACAAGAATTTGGTTATAACTCGAGAATCCATCTAGAAAGGACATAAGTTTAGAACCAGCTACTCTCTGCAGTACTTGTTCCATGGTTGGTAATAGAAAGTTGTCCTTTTGACATGCTTTGTTTAAATTCCTAAAATCAATACAAATTATAATATCGCAATTCTTCTTCCTGACAGGTACCAAATTTGATACCCATTTAGAATGTCTGGCTGGAAAGATGATTTTTTCCTTGAGGAGTTTTTTCAACTCTCTTTTGATTTGATTTTCCAGATTTGGATGAATCTTCCTCAATTTCTGTTGTATAGGTTTTTCTTCTGAGATCATGAGAATGGTATGTTGAATAAAAAAAATATCATATGTTTTAAGATCAATGTAATCTCAAGCAAAGACACTTTTGTACATTCTAAATAACCTATTAAATGATAATATTTCTTCGGAAGATAGACCAAGTCCTAGATTGACATTTTGAGGTTTTTCGCCAGTTCCTAAATTTACTAACTCAAATCTTAAGGTAGAGCTTTGAGTTTTTGAGTTAGTAACTCTTTTAAACCTATATTTCAAATCATATAGGTCTTCTAACTTGACAACAGACTTAGGAATAGGATTTTCGTCTTGTTCTTCCTCAATATGAATGTCATGTTCATTTTCATCCAAAATTGGACTATCATAAGATCCTTTAGATGTTAATAAATCTATGATATATGTCATCATTGAATACTCTCCAATTGGTAATATTATCAGGAATAGACGATCTAAAAATTATTTCAATGGAAAATCTATCGGGACTAATCTCTTGAGATGGAATTAACTTTGATGCTACATTAGCCAGTAGATCTGCACTAGCATTCTATGACCTAGGTATAGAAGAAATATTAAAGGCTAAGAAATGAATGGTTAATACTTGGAATAATGATTGATAATGATTTAAATGTCCTGAATTACAATGAAGGGTATTTCTTACCTGTCTAACAATGATTTTTGAATCTCCTAGGACTTTCAGATATTTGATATTAAGATCAATTTCTTTGTACAAACCTTGGACTAATGCTTCGTATTCAGCTATATTGTTTGTACAATTGAATTCTAGTCTGCAGGCTAACATGATTTTTTCTCCTTTTGGGTTTATTAGAATACAGCCAGTGCCTGCACCATCTTCAGATTTAGAACCATCAAAATAAAGAGTCCAAAATAAAGAATTAACTATTGCTTCATCTAAAAAAATTATTCATTTGGAACTATCTGTGTAGGAAAAATTCTCAATCTGAGAAACAACTGCATTATCAAAGAAAGGTGATGGTTGAGCATTGAAATTTCCCAAAAATGACTATGCTCAGTAGTTTTCGATAATGTTATTATTGAATGCTACTAGCTCATTTACTCCTTCAAGATTGGTGACTGTATGTTTCATGAACTTTTCACAGTCTGCTTGAATTTGATTTGGCTTTCCAGTATATGGTAGCCACATATGAGACCAGTCTGTTGCAAAATATTGATGAAGTTTTTCAGACCAATCTCGGCTTAAAAATAAGCCGTAAAACTCAAGAATATCAACCACCAATATATCAATTATTTGAGTAACCTTGGGATTTGATGACAATCTGATGGAAACATAATTTATTTCTCCTACCACCTCTACTATGGTTCTATCAAGTTGTACTATATGAACATGAGAACTCTGAGGAGTTATGTTCAACTTAGTACAAAATAATTTTGGACTTATATTAGAGGAAGCCCCTGAGTCTATTAACCAATTATGAACATTTTTATTATAGATCTCATAGATTAAGAGAAATGGAGGAGTATGAGAGATGGATCGATCACCTATCATAATCAAGTCTGTAGCATATATTTTAGTTGAAGGAGAAGGTGGCTTACCCATATCATTAGCATCTTGTAATATTACTGGAGCAGGTGAGGTTAAGGCAGGAACCGCATTTAAGTCTCTAAGTAAGATTTTATGTTGCTGCTTTAGTTTAGTAAGCTCGCGAATTGAAATTTTGGCCCTGGTTTTCTTCATATGTTCAACTAAATTATACTCCATAGTGTCTGAGACTACCATTGTCTTAGATGTAGGTGGGGTATCTGAAGTAACGGGACTTGTTTGTGTAGCCTTTGAAGTAGAATTTTTTCTTACTTTTTAATCCTTAGCAGGCGTTGAAATCTTTTGTTGTTGATTTGGTTGTGTTTCTTCAATAGTATTTTTGCTCCTTGTACTTACAGGTAAAGCTTCATGTTGTTCTTCCTTTGGTAGGATGAAATCCCACATTCCATTTAGTTCAACTTCTTCTCCTCATCATCTTCTTCTTCCTATGTTTTCTCTTCCTCTGCATCTTGATCAGATTCAGCATTAGATATGATATTTGGAGGTTTAGTATTAGAGGACTGACCTTTCTTAAAATTTCTGAAAGTCTTTTTTGAGCTAGAATTTTCAGCAACTTGTTTCTTGATATCTGCCATCTCATTTTTCATAGTCTTCAAAACCTTTTGAATACCTTCCACGTCAAAAGGGTCTTTTGGCAGCTTCTTTTTAGAATAATCTTTGAAATATACCTTCTTTGATTTTCGATCTTCTTGAAAAATCTTTTTCTCAAGAGCGGTTATGCATTTCTCTACAGATAGAGATTCCTTCATGTTTTCTGCAAGTGTTGGCAGTGTTTCTCTATCAACAAAAATAGCTATATTGGATGGAAGAGATGAAATGTACCACTCAATTTGAACTTCTGCACCAGGAACGGATGTAGCAGGAATTTTATTGAGTAATTTATTAAATCTTCAATTAAATATTTTTATCTTCTCACGTGTTTTAGCTTTTAGATTTGATAAATCATTGATGAGCATAACATTGGTCCTGTCATCCCTAAACTTAGCTAAAAATTTATCTTCGAACATATTCTAGCTAGTTATAGGGCGGGTAGGTAGTAAAAAATACCAAGATCATGCAAACCCTATTAGAGTATATGAAAATAATCTTACAACACAATCCTCTTCACCTAATTCCTTTAATTGATAGCTAACATAAAATTATTAATATGTTCTTCTACCAGAAAACCATCATCATGATTAAATTTAGGTAACCACCTTTTAGGATATTTTGGAAGAGCATGAAGAGGAGCAGGCATATTTACAGCCCCTGGATTGTTCCATGGATGGTCTGCCACTGGAGCTTGGGTGGGTGTTATGCATTGAGTTTGAGTTGAAGAAGAGGCAGGCTGAGTGCTAGGACTAGTTGAAAGGATAGTAGTTTGAGTACTAGAACTAGTTAAAGTAACACTGATTGTTGGAATGAAAGTTGTGGAAGTGAACGGAGGTAATGATGATGAATGGGATAAGATCTCGCTGGTGATTGACTCTAGTTGAGTCCTCTTTATTCTCTTTCGATTAATATTGATGGGAAATTCAAAAGGAAGAATTCATGTATTTTGAATTTCTAATCGAGTTAATATTCTTCGAGGTTGTAAAGAAGACAAAATATTGATATCTGATAATTGAGAAGATTCAGGCTTTTCAGCAGAAATGGATACTCTCTCTAACTTTTCTATCAAATACTGAACCTTTGGTAAGCTTGATGAGAATCAGGAGATAGTATGGGTGAGTATCACTAGGAGACTTAGGAGAAGGATAATCAAATTCAGATTTTAAATATGAGGATCTAGATAATTTTGTTGAAGTTGATGGGGATGTAAAGGGAGAAAGACTCTTAGATTGACCTTTAGATTTATCAAACCTTTTTTCCACTCACAAGGCCCTCCTTCTAGTGCCATAATGTTGAGGCCTCATAATTCCGCTACCAAAACATGGGGGAAAACCACCCAGTCTGGACCTTAAAGCAGCTCCTTTTACGTTTGGTGTAGTGGCTCCAACTGGGGATACTGGGACCAGTTTCCCAATAAGGATTATTTTAGGGTGTGTTTTATATTACGCAACATGAAATGGAAAATGATTCTAATCTATCGCATGCATCTATATAAAATATCTATTTTATTATATACCCGGGGTGTTTCTTCCTTTATGCGATCTAAAAATATATCCTTCAAGTATTAGTAATGTAGATTATTTAACAGTTGAAAGAGATGAAAATTATATAATATGATCCTTCTAACAAAATAGTTTGATTAGAAGAATTGTGAAAATATATCACATTCATATGTGTGATTATATATTGGATAAGAAATCACAGACAAATATTAGAACATAAGTGCATGTAACATTCATCTATAATAATGTTTCAAATATATAATGCAATAAAAATATGGTTGTCAATCTATAAAGAAAGACTTAATACAAGTGAATAGAAGTACCATATGTACGAATTTCTACTCATGTAAACTAACAGTAATTGATCTGCTCCTCTTCAATTTCAAGAAATTTAAAGAGTACAGTAGTGCAACATTAGTTAAACAGCTTTAATTTTCAAAAGATAATAGACTATGTTCCATTAATTCATCAAAGCATTCACAAACTTACAATAGTGCATTCTTTGCAAATGTTTTTGAAAAAATTATGAACCCTTCTCTAAATGCATGAGAGGGGTTTAAATACTAAACTAACTGTGTTGTAAAATAGATTATTAAAATAAAATAGAGGAGGTTTCAAATAGCCATCCTCGTAAGACTAACTTTAAATACAATCTAGGAAAATAAAGCAACAATATGACTTAAGAGTTCTAGTCTTCCTTTTCGATTTCCTCTCGAACTTGAAAAATATCTACCATGGGCTTGAGTTGAGCTGGTTGTGAAATATGTGATCTCACATGTCCTTTGAATATTGAATTTGAGATTGATGGCTACGACCTTCTCGCCGAATCTGTTAAAGATTACAGGGTCTGGTATTGATGATAAGGTCTGATCAGAAAATTTCAATAATTTTCTTGATCAAATCTATTTACTTTTTTAATTGTTTCGTCCTGTGTTTTTGCCTTTTGTTTCCATTTTGTTTCTAGTTGTTGGACTTCTGAGAGAATTTCAGATTTGAGCTCTTTGATAAGTTCTGCTTTCAGAAGTTGTTCACACACAGATTCAATACTTTCCTTTGCCAACTTGAATGCTTTTGCTACTTCTTTCTCTGCCTGCTTTATTTATACTTCCCAATCTTTGAATAATATTTCCTTGTGGAACTTATCTACCTAGGGTAGATCAGCTTCCTTGCCTAAGTCTGATGCTTTCCATTTAATGTGTTCATTCATTTTCTTCTCGATCTTCTCACATTCAAGTTTCTAGATAGCTATTTGCTAGATGAATATTTTACTTGAGTCACAACAAGAGCTAGTAATAGAAGCTTGTTGGCAAAATACTTCTTGTTGTTTCTTTAACTTAGCATTTACATCCAATTCATCCTTTATTAATTTCTCTAATTGTGGCTAGCTTTGTAATCTGGTCATTGTTTCTTCAAGTTGTGTTTCCTTCTCAGTGATTTCTGCTTGATGCTGCAAATTAAGACTCTCAAAATATTTTCGAAATTGGGCCATCTATGATTTCATTTTCTCGCTGGAGTTAGATTATTCTTGGTGTTAAAACCTCTCTATTTCTTGTATTCTGTCTTCCTTCAGCTTTAGCAACATTTTAACCTCAGTAGCTTTATCAACAGTGGCAGTAGAATATGCCCCTGCAAACTGTGATAGTTTGGTTAAATGTTTAGTAGAATCATCTAGGGGATCTTTCCATAAAACTTCAATAGATTCATTTGTAATATTTGAGATTGTATTATCAATTTTTCTCTTTTTTCTTTTCTTGACTACAACCTTATGACTAGGACTGTAGAGGATATCCAGTGAAGGAATTTCCTCAACTTGTAACACTATTTGTTCTATAGGGTAAGCTGAAATGATCTCTCGATCATGAGTTTATGGAACTTGTTGTAGTGGAGTAATAGTTTCCACTAACTTCTCGAATGTTCAGGTGTCTGAAAACTAGTAGCTTGATCAGTATTAGGATTGGTTTTAGGAATTTTTATTGCTTCAGAAAACTCATCCCATTCACTACTCAAATTATTTGGTTAGGAATTTTCTGACTAATCAAGTGTATCTTGACTATGCTGAACTTCTTGAGAAGTTGTCTCTGTTCCATTACTTCCTTTTTTCTCTTGCATCTCAAGCTCTTGGATTACTTGATCAATTATATTTTCTGGGCTTTCCTTTCTGTTTTTGGATTTATTTTCAGACTGATCCAAATTGTGAGATTGATGCTATGATTGCCCTGACTCATCTTCAAACATGTCTTTTGCTTCATTATCCAAGCTAATACTTGGAGTAGGCCTGTTGACATCTTCAATAGTTAACAAATTAAGAGGAATTATCTCCAGTCTCTTATTTCTGTATGTTTTGAAGGCTTCCAAATCATCTTGGTTGATTTTACTGGAGGCAAACTAATTATATCTGAAAACTTTTCCATACCTTGAAAGAAATCATCAAATCTGTCTATTTCTTTTACAAAAGGCTTCATTTTGAGTTCAATGATGTAGTTTTTAATTACATCATTTGGATCATATGGCCATTTTTGCATTACTACCAAATTCAACATATTAACCTTTGAAACTTCCTTGTATGCATGACCAATATCAAAAAGTGCAAAAGTACCGCACTGTAAAGGAAAAATAGGCCAAATTTAGAAATACCATTAAAAAGCTGGTAGGTTATCTCTCTTGCAAGTAACTTATCAGGAACATAATATGGTAGGACGTGGGGAGAAGTGTAACACCCAAATACTCTGGCATATGGGAAACTCTCCTCTAAAAACCATCTAGCAACAGAAATAATATATGTACTAGCCTCTTTGGAAACCCTAGGGGCTTTCTCACTGAATATAATCTGGTGCATAGGCAACATGACTCTATGGAAAATTTTGTAAAAATGCAAATGGAAGTTTGAATCCCAAAGGCCATTGTGATAAATATGGATTGGGTTAGGGTCTTGGGTAGTCCATTTCCATCACATGGTAAGAAAACTAGAAGAAAATAAAAGTGCGTCCATGACATAGGCACTCATGTAAAGGGGAGGTATTTCTCTAGAGGAAAAACTTCTTTTACTCCTATACTCCATGATGTGTCTAGATAAATTATCAGATAGGCTATTTGCCCAATTCATAATTTAAATAATCGACGATTGCATCAATTAATGGGACCCAATCTACAGAAAACCTAGTGGTATCAGGTTTGGCATATAATCTAGACAACATACCGGCAACATAACAGTAAGGGGAAGGAATTTGAGCTATTGGGTACGTACCGAGTTTATCTATCTTAAGTTTGCCTTGGTCTTCTCTCCATTCCTTTATGAATTTCATTAGATTTGGATTTTTTGTTCTAAAGCTTTGAAGAAAAGCCTTGTCATATTTTTGATGCAGGGAGGGTAGATGGTACATTTATTGTAAGTCTTCTGCCCTGAATGACCCAATATTCTGGCCTTTTGAATCTTTGAATGTTCTGTCTTCTATGCTTAAGTGCTCGATTACCCACTTAACCATGTTTGTATAGGGAAGAATCTTTGGCCTTGCTACTACCCTATGGAAAAATGAACATGCAGCATAGAAGTAGGTCAGGTCTAAAGAAACAAATTCACCTGTTGAAGCAACTTTGGTTATTACCCTTGGATTTTCATTTTCAAAAAATTGATACATTGCCTCCCATGACAAACCACCACATTCCTTGTATCAAGTGGTGTCTGAAAACAGGGGAGACATATCTGAGCCTTCGGTAGACGATGCTTTCTCAATTTCTTTGCCTTTCTTTTTCATTTCAATTTTCCTCACTCCGTTAAGTGATCTACTTATTTCAGGAAAACAGAGCGAACATTAAAAATACATGGAACGGAGAGACAAATCTGTCGTTAATTTATTTCAAACATGCATGAATAGATATGAATATATCAAAACCTTACTTTTATTAAATGTTATTGATCACCAATAATATTTTCAAATCAAATCTCTTACACGTTCACACGGAATATTTATCAATCAATTTAAGATGTTGGATCTCGTATTTCGGTTTGATATGACATAAGTTACTTTTCATAGTTGAGTAATTAAATGACATTTATTACATATCGCAACTTATAACTTTTTCATTTATGATGTTACCCATAAATTCTGCGAAATGCGATCTGGTTAAATCTCACAATGCAAATTTTATACGAGAAATGAATTTTCTTTTGGTTAAGTCATGTGAATTGCGAACTGCACATTCAAGAGGTCAAGTGGATGTGCTTTATGGGGCTTTGGAGGTTTATGTTTATTACTTTATTGGCTCGTTGGGTCCGCATAATCGCAACTTATACCAAATTTCTTTATAAGTTTGATCGGTTAAATGAGGTGCAATGTGATTTTCATTTATAATGGTGATTAAATCATTTTCAACAAGATTTTAATATAACTTCGAATAGAGCTTAGCGCATTTCATAGCCTGTGTGACTTAGTGGGTTTCAAGTTTTTTAAGTTTGTAGGTTATGCGGTTTGCGATGTGCACTAAGGAATAAAGCGGAAAATCACAAAGAAATTTTATTTCCTATATTTTTTTGACTTAAAGCTAAAAATAAATGAAAAATGAATTTCGTAATTATTTCTAAAGGGTCCCCATTTATTAAAATAAATGTGGGGGTGTTGTATAGAACAACAAAACCCTAATCCCATATCCTCTTAGACCTTGACCCTTAGCCCATAACCCCTAACCCCTAAACTCATTAACCCCTAACCGCTTAACCTGCTGACACCTAAATACCATAAGCCTTAGGCTCTTAACCCCTAAATCCCCTGACATGTAAGCCCTTGATGGTAAATATTTAACCCCTAAATCCCTTAACCACTAAGCCATTAACCTCTAACCCTTAAACCACCTATACCTCAACCCCTTAACCCCTAAACCCCATAATCCCTAACCCTTTACCCTTTACCCTTAACCCCTTGCTCCTAAACCCTTAAACCCCTTAACTCCTAGAACCCCTTATCCTTTCTCCCAAACCATAGGTTTTCCAACACTAATATTCTTGTTCACATTATGATTTCTCCTGCTAAATACTCCAACTACAACCTCTAAGAACTAGTAGGGTCCAAGGAAAAGAGCTACAAGGTCCCCAGATCCAATCTACATTTTATGGACAATCACATTTCCCCCAAATATCCTCCACGTATTTGCCTTGGTGTATTGGAGTTTGAAAAATACATAGGATGCCACAAGTAATCCTAATCATAAGACTCAACTTTCCTAATGACTAGGAGGTCTTAAAAATCAATCAACATCTTAAATTATACCTAAAATTACTAAAATTTCGTATCCCAAATATGAAATTAGAAAGTATAAAAAATTATAGGGCAACAAGGAAACCAACTTTCTCTTCTATAAATCTCTAAGACCTTCTAGAGGAAAAATACAAATTTTGAAATAAATTGTTGAAACTATGCTCTTGCATCAATAGCTACCAATGTATCCTTGTAGGCCACCCCCTTTAACAATAGTAATACCAATGTCCTTTACCTAGAAGGAATTCCTTACATAATTCTCTCGTAGATCCTACCAAGCTTGAATTTTTTTAGTAAAATGGATGTTCACCCTACGAGATTCTAACCTCATGGCCTAACATAAGGCATCTCTCTATGTCACCCATGACTATTGCATTAATGGTACACTATTAAAGTGCAACAAACTTTGAATGGATCATTCTTTGTATTGAGTTTCATGGAGAGTATAGGGGAGTTTTTTTATCAAGTTTTTTAATTTTTCATCATACTCGTGAGAACTTTCTCCAACCATTTTCTTAATCTCCTTCATCTTAGTGATTTTTTGTTGTTCAGCGTTTAGCCTCTATAACTTAGATATAAATATTGCCTTTAATTCATCTAAGGCCTTAGCTACACCCTCAAGATAAGTCTATATGAAATTCATGCACCAATAGAGAAGCTTCCCCCACAATGTGGTTAGGAACTTTATCAACTTAGAAACTAGCACTACAATCCTTTTCACCCTCCTAATGAAGACACATAAGAATCGATGTGGTTTTCATCACCATCACCCTTCATAAAGTTCTTGGAACTAATATAACCATATCGTTGGTTGGGTTGTTCACCAAGACAAAACCTTATGGACATGTTTGAATAATTAGGCCTACTCCCCCACTTGAACTAATATTCAAACATAAAATATGCCACTTCTACCTGTATTCCCACCTTCATTTTGTTTTCACTACTACTATATCCCAAACTACTAAGAAAAGGTGCTTTCGAGTCAAAAGTAGAATAAAAATTTGGGATTACCTCTAGGATTTTAAAATTCATAGGGTGTTTGGTTTGGATTGGATCCACTTTTCGTAGGATATATCATGTCTACTACTTGACCTTCCTCTATCTCAAACAATTAGAACACATTATTAAGTGTTTCTTCCTCTTCTTTATTTCTGATGATATGTCTCTCCATAAGCTAATCAATACCTTACAAACCGAGGCTTCCTTCTAGAAAATCATGATTCATCTAACTGAACGTGCTCACCTCCTTGTGCCATCACTTATTTTTTCTCTTCCAAATTTCTAGACATATTCTCCCCACCTATTCTTCTCTCCAAGCTCTTTCCAATTATTAAATCCCTTTATTGGAATAAATTTTTGGTATTCTCTTCACACCTTTGAAACCTTTTAAACTCTTTTACTTGTGCCTCTATGTTTCCATCCTCACTAATACCCATTTTCATTACTAAAGTATTCTGATGAATCCCCTTCATTTGATTCATCCACTACTTCTTAATTATTATTGCATTTTGATTAAAATCCTATTTTACCCTCCTTAATACATGTTCTTCCTCCATGGCACCTTATTCCCTTAGTTATTTAATATCAGTCAATCCATTCTAGGTCACCTCCAAGCATTGGTGCTTACTCTTCCATGGTTGGAGAACTATAAAACAAATAAGTTGTGTACATGAAATAACAATTCTCAAATAGTCAAGAATTGGTAACTTTTCCTTATTATAATATATTTATGCATGGGTTTAATCATGCCAATTAATAATTTGGTTAAATATCAATAATGCTAACAAAATTCCTTCCAAAAAATAACAAACACAAGCAATAACATACCAAGCCAATATAGATTCGCCACTTGACCTTCCATATAGGCCAATAATGACAATCATATTTTTTTAATGGGCAAAAGCTATAAGAAATTACTATCCCTCATGCAAGTGAATAGGAGGAAAGTACCAAAGATAAAATATATCAGTTTTCTTTTGGTTGGGTTGTTTTCGTTTTCGTTTTATTTTTCTTTTTCTTTTGTATGGAAGGTGATAATATGACTTTTTCACTGCCTTGCCCCTGCTTGACCCATATCTCGATCCAGATCCAAATTCAATGTCTTCCATAGAGACTGCCAGTGAATAATATTCATTTCTCTACGTATCATTCAACCAAGACTTCGGTTTTTTTTCTTGTGGCTCAGAGTAGAGTAAGGAAGCATGGTGGGTTGTATTTCATGTCTAGTCCTCTGACAATGATTGTGACTAGTGCCATGGGATTCTGATAAAATGTCCATTGTGTAAATCTTAGGAGATATTTTTAGGACAATTTAAATGACTACATGGAGGGGTCTATCCTATGAAATAAAATCTTAGGTTAAATTTCCAGAAGAATATATGAAACTCATATCACTTCTCTGACTTTTTGTGGGATTTGACCCACATTTTAGAGAATCTATGGAAAAAGTTTAGATTTGAGATCTATAGTTTGTACAATTTATGCAAACATGTCATATTTCAAGAAGATGTTTGAAGCTCTCTTATCCTATAAATAAGGGAAAGGTATCGCCATTTGGGCATTTGAGTATATGTTGTTATTCTGAGCTCTCTCTCTCTCTCTCTCTCTCTCTCTCTCTCTCTCTCTCTCTCTCTCTCTCTCTCTCTCTCTCTCTCTCTCTCTCTCTCTCTCTCTCTCTCTCTCTCTCTCTCTCTCTCTCTCTCTCTCTCTCTCTCTCTCTCTCTCTCTCTCTCTCTCTCTCTCTCTCTCTCTCTCTCTCTCTCTCTCTCTAAATCCTTGTGTCATTATGCCTTTAGGCCGAGTTCAACAAGCCTACACACGTGCATTTTGATGCATATGTGAACCTAAAGTGGCAAGACTCCTAAGGACTATAGGGTTTGTCAGAGACTTTTTAAGGTCGATCCACACCTCTAAGTGAATTCTGTAATATGTAAATGGTATGAGAGCCAAAGTTGTGTAAAGACTGTATTTTAATAGGCAAAATCTACAACAAACCAAGAAACCTTCGAAATCTAAACAATGTTAGCTTCAACTTTCATGTTTTCAGTGTGTTTGATAAATGCTCTTAAAGTCAATCTTTGTATTTATAATTTATTTGATGTAATACATAAATTTGATGTTTTATACTAAAATTAAAATTTATATTTTTGAAAAATTTAATAGGTCTCGATTGTTTAGTAAATCCAAAATTAAACAAATTTATAATAAATACTTATTTAAGTAGCAACAAAGTTTCCAAATACATCAAATTATTATTTCCATTAAATTATAAATATAATTACAACTAAGGTGTTATTCTATGAAGTTGGTTGGGAAAACATTATTTACCCAAGCCAATCCTAAAGCCCCATTTTTGTTGTTCCAACAAGTTAAAAATTTCCAGGTGGAAATGGTTTGGCTTCTTTGTCAAGGGCCCCGAGTCATCGAGCCATGGCAGGTTCTTTGGGTCCTCTTCCAAATTGTGGAGTGGCATGGAAGGATCATATAGGAAAATTGGTATGCCCATAATATTACGTTGGCCTCACAAAATTCATGGAAATCGATGTCTGGTTTAATTCACCTTACATGAGCTTAACGAAGTGCTTACAAATCGAGCTGCAAATGGATGTTGCAGATTACTCAAGGTCTCTAGGTCAAACCGCAGCAGGTGGAGCAACCCCATTCAACTCTCATCTCCATTAACAACCGAAGAACAAGTGGAAGCTGAAGTGGCAGTCGGAGTCGGATCAGGTCATCTTTCTGATACCCCTAATGTACCCACAACCCCAATCTCTTCCATATCTTTGTCTTTTACAGAAGCAATCAAATATCAAGAACTGAGCCACCTTGCGACTGTGGCATCCACAAGTGGTGCAAAATGTGGCAGCCATGCCACAGGCTCCCAAAGATGAGGAATCTTAGGACAAGCCTTCACTGTAGTCCAAAAAATAGTAAATTTTCATAACCTTTTCTTTTCTCAATAGATTTATCGCATTAGATTTTTGTATAATCATTCAATGTATTTACATGATATTTTTTTCTGAAATCAGGAGAAAGCCTAGAAAAAAGGGTCTAAAATGAAACCGCGAGCCCAAATTTTCCTTCATGACCAAAATCGATCTGGATCACTTGGAAGATAGATATAGATTGCACATAAATATATAAAAAGGGTGAGGCAGTTTCACATCGATCCCATCAAGTCCTCCATAGCAAATTATATCTCTAATATTGAGTTTTTTTTGAAGTTCCATTCCATGGCGTCTGCAAATAACATGAGCAATGATTTGCTGAGAAATTGTAGCAAGCAGTTGGTGATTGTATCCTACTACGTATTAGTGCTCTTCATCACTTTGATCACATCCCAAAAAGGGTTCAGGAACAATTGAGAAACACTAAATGAGATTTTCAAGGCCAATTAATATCCACTGGTGACAAATGCACATACAATCCAAACGTGAGCACTCACATCTGTTCTGGCACTATCGGAGGCTCTAGAATGAACACCTGTAAGTCAGGCATGCCTCTGAAATGAAGGAATCCCCCTTCCAAGGATGTCTACAACACCGAAATTGGGGTTGAATATTGCACCTCATCCCACCATTACACCACATACAATTGCTATCCTATAATTTCTTCTCGCACACCTACGATTCTCACCCTCAATTACTCTAGAACGTTTTCCCAAGTTCCTCTAGGATGCTTGCCCAACCCATAAAATTAATCGATTCGAGATGTTTGTTGATTTATCTATTGAGGCAAGTGATTCTTCTACTAGTTTGATAGCGATAAATGAAGTCATGATTAGGTATCATGCACTCCTGCGCCATTGTTGCTGCTTTTTGGAGAAGTTGTCCAACCTTTTTAGCCAATAATTGACAACTGACTCCTTCATATTACTATTGCTTTGAGATTGAATTGGAATTCCTCTCAACCTATTCAATGCTCAGAAATACTACTTAATCTGGTACATAATAGGCTCAATTCTCATTACCAGGTCTCTCAAAGAATTCAACCCCTTTTTGCAGCAAAGTGCACTTCTATCATGATGGAAAATTTGGTGGATGGAAACATAAATGCTCACAACAATAAATCCAGAGACGAAGCCAGGATCATAAGTACATATGATGTGATTTTGTGAGTAACATAAATTCAGAGTGCAGAGGGGGAGTTGTCACATGGCGTCCCTCCCTTGCATGTCTGATGCATGTAGTCTATAAAAAATAAAAAATGTGTCACTTTTTATTAAAATGTGGAACATGCTTACTATGCCAAGGATTTTTTATGGTGACTTTTTTGAAATGAATAAAATTCCAAAACCAAGAGTAAGTGCAGACTAGCTTATCTTTTCATTGATACGTGCTTTGATAGGAAATCATTTCATGATTGATAGCTAACTTCTCCCGCTTCTCTTATGTTTTTGGTATTTGACTTTGAATATTTCCTAACTATGTGGCTTGGTTAACAAGTATATCATGGATAACACTCTAAAATTCACCCATAGTTATATTTTACAAGATTATAATGTCAAAATTTTCATCAATCCAATAATAAACATTAAAATACCACAATACGAAAGGTTACCATAGCAAATATGACACTGTAAAGCTTTAGACTAACTCAAGAAATAATAATACTTGGAATTGCCAATACAATTGCTTGAGATAATGCAACCACTTCAATGTTAAAGAACCATTATAATAGAATTGTATGATCCCAAATGTACAACAATTTTTTTATTCGAAGTGTATAATGTGATCATAAAAAGTAGCAATGAGAACCATCCAAATGTGATGCCAAGGGGCAATGATGAAAATTTGAAATATAACATACCAAAGGGAAATGACGAAAATTTGAAAAATAACATGTGTCTTGAGTTGTATTTAGGTTTAAGAATGCGTCCAAGAAATTTATCATTTCCATAACATATTTATAACACACGATGTTATTTCAACCATCAAAGAAACAATTAAAATCTTGAATAACAATTAAATCCTGGACGTGGAATGTAAGCAGTGGGTGGTGATATTATTATGCAAATGTTATTTATAATAGAAAATGTTATTTCAACCACCAAAGGAACAATTAAACTCATGAATAACAATGGAATCCTGGACATTGAATGTAAGTAGTGGGTGGTGATCTTAGTATGCAGATGTAAAGTTATATATGAGAAGCATTCTTGCACCCGTGGGTTGTGGTCTTAATATGCAAATGTAAAGTTATATAAAAGAAGCATTATTTCACCTTTGGGTTAGGAAATATCCATTTATCCTATATGTAGTACATATTTGGGTTAAGAAATATATTTTATATTCATTACACCTTTATGTTTCAAGGGTTATTTCATATGTGCTAATCAAGGGTTTTAAGGGTTTTATTATTTTCCTATGCGCTAAACAAAACCAAAAGTTAGATCATAGATAAACCAAAAAGGGGAGGGAAAAACGGAGTGTGCAGTACAAGCCCGCATCAAAGGTCTAGGAGAATGTGGGCGAGCACAGTTTTACAGGGTTGTTCGAAGCTGTTTTTATCCACAATCATGCAGTTATGTAAAGAGCGATGTTTTCGATATTTTCACTTACTTTTAGCAATCTTATTTATTTATTCTTTTCCACGGTGTCGGGGGGTTTGAGCACTGGTTTTCTCCCTATTAAATTCATCTATTTTTTTTAATCTTTGTATGTTCTCTCTTCAAAAGCGTGATATTTTCTCTCTCCATGCTTCTTGTTATGTAATTTATGAATTTC
Source organism: Pinus albicaulis (assembly GCA_034641835.2). Classification (NCBI taxonomy): domain Eukaryota; kingdom Viridiplantae; phylum Streptophyta; class Pinopsida; order Pinales; family Pinaceae; genus Pinus; species Pinus albicaulis. The sequence goes on along the minus strand of CM076572.1, from coordinate 135,621,434 downwards.
TCTATTTGTGTGGTCTCTTTCGCAGAATTTGTACTTGTTACAGAAAATTTCTTCGATCACAATGAATTCATTTCAGTTATAGAATAATTTGGATAAATTTTCACGTCATTATGCTCTATCCTATATAAAAACACTGCTTTTCATATTATTTTTCTTTTTTTTAAGAAATGAGCTTATCATGTCAAGAAAATTAGAATATAAGCACAACACAACTGGCCAATATAGGAGAAAAATTTCAAAAGGGAAACAGTAAAAGGGCTTTCAGGTATCTGTGACATTAAGCACTTTTAGTAAAACAACTATATTATCTAAGTTGGACTGCCAACAGAATTGGTGAAAAAGGAAACTATCAGAGATGCTTCATGAATACTGGAAGTGTCAAGCACCCAACACATCTCAATAGGTGGGATATTGTTCATCACTGTAATGGTAAATGTCGTGTCTTTCTAGACTCAAAGGTCATGATGGGCTCGTTGTTTCACAGGGGTGAACATGCCGCACTTTGAGGGGAACCCTTGCTTGACCAATCTATCAATGTTCCCTGTTGGTAGGGGAATCAAATTTTTTTATCACCAACCTTGTTTGACCAACCTGTCAATGCTCCTTGCCAGTGGAAAATTTTGCAAAGATCGACAAATTTTGAGAACCCAAAAAACACAATAAATTACATTTTCTCGTTTTCAAACAGCAATTATGGTAACAATGCATGATAGTGAGAATATAATCCTAGTGGAAGGCTTAAATACTTAGTGAAATAATTAATGTATTAACGGCCCCATTAGCAAGCTGCTAAATTTGGGAAATATACAAAGCACAAAATAAATTCAAGCATAAGAGCATTGAGGAAATAGTTTAGATACTTCCAGGCAATAAATCACAAAAAAAATACTGCACAAATTCCCATGAATATAAATCATGAAAAGACTACAAGTACAGACCAAAATTGTTGCCATGGGAAATATTGGAACCTGGTTGAGAAAGGTAGCCCTATCATGGCACATGGAGCACAACTTAGATGAACTTCATAATGGCCAAATTCAACTTCTTACTAGCATTACCAAAATTGGGTCAATTAAATTGGAGGTAAACTTCCATAATCTCAAAAATCAAGCTCTTGAAATCACTATTTCCAACAATGATCCCATGGAAACACTGATCTCATACTCACCTAAAACATTCGTTGGAAGATTTGTTTCCATGGTAATCCAGATGGATGGCATTGCTTCCCTTTTCATGCAGCAGTGTAGGGACAAAGTAGTCTTCTTCCAGAAAATGAAAAGAGCCACATTGCACTCTCCAAACATGAGAATAACATCAAGAACATCTATTTTGCAAGAGGCTGGACTCCATAAACCTTGCCTACAACAAACAGAAGCCAGTGGTCACACTAGCCTTGTTATATGTTACCATATAACAAGAGGTTCAAGTTGTGCTTATCACTAGAGAGAGCTTGGGTGTCAGGTTAGGCTCACAAAGGGATCTTCTATCACGGAAAAATCATTTCCTTCCACAACTAGATCCTTCTACTTGTAGCACACTTGAATACTTTCATGTGCACCCAAAACTCAAAACTAAGTAGGGTACAAGTTTCCTCTTCAAGATGGAAAACCTTGGCTATTACATTTCTAGGAAACCAAATTATTAGAGTTGATTTTGTGTAAGATTCACCAGAAAATAATTTTGGAATGGATAGATGTAGAGTAGTCCCATTGCGTGTATTCATTGTTGTTTGAATTTTGGAAAACTCAATATCTATGAATATGTCTGTCAGATGTCTGTTTAAATTGGATCTCCTCTGATGAAGTCTGACATACTTCCATTAATTTTCCATTTTTTTTTGTTTCTTATTTTCTTTTTATTTATTGCATTGTGAGGGAAACTTAACCATCCAATGCACTCTCAAATTTGCTTCTTCACAAGAAAACCCCGAGTTCCTTTTATTACCCCCTCACTTCCAAGGACAACTAGAGGAGATTTTCTTTGATGATCTACATCACAGACAATGGAGTTGATGATGACACTCAAAATTCTCTAGATAGCTACCCAAAGATGCCTCTCAGCTCAACGCACATGGGGTACATTTTTCCATTTCTTCATATCAAGTGTTTATGCCCAAAGTATTTGACATGAAATTAGGGATTGTGGGTTGAATTAGATAATGTATCATGATGCTTGGAAGTTATTTCTTATGCTTTCTTTTACCTTGGCAGCCATCATCAATCTCCTAGTGAAGTGTTGCCACTCTTTGATAGAAGGGTACTAATGGGGAATTCTGATAAGGGTAATGTGCCCACACCCTTTCCCATATATAACTTGTGCTATTACTTCTAGCTATTATGATGGAATCCTAATGCCTCATCAATACTTTAAATGATAATTTGGTATATTAGTGGGGAACTATGTCTTTGTTGTGATTGAATATGAGTATCCACTAATTTTCCAATTTTTTGGTTTCTTATTTTCTTTTTTGTTTATTGTATTGCGAGGGAAACTTAACCAACCAATGCACTCTCAAATTTTCTTCTTCACAAGCAAAACCCAAGTTCCTTTTGTTACCCCCTCACTTCCAAGGACAAATAGAGGATATTTTCTTTGATGATCTGCATCACAGATGGTGGTGCTAATGATGACATTTAGAATTATCTAGAAAGTTGCCCAAAGATGCCTCTCAGCTCAGCGCACATGGGGTACATTTTTCCATTGCTTCATATCAAGTGTTTATGCCCATTGTATTTTACATGAAAGTAGTGATTGTGGGTTGAATTAGATAATGAATCGTGATGCTTGGAAGTTATGCCTTCTGCTTTCTTTTACCTTGGTGGCCATCATCAATCTCTGAGTTAATTGTTGCCATTCTTCGATAGAAGGGTATTACTGGGGAATTCTAATAAGGGTAATTTTTCCACACCCTTTCCAATACATAACATGATCCCTCTATCCCTTTTATATTGTCCTTCCTTTTAGGTTGGATGTTACATGTCCCCCAAAAATGTCCATGCTTCATAATCCCATGAGAAGGGGATTGGATGCTTAAGGTCAATGCATTTTTATCAAAACAGCTAACTAAATATATGGGGGCTTGCTAGAGAGAAATCGATTCCATGACTTATAAATATTTAGGATCCCTAATATAGGATTCAAATTATGGGAGGTCCCAAGGGGTTTGGATTAGATTCCTCTATCGCTGAATGAACTTACTCGAATGCCTTTTGGTGGTTAGTTCAAACTATAGGGTTTGCTATATATATCTATATATATATATATATATATATATATATATATATATATATATATATATATATATATATATATATTGTTCAACAAAAAAAAGGAGAGATACATATACATTAGAGTAATAATGTGAGAGGGGTGTTACATTCTTCATTAGGAATTAAAGGTACATTTTTCATTTGCAGATATAATTTCATTTTTAGAGTGTATAATAATGTGAGAGGGTTGTTACATTCTTCATCGGGAGTTAAAGGTATATTTTTCATTTGCAGATATAATTTCACTGTTAGAGGCATTTTGATGGCTCCCAAAAAGAAGAGACTCTATATAGAGCCATTACAAAGTGGTTAAGTTACAGGTAGCTTTCAACCATGGAAAATTTTAGGGGCTAATATTCGCAGTCGGGCTAATTTTCCATTGCTTTTCTAAAAAAAAGATTCACCAATTTCCATTCTTTTATAAAAATGATTCACCCAATTTTTACAATATAAAATTATTTAACGTTAAAAATTGCCAAAATTATATAGACAATATATATAATATCATTATAAATGTGATAATTTTACAAATACATCAATAAACATTTTCTAGCTTTCATATTAGGGACCAGTGAGATTCACCAATTTTTTAAACTTCAAGATAATTTTCTATCCTTAAAATTTTCCCTGCATTCAACCATGACAAGATGGAATTTTGTGGGCTAAATTAGACTCCAGAAGCATTTTGGCCCACCAGTGAAAATTGACTAGCGACTTGGAAGGAACTGTCCAGTCAACCCACCCATGATTATATATATATATATATATATATATATATATATATATATATATCCTCCATGTAATTTATTTAGTGTCCTTGAGTTAGATTTATCATTTATTTGCCCAGACTTGCTAAAATCATCTGTAATATCTAATTAGTTGTTAAAATCTGTTTTATGCACCTCAACATCTATTAGACAAGGATTTTATTTGGTTGGTTCCAAAATCCTTTTGGACATCTTCGTTGTAGGTGCCTCAATGCCCACTAGATCTGTCTGTTGAAGCTGTGGAGGAAGCACTACATGCCTGCAGGCCATCAACCTCCTAATATGTGCCTCTCCTATCATTCGAGCCCAAAGGGGAGAAAATTCTGATAGAGAAAAAATACTAGATGAAGGTCCAATCTATGCTGTGTCTCTCCATCTCAGTGGGAAGGCTTGATACTGTTGTCTGAGGGTGGAGGGATGCCTTCTGGAAGGGCGATCTCTATCCTAGGATCTATGTTGGCATATAGATGTATACATGGGGATGCACAACTTGCTGAAGATTTTATTATGACAAGGAATACCACCAGCAGTGATCATAACATTTATTGTCAGTTTACAAAAAGTATTTAACTAATCTTACTCCCTCTTATTCAGGGAGGCCCCAAGCTAAGCTTGTCTCTATCATGAAGGTGCCCGAGTACTTTTTTTGGAAAAGAAATTTCATATGAATAGAATTCCTTTCATGTTGAAGATAATCCATAATCATGCCATGAATTTAATAGTACCCTTCCGTAGAGAAGTTCTTTGCTATAATATCCAGGAGATTTCAACAAGTAACTCCCTCTTCGAGAGATGAGGTATGCGATTCCTTTTACAGATGGACTGAAAGCTAGTCATGAATTTTCTCATTAAATGATCATCAGAACTCTTGCTGCAAAATTCAGAGGGTAAATTAAAAAGGTCATTCATCCAAAAATACATGCAAGAATTTTATCATTATCCTCTTCCTTTGAGTAGAAATCCTTTTCCTCAAGATATCTATCTCCACATACATGCCCAAAAATTTCCTTTGTTGTACCATATGATGGATTCTTAGAATCTGTTTTTGCAATAATGATGGTGAGCACAAATGACTTACTGAAGGAAAACTTGCTGATATATATCAATATTGGTTTCATAGAAACTAAATAGCACTATATGTGCTCTGCCAATCGAGCCAACGTGAGAATTTTCAAGGAATCTTAGATCTCACAGTGTATATAGGGATATATCACAAAGTATTTATCCAATATGTAAGGGTCTCATCCATAGATTGGATCAGATCCTTGAGGCATAAAACTGATAGAATGTTTATTAAGAACCTTAGAAATCTCATATGAAGTCCAGTAGCTTTTCCATCTCTTCAAACCTTTAAGTGCAGGCAAAGATTTTTATTTTTTATTTTGAATGAAAGGCTCATCAATAGTTGAATCCGAGCTCCCTTTGAATGTCCTACAATGCAGCCAACTGTATGGCTATTGATCCAAGGATTATTTGGCTTTCAATTATGATCTTCCCTTGCGAGACAACTAATTTATTTAAAAGAAGGGTTATTTTGTATTCAGGTGTTCATATCCATAATGATATCCCGACTCAATGTAACCCGGATGTCAAATTTAGGGTCTCCAGCTTATTGTACTTATTGAGATATAGAATCTAATATGTACCTTCTTTAAGACACCTTTGAAGATTGATTCGAAGCACCATGCTCTTCTTCTTCTAGCTGATAACATCTCTAGGTGAGATATATTCCATATCAAAGTTAGTGCAATATATTTTACTAGAAGATCCTTGTAGTTTCTTTAGAGAGGATACCTTTTCAAAAGATACGTTATCTAACAATTTTGTTCACAATTTCATTTGTGAATGATTTTGCATTACTATATATATGAATACAAAATGTTCTTCTATTGCACCTATTGTACTTATGGTATGATGTACCTATACTTCAAGGGTTATGACAAACCCTAGTTGTTGTCTTTACTGATATCAATACTACTAACCTATTGCATCTGTCCTTAGCATCATTTTAGCCTCTTTTGACATACAAGGTACCAAACAAAAACACTGGAGCCACTTATGGTAAGATCAGACATAAGCGTAGCTATTATTGACACTAAATGACTTAGTTCCCTGAAACTGTACTGATGACGGCCTTGCCATCCTCATGCTTCGGTCTGATCAAATGGTCTTAATACGTGAGACAAGGTGTTGTATTTCAAGATTTAGACTTCAATTTAGTGCATAGTAATACTTCATAAGAATAGTTTCCATATTTCCATCTTATCCACAGAGCAAAGGTCATTTCCTAGTAACTTTTATGTAGACCTTGAAATAAAAGGTTTAATAGATGCATTGTAAGGTTTGGTGAATGATGTGTCATCCAATTTCTTCATTTCTGGAAGACTGAATTTCTACTTTTGAACGATTCACAGATGCTACGGTCCTATATATGATAATGCCTTTCCATAGTTATCGTCTTGACTATGCCAATTCAACATGAACTACATCAAGATGAAAGCACATTCAACACTGCCTTTTCACTTATAACATAATGGTCTACACAGATATGACATTAACGATTTTTGAAGTTTCGATGAGAATATGATATTTGCTAATGTACTTGAGTCATCTTCAGATTGAACTATATTTCAAGGATGGAGATCCCAAATTGGAAATACATGACTATATCTTGGATACTAATCTAGATTTTTTCCACAGGAATATTGTGCAAGCTATCATGTCCAGTTTTCAATAAAATTAGGACAAATATTCCAATCCAAACCTGAAGAAAGAGATCAAACCATTCAACTATAGTTTCTTTTCTCTTGAATGGGTATAGGTCAGCTTAATTCTTCTTGGTAGTCAGATATATATACTAAGTGAATTCATGAAATCAAGGCAAAGAAGTGTGCTGCAATCGTGATTTGACCACGGCATGATCACGGCAATTAGACTCAGAATACTCACATAGAGACTTTAACGAATACGAGCCTTAAAGAATGCATCTAGAGTTTGAACAAATTCCTGAGAGGGTACGAATAAATATGATATGTAGTCATACCAATGTAAAGATTACTTTGGTGATCCACAGAATATATATTATCCTTCTAATCTTATAATCCTTCCTCTAAATGAAATGCTCTTATCTATTTTTTCTTTCAATGCATTCAAGATATGGATAAGGATTTTAGATTTTAAAGAATTTTATCATATGGATAAAAATAAAACCATTTTATCTGCCCTAAATTAATGTAACACCAAGCAACTATTTATTGGTGATGAGAGGTCTCTAGGCTTTGTATGAGTATGACCTGCCTCCTCTTAAGGGAATACAGAGGTAGAAAAATACATTGTTACCATTGACCCTCCCTCGAGAAGCATTTTTGGTAACTTTAAAGGTGGGTGGTTTTGGAATGCCCTATGCAATAGGGGTCACTATGAGAAAAACTATAAGTGGCTAGACTGTGATGATCAACATGTCAGGAGCAGGTAATGTGAACCTCCCAGGCAATGATGACCTGATAAGTGATAGCATGGAGTTACCTTTGAGTCCTGAGCTTCACCAGCTCAAAATGAAAATATGTTTTCTTAGTGTCTTTTCAATTAAAAAAGAACTATTGTATTATTGAACGATGATATTATAATGTAGGATAACACACATTATTTAACACTAGCTCGAACCTATATGGTCCCTGATACGAGTTTAATATCACATTTAAAAAATAATAAAAAATAAAAGTAAAAAACCATACTCAAGAAGTTTATGGCATATAAAGTGAAACAGAGTAAAAAAACACTATTACCTGGTCGTCATTTTCTACAGTTCCATTGCATTGAGGCTCCACCACCCTACCAAGGTTCTCTACACAGCCCTTATTCATCTCAACTGTACTAATATCTCCAACCACCAAGCCCATCTCCTTTTCCATGACCGAACAATGTATTCAAAAATATAGTGTATTCAATAGTACAGACTCTTATACGGTGTATTCAACAGTACAAACTCTTGTATAGTGACCTTTTTATATCTCAACGTCATGCCTTTCACAATTCTTAGACTTTGCAAAAGACATACAATACCTACACTCAACAAATGTAACTATCTGAAGATATTGTCAATAGAATATCTAGAGAGGAAATTTATGTTATGTTTCAAGCTATTTCTTTAGAGACAGTCACTTGATATTCCAACCTCCCTAAAGGTATAGCAAAATTCAATACTAGTAAGCTACCAACAATTATGGATGTTCAAGCGAACAAGGTAATCATCACAATGTTCCAAGAGTGTTCTCTAGAAGATATATCAAAGAATGATATGATGCCATAAAAGCTCTTGACAGACTACCTCAGCTTATACTCTTCATATTTGAGCCACAGATGTATTTCAACTAATGAAATTAGATATTCAAATATTGTCACAATGCAAGGGTGTATTCAACTTAAACCCTTGATGTTACATATGATTTTCTACACGCCTATGTCATTTATCTTCACACGCAAGATTGTGCCATGTATATTTACATCACATATCAGTAGCTACAAGTTTTACTGTGCTAGAGATTCAACATTTTCATCGATACTTCTATGTAATATTCTTGACAAATTACAACCCAAATCTAGGAGATATATCACTACGACAAATTTCAAGGCACTGTGATAAGGCCACATTACAGAAGTAAGTTATCTCTAACTATAATATATCTCAGATTGCTTCTAATCTTGTTCATATATGTTTATCTATATTTTTTCTTGTACTAACTACTGTTTTTGGGGGTTTCAGTAATGTTCAATCTCTTGCTATGGGTATTCATGATTCTCAGGTTCAAGATAAACTTACAATGGACCCTGAATTGTCCATCAATGAGGTTATGTGTGTGATGGTCATGTAGGAAAATGCCCACCCCTATCCAATCAGAACTTCCAGGTGAGGATCTCTTAATCCTGATTTCCTAATGACAACTCATAACTTTGAAATGCCTTCCAAAAACTCAATATTTATATGAGATTTTATTACTATGCCAACATCACTACATGAAAACATTGACCAAAAGATGATATAACTTCATGATAAATTTTGTCTAGCAGTATTCTTGTGCCAAATTGAGTTTCATTAGGGTGTCAACTTATCTAGGTCATGATAACATTAATTATTGTGCAAAGAGCTTAATATTATCACCTGAATATGTAATATTATAAGGTTAAATAAGCTTAAAAAAGCCCTAAATTGATAGTCTTGGATTAAATAGGACTTGAAAAGCCTTAAAGCCCTTCTAATTAAGCCATATCAGTCCCGAACACAAGGCACCCTTAATAAGCCCCTACACATACTTGTGTAAGTCATAAACAGTTTAAACATAACCAATTGGCACCTTAAATTTGAAGTCACTTCTTATACATAGCTTATGCCTTTTAGGCTAGGAAATTTTCCTTTTGCCTGTAAATAGGCTTTCATCTCTTCTCTAAAGGAATAAAAATTTATTTTTGGTTATAACTAAGCTTTATCCTCTACAAAGGAACCCTTTAGGCATGCAATCATTGGTTATTTGGAATTTGAAAGTCATAGCTTTCCCTCCATTGGTTATTTGGAATTTGACAGCAATTTTCAAAGGGCATAACTTTCTCATCTGAACTCTGCCTTGAATGCAATTTTTTTGGTTCTTAGCTAATTTTGCATGCTCTACATACTCATGTCATATCTTTTTGAAAATTTCACTATTTCCATATTTTGGTTGTATAGTTTTCACATAAACTACCCTCTAATCCCTGCATCTTAAGCTTCCAAAAGGAATAAATATTGCATTGAAGCACAATTTTAGTATCATGCTTTTTGAAAGTCCATAATTTTTCAAACACTTTCTAAGAAATCAATTTCGGTTTTTTGTGTCATTTTACTTCTACGTTGAATATGCCAAGTTCAAGGAAGATCCTACATACAAGTACAAAATTATTTCTTTTGGTAATCTCATATGGAGGATTCACTGAAAAATAAAAGAGTTTCCCATCTCATATGGAGGATTCACTGAAAAGTAAAATAGTTTCCCAAGTCACCTTAGGAACAAAAGTTGCACCGATGGATGCATCGAATCATGCCAAATGAGACAATAGAAACAAAGTATTATGGAAACTTGTAGGGATTTCAATCTCTAATGAGTTGCAGTTTCTTCTTCAAGGGGTTTATATACCAAATGCAACTCTGAAAAAGATGGAAACTGTGTTTGGTAAGCACAACCATATTCAAGCCCAACAACTCAGATATCAACTCATTTTTCTAATCCTAATGACTGTACTGTCATTGAAGATTTTCTCTCAAAATTTAAGTCTCTCTGACTCTCACTTCTAGACTGTGGCATTGATAATGATGATGATCAGCTAATTTTTGTTGTTCCTTAAACTTTGGAATTTCCTATTCTCTTTTTGTATCCACTTTTCACTCTACTATGGAAACTTTTTCTTTTCAATGGTGTTTCTTATATAATGCCCTCTTTTGACACATTTTTTGATTCTCTATTACGAGAGAAAGATAATATCTCGCATCTTGGAGTTATCAGTGTTGCAGGTAACACTAACAAAACCTTAGTGGCACACCAAATCCAAGGCCCGGAGCACTACAACAAACAACATCTTGACGACAACAAACTATTCAAGGGTTACAAACCCTCTCAGCCTTCTCCTACATCCAAAGATGGTAAAGGAGTTAAGTAAAACGGCATGAAACCTGAGAACAGTGAGATTATTGAAGGTGAAATAATTGTCTAGGGTCAAATGTTTCAAAAATAAGAAATCCCTCGAAACAGGAAAAAAACCAACATCAATCTAGATCATTCTCCTTCTAATCTTCTAATATTTCCTCTAAACGACATGCTCTTCTCTTTTTTTCTTCCAATGCATTCAAGATATGGATAAGGATTCTATATTCTAAAGAATGTTATCATATGGATAAAAATAAAACCATTTTATCTACCCTAAATCAATGTAACACTAAATAACTATTTATTATAATGATAGGTCTCTAGGGTTTGTATGAGTACAGACTGCCTCCTCTTCAAGGAATACAGAGGTAGACAAATTTACTATTACTAATGCCCCAAGTTGATAATTTATGTGGAAAAAGCTCTAATCTTCCTACTTTTTCCAAATCTGTAAAAATATCAAAGTTAATGTTTGCAAAGGTAAAGCCTCCATGAATATTACTTCATTAATCAAATATCCAATGTAAAATAAAGGAAAGGGATTTACCTCGTGTGTTTAAGAAAAATAATGATACAAAGAGATAGAAAGGTGGGTGAAAATGGGAGAGAAAAGGATACAAATTAGGTACCCAACAGATGCCACTATGTTAATTGTGTTACAGACATTGATATAAGTCTCCTCTGTGTATAGTCTCGGCAGTATAATTCTGGCACTGTTATTTCAGTACAATATACTGATCTCTGCACCTTATATATATATATATAAGACATGAAACAGTGACCTATATTTGCCATGACATGATGGATGAGGTATAATATATTATAATAGTGATGTATACAACTCCTGGATAGTGATACTCCGAAAATCTTATGATAGTGACTACAACTATGGACTGTGACCTATATTGTTCACATCTGGACACCAACATTTTCGTGTCGTTGCCAGGGAAGGCTAACAAGGTGCAATAACATGATCTGCAATTGATCTAAGGGTAAATATCTCACCTTGGGGAGAGAATTTATTTCCCTACTCCAAGTCCTAAGCATAGTGTTCTGTTTTCTCGCTTTTTCTTGTTTTTTTAGAACTAATATCTTGTCTTAGGGAGGGCATCCATTACCCTACTCTAAGTCCTGAGCATAGCGTGTTTTTTTTCTTTGCTTTGATTTTTCATTAGAATGAATCTCTCATCTTAGGGAGGGCATTTTCTACCTTGATCTAAGTCCTGGGCATAGTTTTCAGTTTTTCTGCTTTTTGACTATTTTCTCAAAGGGCCAACTTCTCATCCTGGGGAGGGTATTTGATTACCCTACTTCATGTCCTAAACTTTGATTTTCTTCATTTAAGTTTATTTTGGTTTTCTTTTTGAACCTACTCTCTCGTCCCGGGGAGGAAGCTATATGTCCTACTCTGGATCCTGAGCGCTTTTGTTATTTTGTTGAATTCTTCTCATTAATTGTATGAACAAAGATCTAAATAAGAGGGGTAGAGGAAGACCCCTAAAGAAAGGAAAGTATCTGGGAATGAAGATGTATATTCAGGAGTTCATTGAAAATGCCAAATCTAAAGCATCCTCTCGTGTTGTTGTCAGGGTAAGGGTTTAGACGAAGCTTGAAGGGAAGTTGGTGGAGCAGCCAGTGCCATCCACGGTACCAGAGGAAATTCTTTCAACGACGGAAGAAAAAATAAATAAGTTACTGGTGGAGGAGACATCCCTGTTGTTAGTAGAAGGGGAAGAAATATTAAGCAGAGGGTCAGAAGAACTAAGCAATTCCAATTGTGAATAAGAACCCCTTAAAGGGTTTTCATCACCACGAGATCTAGGGAGTGTTGTGAAGCCTCCTACAATCGAATTAATAAATTCTTATTTGGAAAGAGAGTTCCTGAAGGATTTTGCGTCACCAAAAGACTAGCAGAGTGCAGTGAAACCTCCTACAGTTGAATCACCCCAAGTACCAGTCGCAGAACCACTTGAAATCTCAGGTGAGTATTGGAGGATATTTATGGCACCTACAAGTTCTTCTATTGATTTTCCAACTGGAAAAATTATAGGTGATGCACCGATGAAGCCCATTCCTTTCACGGCTTTGCCTAATTTTCATGGGCTTTCTTCTGAAGACCCTGATACGTTTCTCTTAAAATTTGACATTATTTGTCGAGGTTATGATTATATCATCGATGCTCAGAAACTAAAAATATTTCCTGCTACCTTAAAAGGGATAGCCCTGCGATGGTTTATGGGTTTAGGAGGGAGGACTATTTCCTGATGGAATGGAATGAAAGAAGCCTTTTTGGAGAAATACCAAGATTATTGTAAATCCTGTGACATTAAGGAGGAAATATTTAAGTTTGTATAGAAAGAGGATGAGAACATGGAAGAATGTGTGGAATGATTCAAATATGTATTGCAGAGATCAGGCCATAGTGACCTGGATAATGATATTCTGAAGATCATTCTTCTTTGGGCACTTAGGGAAGATTCCCTGCAACTTCTGAACATAGTAGGAAAGGTGGAAATTTCAAAAGAAGACTTTGACACTATCTGTGACTATTGAATTCAGTGTTCACAAGGAGTTGCAAGGAGTGGACAAGGAATTTGGTCATTAAATACTTTTGGTGGGGGGGTTACAAAGGAAGAAATTGGAAACCTACTGGATAACCTAAGGACTGGTATCTTGAGCAAATTATCCACCCAGATGGACACTCTGCAAGAAAAACATAAACATAAGGAGTTGGAGAAGACTATGGCTATATTCTGCCCACAGTGCAGAAAGAAGCATCCTTTGAAAGAATTCCCATTAAAAATAGTGGAAGCCTGCACAATCTGTGAACAAAATCATGTGACTAGCTCATGTCCTTCCTTTCCCGGACTAAAGGTACTTTTTCAAGGGGAAAGTGAAGAAAATGTGGTAGACCAGCTGTACTTCATGGGGCCGGAAAAGCCATGGCAACCTCGACCACCAGTTATGAATCCATGTATGTTTCAGGACCCATCACATTATTTTAATAATTTTAATATGGGTCCCCAATCTGCACCTTTTTCATCTATGTGGTCTCAATATCCCCCCTGGCAACAATGGGTTCCCCAGGCCAGTACGAATTCTTCGTGGAATAAAAAATGGCGTGGACCCTCTCCTACTAGTCAGTTTCCTCAATCTATGCCTCAACAACAACTTCAGTTTCCCTCCAACGTACCTCCAGGAAACCCAACCCTTAGACCCCAAATTCATATCCAGCCCAATCTGAATCCTTATAATAAAGGGGTCCAATAAACAGACACTCTTAACCTTTCATATTATATCATTTCTATCGCAGTACTTAATGAGATAAACTTACGGTCTGGGCGGATAGTAAATGCTCTCACTTCACCTACTATCATAGAACAAACTCACAGTGAAGTTGCAGAACCAGAACAGAGGATAGTTGGGGATAAATCAGATCATAACATGACAACCCAAACATCTCCCCAACATGTTCTTAATCAGGGTTGTCCAATCACCCCACAATATCCTGAAATATTAACCCTGAACAAACAAAACCCTCAAGCAGAATTTGACTTCCTGGGGGAATTTCAAAATATTTTTGTCAAAATACCCCTGTTACAGGCCATGAGGGACGTACCTATATATGAAAAAACTCTCAAATATTATTTCTCTAAGAAACGGGGGAAGAAACCTAGGGATCCATTAACCATTAATGTGATGGGTATACTATCCGACATCATGTTAGGAAAGATCATGCCTGTAAAATATGGAGACCTAGGAAACCCAATTCTAACAGTACAAATCAATGGGGTTGAAATCCCAAACGTAATGGTATATTTGGGAGCTACCATCAACATTATCACCTCTAAAACAATGAATACATTAGGTCTCAGAAACATTAATCCAATCCCTACTATCCTGGAACTAGTGGACAGGTCTACAATTAAACTAGTAGGGAAATTGGAAGATGTGACTATTTCGATGGATTCATGGCATTACCCTGTGGACCTCCTTGTATTAAAAACTCGATCTTGAGTTGGTGGTCATAGATTGATCCTGGGAAGACCTTGTCTCGCAACTGCAGATGCCTACATAGGGTGTCGATCTAGGTATATGATCATATCAAATGGGACGGTCATAAATAATCTTACTCTCTACCCTCCTACGGAACCTAGCCCATGTGAAAAACTATCAGCTAGTTAGAAACCTCTACCAATAGAAGAGCCTAAACCTGAAAATGAAGAATTTAGACCAATCCTCACTATTAGGTAGGCCCTTCAATTTAAAATAGGAACCGAGTACGATGCCATCAACACTTTTATCAATGATCCCGATTATGTTTCCAATTCAACTCATCAAATTTTAGAATCTGCTATAAGTTGTGAAACACAGGAAACATTGAACAAAAAGATGAAATTGAAGACATTCCTATAACCTCATCCCATGATATTATTCCGATTGAGATTGAATCAGGGAAAACGCTCAATATCAACATGAATCTGTCAGAATCCCAGACAAAGCAGCTTTTAAAAGTCCTTCAAGACCATCAGGAATATTTTGCCTAGTATTATATTCACATGAAGGGGATCCCTGCTAAATTATGTACTCATCATATTTCTATTAAGGAATATTTCCACCCTGTAAGACAGCCCGAATGGAGAATGATCCCTGTTCTAAAGAACATTGTCAAAGAAGAATTACAAAAATTATTGGTTGTAGGTTTCATTTACCCCATCTAGGATAGCTAATGGGTATCTCTGCTAGTGATTGTTCCCAAAAAGAATGGTAAATGGTGGACCTGCATAGATTACAGGGAGCTAAACAAGGAAACTCAAAAAGACCATTTCCCTTTTCCATTCATTGGCCAAGTCCTAGACATCTTGGTTGGGAAGAAGTTCTTTTCCTTCCTAGACGGGCTTAGCGGGTATAACCAGATCTAGATAGCCCTGAAGGACCAGGATAAAACAACTTTCACATGCCCATGGGGGACCTTTACATACAGGGTCCTCCCATTTGGCCTATGCAATGCTCCTGCAACCTTCTAGAGGGAAATTCTGGGAATTTTTCTCATTTAGTTGATGACAGTGTTGAAATCTATATGGATGATTTTACTCCATATGGAAATTCATTTGAAGAGGGATTGGAGAATTTGGAAAAATTACTCAAAATATGTAAGCAGACCCATGTATCTCTGAGTACAATCAAATGCCATATGATGAGGGAAGAAGGAATAGTATTGGGACATTTTCTCTCAGTTGCTGGAATTCGAGGTTATGAAGCCAAAGTAGAGGTGATATTACACTTCCTGGTACCCAAAACACCCACACATGTACATAGCTTTATTATTTGTGATGGTTATTACAAACGCTTTATAGAAAAATTTTCTAAAATAGCACATCCACTTTTTCAATTGCTAACAAAAGATGCAGAATTCTTGTGGACTGAAGACTGTGAGACATCTTTCACGAAATTAAGGGGTTGGTTTGCAAGGCTCCAACCCTCCGAGGACCTGATTGGGCATTACCATTTCACATACATTATGATGCTTCTCAGACAGCAGTAGGAGCATTTTTAGGATAGCAGGTATACAAAACATCGTATGCATTTTACTATGCCAGCAAGAATTTAATTCCTGCTAAATTAAATTACACGGGGATGGAGAAATAATTCCTAGTTGTCATCTATGCTATCAACAAGTTTCGACACTACATCACCAGGTATCATACTTTTGTACATAATGATCATGCAGTAATAACGTATTTGATGAATAAACCTATCACTCGTGGCCGTATTACAAGATGGTTTCTATTGCTTCAAGAATTTGATATCACAATAGTAGAAAAACCAGGAAAAGATAATGTAGTTGTTGATTTCCTATCTAGAATGGATAACAATGATGAATTCACACCTATAGAAGATAGTTTTCCCGATGAGCATATTTTTTCAGTTTCTACTAAACCTTCGTGGTATGCAGATATTGCTAACTATCTTGCTACAGGGAAATTTCCTCATCATTTGTCATACGGGGAACAGTGATAAATTATTCATCACAGTGCCTGATACTCTTGAATGGGATGGTACCTTTTTCATATAGGAATCGATAAGAAGATCCAGCGTTGTGTCTTTGAGGATGATATTTATGAAGTACTGAAAGCTGCCCATGATGGCCCTTGTGGGGGGGATTTTGCAGACAAAAGAACAAGCCATAAGGTGCTACAAATGGGATATTACTAGCCTTCTATCTTTCGGGATGCGCAGAATTATGCTAGGAGGTGTGATAGTTGCTAGTGCATGGGGCAGCCTGGTCGAGCTAATGAGATGCCTTTACAGGCACAGGTAGTCCTCGAACCTTTTGAGAAATGGGCTATCGACTTCGTTGGACCCTTCAACCCACCCTCCTAGAAAAAGGTTCACATTCTGGTCTATACTGATTACGTGACTAAGTGGGTAGAAGCCAAAGATGTTGCAACAGCATTAGAGCAGGTGGTCTCAGATTTTCTATTTGAAGAAATTTTTGCTCGTTATGGTACTCCAAGAGAGATTGTTTCAGATGGATGAGCACAATTTACATCACACATGATAACAAAGCTTCTTCACAAATATGGGGTCAAGCACAGGGTGACATCTCCATACCACCCCCAGGCGAATGGACAAGTGGAAAGCACAAACAAGACATTGGAAAATATCTTGACAAAAATTGTGGCGTACCATTATCGGGATTAGGCTCAGAAGATGCCTGAAGCTCTCTGAGCACACTGAACAACATGGCAAACACAAATGGTTTTTCACCATTCGAGTTGGTTTATGGGAAATCTCTATTGTTTCCAATATAATTTGAAATTAGTACACTTAGAACAACTCTTGAAGGTGTTTTGGATCTGTCAGATGCCCAGAAACACCAACTGACCCAGCTTAATGAACTAGATGAAATCCATTCAATGGCTATCTAGAGGACTACTGCTATTCAGCAGCAGAGAGTGAAATGGCACTATAAGTTTATCAAAAACAAGTTGTTTCATAGGGGAGACTGGGCATTACTTTATGACTCCCGTTTTAAGGATTTTAAGGGAAATATTTGCACTTGCTGGATGGGACCTTACAAGGTGGACGTTGTATTTGATAATGGAATAGCCAGGCTAGTCACAATTGATGATACACGTGCTTAATTCATAGAAAATGGACATCACCTGAGATTATACCATTGCCCAGCCTCTAAGGGTGCTTTCATCAAACACCTCTCGAAGAAATCTAGTTTGAAGGTTATTGGCACAGAGAACTCTTCCTCTACATCCTCACTCTAAAAATAATAATAATAATAATAATAATAATAAATTAAAGATTAAAGATTAAAGAATTATACTGTTACTATTTATTTTTTTGTCTTTTTGCAGGAGTTTCTATTGAGTAATGTTTTAAAGATTGAACATTTTTCTAAGTATCGATTGTTGCTACTCATGATGTTGTCACTTGGTTGCTACTACTCATGATGATGTTACTCAGTCGCTGCTACTCATGATGTTGTTACTCGGTTGCTGCTACTCATGATGCTATTACTCGGTTGCTGCTACTCATGGTGTTGTTACTTGATTGCTGCTACTCATGTTGTTGTTACTTGGTTGCTACTATTTATGATGTTGTTACTCGGTTTCTACTACTCAATGTTGTTACTCCTTGGTTGGTGCTAGCCAGATGTTGTTACTCCGAATGTTGTTACTCACACTGTTGTTACTCTAGATGTTTTTACTCTAGATGTTGTTACTCGCATTGTTGTTACTCGCACTGCTGTTACTCCAGATGTTGTTACTCTAGATGCTATTACTCACACTACTGTTACTCTGGATGCTGCTACTCGCACTGCTGTTACTCCAGATGCTGTTACTCTGGATGCTATTTCTCACACTAGTGTTACTCTGGATGCTACTGCTCGCACTACTGTTACTCCAGATGTTGTTACTCTGGATGATGTTACTCCAGATGTTGTTACTTCGGATGTTGTTACTCACACTGTTGTTACTCCGGATGTTGCTACTCACACTGTTGTTACTCCAGATGTTGTTACTCCGGATGCTATTACTCGCACTGCTATTACTCCGGATGCTATTACTCGCACTGCTATTACTCCAGATGCTACTACTCGCACTGTTGTTACTCGATATGCTGCTACTCGCAATATTGTTACTCCAGATGCTGCTACTCGCACTGTTGTTACTCCACATGCTGCTACTCGTACTGCTTTACTCCAACCACATCATTACTACGTCGTCATCCTACCAACCATCACTTCGTCTAGGTAGGCCGCCAATTATGCCTCCACTTGAATTTTACTAATTTAATTAAATATCCCATGTGAAGACATTAATGCCACAGACAACAACTTTTAAGTTGGGGGGGGGGGAGTGACGTCATAATTTAATGACGACGTAATGATGATTTCGTAAGTCAATATTACAATTTCACGTGTGGTACAACCTACGAACCTTATCAATACTCTGTATAGTCATTAAATACGTATTGGGATCCATAACACATCCTTTCCATTTCATATGAAATAATTACCATTCTATTCATTGCACTTACCATACTTTTTCATGATTTTCCTCAGTTTCTGAGAATTACCCTCCGTATTTACCGTTACTACCCTTCTTTTTCACCATGTTGTTTTTCCAAATTTGGTACCCACCACTTCATCCAACGGTGTTCTGTTCCAGAGGGTTGTTACAGTCCCCACAAGTATGGGCGGACTGGTCGTGCGACATGAACCTGAAAATATAGTTTCGGTCTGCAGTAATCCAGAGGTATGGAAAATATTTGTCAATGCAGGATGGAATACCTACTTTGATAGATTATAGAGGTTTGACAGGGGAATAAAAATGGAGTTTGCACTTAATTTGGATGAGAATTTCCCGCTGGTCAAAGGATTGGAAATTCCTGTCACAGAAGAAATAATGCAGAAGTTAACGGGCTGAGACAACAAGGGAAACAATGGTTTTCTTGGAGAGTTCCTCTCCCATAGTTTCCTGAAGTATTCTTACAGGTAGGAGAAAGCATCGTTCAGTTGGGCAGAGAATATGAGCACAATTCTATGCCATATCCATGGAACGAAGTCGCAGGTTTTGTAATGAAATACATAACTTGCGAGGTTCGGGCTACAACTCTGTTTAAATATCATTTTAAAATTTTAACTCACCTTCGATTTCCATAGGCTCAGGTGCATTACTTAAACATGCCCTTCTTTCTATTAAAAAAGTTGCAGCACATGGGACAGTCCACTCAGCGTTCGCGCTAGATGCCGGCAGTGCTCTACAATCATGGATTGGTGCATTTACTGGTCATGCATGCAATAGTCAGATTTTCAGTCTCTTGGGAAAGCACAGGAACCAGCTGATAACATTAACAATATTCCACCGCCTGTTGAGCCTGTTACAGGCCTGGGAGATGAATTTATCTTTAAACATGAAAGGATTAAACAATGCAAGCAAAGAATATTACCTCTCAAGGAAAGGTATTAGCTACAGTTCACTGAAACCATGAGATTGAAGAAGGAGGTTTGGGAGTTGAAGAGGAAAGTTTCCCGATTGAAAAAGAAGCTAAAAGTCTACAAGTGGAAGGTAGTAAAGCCAAAATTTTAGGTCTCTTATGCAGCTACACAGACTGGTCTGATTGAACAGTTGTTTGAAGGATGGGAATTTTTCTTGGCTGCAGAAGTCCAGAGGTGGCAGTCTGCTATGAATGGACATAAGAAAGAGACAATGTGGGTGCGAGAACATGCTGTTAGGATCGTTACAGGATACATAGACTAGTTAGATAAGGCATGGCTAAAGAAAGCTAAAAAAAAGGTTAGAATAGAAGAATTGGAAGAACAAGTGCAGCTGATGCAATTAGATAAGGAGAAGATGTTCTCCCTAGTACAATAGGTAATGGCCTACAAACCTCCTGCACATATCTATGCCTTATTCCTTCATGAAAAAATTATTTTATTTTGTCTTGAGAGTATATATAAGGATATTTGGCATGAGATTGAGGACCCCATTCAATTTCTCAGTATCTTAAAAATTCATGATATCATAGGACAACACTTAATGTGCGAGCTCTACATGCATGGTTACTTCTTGAGGCATGATCAGAATTTTAACCCCGTTCCATTCATGGGGGACATTCGTTTAAGAGCTTTTTCCTCCTACACCATCAATCAGATTAAAGGGAGAAAGGCCTATGATACGTTTGAGGAAAACCAAGTCACAAGGCCGCTAATGATGAGGAAGGAGCATGGCCAGTTAGCAAATATTTATAACAATAATTTTACCTTTCTACAGATTGAGGGGCATAGAGAACACATGTTGGAAACCCAAAAATGGTGTGTTGACCTTTGTGTTGGATAGATTACAATGTTCCATAAGGAAGCGCTGGACAGTTGTCAGAGGAGGTGGATGTTGTCATCTTCAGCCGTCAGAGGTCAAGAACCATTTGGAGCACCTAACTTTGCATGGGCACTAGAGATAATGCCACGTTTTGTAGAATGCATTCAGACTTGTGGGGTCAGGTGGATGGGGGTGAGGTTTCAGTTTTCCCTTATTTGGTTGCCAGCTGAGAAATACACTCCTGGATACAACGTTGACCCAGAATGGTGGAAGGATGTTGTTCTGACGAAAGGATATAAACCCCCTGGGACAGAAATGGCCAAAGAATATGAAATCACACAGCTTCATGCTAGTCACAGTTAGTCCAACCCAGATCTGAGGAGACAGCGAGTTGCATGAGGACATGTAGATAGAATAGTTGGGGGGAGATGTTGGGTACCAGATTTGTATACTTTTCTCTCCCATTTTTTCCCACCTTTCTATCTCTTTGCATCATTATTTTTCTTAAACACACGAGGTAAACCCCTTTCCTTTATCTTACATGGGATATTTGATTAATGAAGTAATAGTCATGGATGTTTTACCTTTACAAACATTAACTCTGATATTTTTACAGATTTGGAAAAAGTAGGAAGATTACAGTTGTGAGTCATGGAGCAGCTCCTAATTTCCAGCACTATCTTTACTTGCTGCTACAATGCAACAAACTCTGTTTCACCCTAGCCATATTTCAAGTTTTTTCATGATTTCCTTTTGGCAACTAGGTTGTTGTTGTAATGAATTGTACAATTGTAAATATTTAGTTGTTGAAGGAAATCTACAATTTCCTGAACAGTTGTATAAAGAGGGCCTGTGGGCTGTGAATCGGGGGGTTAAGAAAAAATATATATATTTTGTATCAAAAGTATTTTCTAGTTAATTGAATGTACAACACTCTATTGTTTCACCTATAAATTGTGAGTTTTTCACAGCCGTGATCAGAGAGTTGGGCCCACTCTTCTAATCAGGTGCTGTGTTATCTTTCTTTTGGTTGATTTTATATGTCAGTTTGGTTTTTTTACTGCTATTCCAGTATAATCCTATAATTGCTGTGAATGCCTTTTTAATTCTACAATCTATTTTAATTGATGTTACAGTAGTTTGTTTGTTCATTGATTTAAGCATGTGATCCAATAGCAGGTTATGTGATTTCTCTTGCATATATTGTGCACGTTAGTCTTGAAATAACTAACGCCTCAAGTTGATAATTTATTTGGAAAAAGGGTTTGAATATTGTTCACATGTGCACGCCAACAACATCAATGTCTTTAACCCAATCAACATCATTATAGTTGCTTTTTGTCTGACAATTTTTAGTTTTGGTGGAGAAAAATTGATATAGGCTTGTTGTCCTTCATTCCAAATTGTTTGAGGAAAATGATTTGATACTTCTAATTATGCATATCTCTAGTCATTAGAATGTCATAGTAATAATGCAACTCATAATATAATGAGGCAAGAAATGAGGATGCTCTAAGCCCACTCTGATTTTGTAGGAAATATTCGTTAAGAGTGGTGGATATAATGGAAAATGATATGAAAGTGTTCAAAGAGTTCAGTCTAGATGTCCACCTTCAGCTAGTAGACCTTCTCACCTTGAACAACTTCAGGTATATTCCTCTCTAATGTGTTTCACTGCCATATATCAGATTTTCTCTGCTTTGGTAATCTTCTAACTAATTAGTTGGTTACATGCAGGGAAAATGGGGAACTTAAAGACTATAGTCGAGATACAAAGGCTCAACGGACCCTTGCATTTCTAAATACTAAAAAGCTTCTTGAAAGAAAATATGTCATCCAAAAAAAGCCGACCTTCCCTACCATGGAAAATTCCAGGCTCAGATTACTCATTAATCATAGGTTCTACATTTATAATCATTTCAGATTAAAACTTATTAAATTTTTCTCTAGAACCTCAAAAATATGACTTCTTGATTTTAAATTTGTTTTTTTCCAAGAACACTTCACCTTGAATCTATTGCAACTTCTAACAACCATCTGATGTATTCCTATATACGTGTGTTTTTCTACAGTATTAATTGGTAGCATCGTTGTTGCAAAAATCCTCGATCTAATCCAAATGTCACAACAATATTTATGGATCAAAACTGTGAGCCTACAAATGAAGCTCGAACTCCATCTCAAGCAAACAATTCTCTCATAGGGACAACTTCAAACCCAGTGGATTTCCTCCCTTTCTTACATCATATAGTGTAATTCATAGTTTTGATTAACATATTGAATATTTGCTTTATGTTTCTTCACCTTTTGATATGCATCATACATTTATTGGTCCAAATGTATCTAGCTTTGCTTAGTAACATTTCATGAAACTATTTGCAGCCATTTCAACCTGCAGTTTCTCCCACTCCCAGTGGTTTTACAAGATGGACGGTAAATATTAATCATCTTGTGCCATCTGCACTAGCTTCTGTTTCAGGTGGACATCTAGACAATGCCTTTAATATTTATAATGAAATGTATGCATGGAATATTGTTTTATTGGTGTGATTGATTTTTATTATTTTAGTTTGAAAGGTAAATTGCATTGCTATAAAATTGAGTATTTGTTAGTGCAATCCATGGTGTTTTGATAAAGGGTTTAATTGAACAGAATGGATGAAGCAAGGCAGCCTCTGTCAAGAAAGTTGCCCAATCCCTCCAGTAGGATAAATCCATATTGGATGGTGATCATACTCTGGCTTGTGGTTATTGGCTTCTCCTTTCATTATTGTGTAATGCATCCTATGAATGATGCATATGGCATGTGGCTCACTTCAATCATCTGTGAAATCTGGTTTGCATTTTCTTGGAGCCCTGATGAGTTTCCAAAGTGGCTTCTGATTGACAGGGAAACTTATCTAGATAGATTGTCATTGAGGTAAATCAACGGTGCTCCATGATTGCCAACAATAATCTGTTTTATTCAATTTTATTCTATTTTTCTATTTGGAAGATACACCTTTGTTTTAACTCTCAGATTTGTTGGGCTACAAGTATGAGAAAGAGGAAATAACATTTAAATACCTTGAGAAGCCATGGATATTGCAACTTTGTTGACTTCTGCAGGTCTCAACATAGCCATATGCATATTATTTTTCTTTTTGTACTCCATCTTGAGAAAGCGACTCATCAATTTCAATGTTTATTTTCCCATTAAGCTTGAAGGACACAACAATAAATATTTTAGTTTTTTAGAGAGGCTTGTACCTTCAGTGAGTTGGATAAAAAAGGCATGGGAAGCATCATAAGAGGATAATTTTTTTGTTTTGCAGGATCCAGGGATCCCTCAGAAACAACACACACTAGTCCCTTCATTTATGGGTGGGGGGAAAGGAATTCATCCATTCATTTATGCAGATTCTAATCTTCCAGGTTTGTGATTCTAAAACACTAGTTGGACATTTGCTTTTAGTAGATTGATTTCACTATGTTTTCAATCACCTTTATTTGTATTATCTTTGGTATTATAATTTTTTTAGTATTGTTGATATTTCCAACAGTTTTTAGGGCTCCCTTTCATTATTTTCATGGGATTTTTTCTTTTTCTTCATTGGACGAATCTTTATTTATATGATTATCTCAGTTTCTACCTTCAAGGAAAACATTTTTCTCCTCACCTGTCATCTTATGTTTACAGTCATTTAACAAAATTCATTTTTCTAAATGTAACTCCATTACCTTAGCCTCTACAACTTTCTTTCTGGAAAGTACACCATGAATCACATTCCTTTTTACTATTACAATTTTGCTACTATTTATTGCATTTGTTGAAGTCTCATTATCTTTGCTTCCTAGATACAATTATGCTTTCCCTTCCTCCTTCATGATAGTTGTTAATGGTTTTCCACCTTCATTATTTGCAAAACCTTCATTCTCATAAACTTTTTCAGTTTTAAAATCGCAAGGCACTCAAGCCTCACTCTTTTTCAACAATTTCTTCTTATTTTCTAGACTTTTCATATTGTCCATGAGACCTTCCATCATTCTCCTCGCATTATCTTCATCATCATGTTCACCAAGGAGTGATATGTGTTTTGGTTTATAGAGGTAAACACCATATCCCTCATATTACAGAGGTGAATGTTGCCTTCTCCTTGGACATTAAAATATGAAGTACACGTCTCTCTCAATCTCTAACTATACTCATGTCTTTTCTTTACCATCAATCTAAAAAATTGAAATTGATTCAATCTGCAAAATTGAAGATTGGGTTTAATTGTCAAGTGTTCTTAGCATTGGGATATTTTTAATCCAAGAATGTTATTGTTTCCCTCTTGGTTGTAATAATTTCTACCATTTTTTCTACTTATTCTATCTGCAAATTAACAATGTCAATCAAAATACAAAGGTCTTCAATGCTTGAATATACTTGACTGTCATCTTTAATGTGGTGTTGTTCACCATCTGCAATTATCCTATTGCAGATTTCACCATCTCCAAAAAATTGGTGTAGGCTAATTTGCAGTAGGTTGTTAATGCCATTAGCAATCCATCATGCTATAAAAAACTCACTCCTTGTTTGGTTATAGGAAGTTACAGTTTTTATAATAGCTTGAATAAAATATAAATGTTTCCTTCTCCTTGGACTTGAAAATATCAAGTACACATCTCTCTCAATCTCTAACTGTACTCATATATTTTATTTACCATCAATCTAGAAACTTGAAATTGATTCACACAACATTAGAAAACAATCTGGTGTTCCCTTTTGATGTCAAAATCTGCAATTTATTAGTGTGTGTATTGAGTATTTTAAACATTTGGCACTCTTCATAATAAGTGAATCAGATTTATAACTTGACAGGAGTTAGAACCTTTATCATCTAACATCCTCAGAACTTTAAGAATTATAATATCGTCCATGTAAAGAGATGCATTGGGCTATCTAACTCATTCCAGATAATTAACGAGAATCACAACCATATAGTTTGATATACCCATAGTTATGAGAAGGATGATTTAAATTTTTTTTTTAATATATGCCCAAAAAAGGATGATTTAAAATTTGTTTTAATATATGCCAAAAAATATGCCATTTAATTAGATATAAGCTCCTTCTAAAAACTCTGGAAACGATAGCAAGATTGAATTCTAAATATCAAGGTTCATAAAAGAGTCTAGCTCTACCTAGAAGCACAAAGCCCCTCTTCATAACCCCCTTATGGTCAACTAGATTGTATTTTTCATGGATAATTTCATGAAGCAACTCATGTTTAATATATTTTCTACATATTAACCTTTTCTCTGCTATCAATGAATATTCAACATTTCATTAAATTTTTACCTAGGAATGAATAATGATTTGTGAAAACTCATTTGAGACATGTTCCTTTTGATAGACTTTTTCTTTTAAGTTACTTCTTGACATTATAAAATTTTTCTTGGTTCTAAAAGTTGTGGGTTTTTTTGTAGCACTAACAACTGGTAGACATGAAGGTGCTGAAGAAAGTGTCTTTGGAGATTCCAAAATATTTTCTAGCCTACCATTTGAGTTTGTACTGGACACTGTTGGGGAATCAAGCAACACAAGGCAAGTGATAATGAAGAGATACTAAGAGTGCACATTTTTTTTTCAAGTATGAACTACTTCATTTATTTTATTTCAGTAAGTAGCTCTCTTGAAAATGGTTGAGTAATGGTATAAAACTTGCCTTACATAAATTTATTATTTTATTCTTAACAGGAAGAAGGATGGGTGGTTTGTTGTGCCTCCAAGAAACGATTAACTTCCCAGAAAAAACTAGGGATGTGGACTTCTTTGCAACTTTAGCTTGCTATGAAGTCGATTAGAGGCTGATATTTAACACAAATCCATGCCATGACACAACTGATTTGAGGCTTATTTTTAACATTGATTCGACGTTGATATTAACACAGATCTGTGCTATGACAACACTGAAATTAAGTGTTAATTGGCCAATCAATTGTAGATTCGAATGCATATAAATTTTTTCTATTTTTTGTTATCAAGGAAGTCAATTCTAATTATACAAAGGTACTGAAATGGTGGAGCTAACCACTGGATATGAATTTATTTTTCCATCATTTAATGTGATTCAACCTTTTCAATTTATATGTTAGAGATTAAAATCTCTTGTAATATGGAGAAATATTGTACATTTTTCTTTTGCCTCATAATATGTCATCAAATTAAGTTCCAAATGGGGATCTTGGATGTTCAAATTCAATGACATGAATTTATTTTCAACGAATATAAGTGTGATTCCTTATTATTTTCAAGGTTTCTTTCCGGAATTGTTAAGTTTTGGAAAATTGTTTTTTCACTTAGATTTAAAATGATTGTTGTTAGCTTTTAAAAAAATGGAATTTATTCTTTTTTTTCCATAAAAAACAGAGTTTTAAGGTAATTAAAATCACTATTTGGGAACTTGAAATGTTGAAAGCACCTTAAAATAACATTTAAAATTATTTGATTATTTTTTCAAAATATTTTTTCATATTGTCTCTAGAGAGACAATAGTTTGAATTATGGACATATAGTCTCTATAGAGATGATATATTTTTTTATCTCAGCTATTGTCCATAAATATACAAATGTAATTGTCTCTACAAAGACAAATGAAATTGTCTCTTAAAAGACAATAATGCCTGTGTCTTTATAGAAACAATAATAATATGTGTTCTATATTGTCTTTATAGAGACAATTTTTTGAGACAACCGCTTAAAGACAATATTTAAGACGATACACAATTTTCTTTTTGTCTCTAATTAAGACAATTGACTAGAAAATTGCCTTAAATATTGTCTTAAAACACCCCCACATGTAGTAGTGTCCATAGGAGATATCTGCTTGTATTTTTCATTAACCAACCTCTCTTAACTGGTGATGATGGCAATGCCAATACTGATCATTGATATTTTTTTGTTTTGATTGAAGTTTAACAGGGTTTCTCTATCTTCCTATGGTCTACTTTATGAGGGTTTGTTTACATTTCTCTCTTTTTACAGAATTTTTCCGTAGTGACACCTAATACATGAGAGGGATGGAACAAGAGGTCGAGGGTGACACTGGAATTGGGTATGACTCACCATCCTTGAATGGAATACCCATTGATTTAGTGGCTTCAGAGGTATGACACTTTATTCTCAACTTAATGCAAATTTTCATATCAAGTGCTAGATTGTGTGGGAAAAATATCACGTGCAAAGACTTGAAAGGAAATCGCCATATTTTTCGCGAAAGATAGTCACAATATACAACCATTTACCATGATACTTATAAATTTTATACTTAGTTAAGTGTGACATATAAAGAATTAACTTTAGAAATTTCAATAAAAAATTTGAGAAATTGCAAGGACAGAGTAGGGTGTTTGGGGAAATTTTTGGAAACGAATTACATTAGCGAGGATAGTGTAGTGTGATTAAGAGTTTAGAAAACAAATTACATTTATATGCCAAAAACTTAATCCCATATAATTCATCCATTTCCACAAGTTTTTTGTTATGCAAGGGTAATTACTTATTTTTGTTGGCTCTATAAAATACACAAGGTTTATAGAAATATTTACTTATATGTCCAAGGCATATATCAATCATATTTGTTAATGTGGCTTTGTTAGTTTATTATAAAGTCAAAGTAATTATTTAAATCTAACTTGTCTTTGCGAGAGCTTAGACACGTAAACATAAACATGTAAACATTTAACATGTAATGTTTAACATTTAATATTTTTAATCTAAATCCTATTTAAAAATCAATCTAATTATTATTATGTATAAACACAATATAAATTTAAAATATGAAGAGGTTTACTAACACTAAAAAAAGAAGTATGGTAAATAAATAAAAATATAAATAAACTAAAGGTATGGTAAGTTAATAGAACTTCTTTTTATACTTACTCAGAAGTGTGATAAAAAAATAAAAATATAAATAAACTAGAGGTATGGTAAATAGATAAAACATCTATTTATATTACTCCATAAACCTCTTTATATTTACAAAAACTGAAAAAAGAAGTTTTATTTAGGAGAAACCTATAGGCAAAATACCATGGGACATATTATTATTAATACCATGGGTCAAATACCATGTTTATAAAAGAAGTATGGTAAATAAATAAATATAAAAGAGGTATAAAGAGGTATGATGAATAAATAAAAATATATCAAATAGGATAAGAAATAAAATCTAAATAGATACCAAGCCTATGAGCCAAATACCATGGTAAATAAAAAAGGTATGGTAAATAAGTAAAACCTCTTTTGATATTTACTCCATAAACCTCTTTATATTTTCCAAAATTCAAAAAAGAGGTTTTATTTAGGTGAAGCCTATGGGTCAAATACCATGGACCAAATTATTATTAATACCATGAAAAAAAATATTATTAACTCTAATATTAATATTAATAATATTATTATTACTACATTAAGTAAGTCATTCAACTATGACCATTTCCATGAGAGGTAGTGAGTGACTAATTTCTCATGATTTGACTATGACCATTTCCATTAGTAGTAAGAGGTAGTAACTGACTAATTTTTTATGATTTTTTGAATAGTCCACTTAGCACTCATTGCATCAGGTGATGCTTTATGAATCACATAGCGCCAATCATCACTTCTGGGGCTTGCACCCAGTAACCATGAATTCCCAAGAGGACACCCATCCCAGAATGCCTCTAGCTCAAGCACGCTTAACTGTGGAGCTTTCCCCACAATCAAGACCACTTAGCTTGCTACCCCATTTCCAAAACCCTAGCAAGTATTATGCCTCATTTCACTAGTTTCAATCCCACTTCATCACCCCTTTGAGTATCACCTGATGCAATGAGTGCTAAGTGGACTATTCAAAAAAAAATCATGATAAATTAGTGAGATACGACTACCTCTCATGGAAATGTTCATATTTGAATGACTTACTTGACGCACTTGAATCCAAAAATATGATATCTAATATAATGCACTACAAAAACCCCTCAAAACTTAAATATTATTATTATTAAATTTAATATCCATATTAGTATATTATAATATTAATATTATTAAATTTAATAACTTTGGATTAATTAAATATTAAATGTTTTATATTATAATAAATATTAATATATCATGATGTATATTAACTCTAGATATATATGAGAAGTATATATTGATCTGAATGGATGATATTTGTTACGCTATGCAAAGTATCCAAACTGATATAATAAAGTGTTCAAAAGGTTCTCCTTAAATTGTAGGTTAAACAATTAGTTCTGGCTTTGTTTATGAGGTTTCTGTGTGAGGATTGATTAAGTAATTTAATTGTTTAACATTGTACAATAGAAATGAACAGAAAATAAACTTCACGAGCACATTACACAACAAATTGTTGACGCAGTTCACCCCTTCTGGGCTACATCTGCCGGTCTAAGGCTGCCCAATGGCATTTCCTTGTTGTATTAATTTTCTCAAAATGGATGTACAAGTAAACATAAGCCTCAATAGGAAAAAATATCTATAAATTCAGCTTCAGAAGATATGAATTAACCAGAAATGGTTATTCATTTACTTAAAATAGATAAAAATAACCCAATACACTGCCTTCTCCATGATGGCCCTGATGGCTCTTTCATCTTCCTCAAAGAAAAAACTATTGTAAATCACCTTTGTTTAGCCTGAAAACTATTCCAAACTGCTCAGAATGTCAAAAATACCCAAAATTAATTATTTTTACGCTCAATTTGGTTCAATAATGAGGAAGTTATGGCTTCTCCAAGAAAACTGCCCAATGTCCCCCCAAAACTCCACAAAAAGTGGAGGACTGCCAATTAACAACGCCAAAATGGCCAACCTCCTGAAAATGGCAGAGGCACTTCAAACAGAGCGGCTCTGTTATGGTTGGCATTTAATGCCATGTGGGGTAGCGTCACATGTGACCACCGCCGTTCTAATCGTCGGGTTAACCGCCACCTTCACCGTTTGGCATCCGTTACATTTATTGTTTGGACGTTGTTCACATGGCTTACGGTTAAACCATTTGACCCGCGATTTGAAGGCCTTAGGCTAGGGTCACGGTGCTAAGTCATATGTGCAGGGGTCGGGCTAGCCCCTTAAATTTTGCGCCGGAAAATAGTTTAAGATTTAAATAAATCTCAGGGGCTTTAACTATTAAGTAACACCCCATGGCACAAAGGTAAACTGCTGCACTACCCAACCTGAGGTTCAGGGTTCAAAACCCGTAATTTACATAAAAATTTTGTAATTCCACACCTCCTCGGGCTCAGGACACGTGGCAGCCTCTAGGCCAACCACGTGGCAGCCCGTGATAGGCCATGAAAATTCCAAGTCAACCCTTTCATAAATTAGCAACTACCATTTGTCAAACTGTTACTTGCCAATAGGGAATATTCTGGGGAATATTTTGAGGAATATTCCTTGGAATAT
Organism: Pinus albicaulis; assembly: GCA_034641835.2. Taxonomy (NCBI): domain Eukaryota; kingdom Viridiplantae; phylum Streptophyta; class Pinopsida; order Pinales; family Pinaceae; genus Pinus; species Pinus albicaulis. The sequence goes on along the minus strand of CM076572.1, from coordinate 135,589,952 downwards.
TCTTTTTTTAATTTTTCCAAATTTGAAAAGTCAAACTTGGTCAACTCATTTCTGGAGTTTACTGGGCTTTTCAAACCTTCATAACTTCTGCATAAGACCTCTATTTTGAGAACCGTTCATGATGCCAGAATTGCAGCAACATGACCTTTCCGATCGTTCAGATTGCAACCACTTATGAGAACTTTCATTTTTTAGCATTTTTCTTAACTTGGACATGATCTCCTGATCACACCTCTCCATTGGGAAGCTTTTGGACCCCAAAAGCCTTCAACTACCTATTCAGAAGATGAGGGTACATCCCCCTGACCTTTTCCACCTCCATCCATTTTTCCTTACTCATTTTGTTGCCTTTAAGACCAATCCGAATATAATCGACACTTCCCCTCTTAGAAGTGTCTGTCCTCCTGTCAAGGATAGTATCCTCTTTAATCTCGTCCAAATATTTTGGCGATAAATCATCTATTGATGGCAACTAAATGTCACTCTCTTGATTAGCAATCAAAGGAGGCTCCTACAAATGTAAATTTTCCACATTCACAACAGAATACATTTGCATATATGAAGGAAAATCTAGTTGAAAAGCATTATTTCCAACTTGTTTAATAATCTTGAATGGACCATAACGAATAGGCTTCAGCTTTTTACCTTCTCCTTGCATTATTTATTTACTAATATGCAACCATACCTCATCACCTTCTTGAAATTTATGATCAACTCTGTGTTTGTCATGCCTCTCCTTGTACTTGCCTTGACTTTTTTCAAGCTATTCTTGAACCTGTTGATGTATGAGCTGAATTCTTTCAATGAACATGTGAGCTTTGTCAATGTCACTAACAATAGAAGTAGGCAAGCCTTAATTAACCCATACATGTTGAAAATATAAATCAGCAGTTTGTTCAGCAATTATAGATTTCTTACATGACATAAGAATACACATCTTGTTGAATCTCTTAACTATTACATAAAGATAATCATGCTTCTTTCTAGACATCGGTAGACCTCCCACAAAATCCATAGAAACACTTTCCCATGGTCTAGAAGGTACCGGTAATGGCGTATATAAACCAAGCTTCATATTGCTAGGCTTGCTTGTAGCACATAATGAACAACCTCTAATGAGATGTGAAACACTATCTACTAGGTGAGGCCAATAACAATACCTCTGTAAATGTGCCAGCATTTTGCTTACCCTGAAATGTCCATCAATAAGAGAAGAATGATTTTCTCTCATGACACTTAGTCTCTCTCCCTGTGGCATGCATAACTTGCCCATATGAAACAGAAAATTATCATGCAAGTGATAATCATTCTCCATGATATACATGTGGTACATTCCTATGTTTGGAAGAGTATAATCTTGTTGCAACTGTATTCCATGTTGAATCTCCCTTTTAGGAGGCAAACTTGTCGACTCCTAAAACATCTCATGATGTGCATCAACTACATCATATAAATCTGATTTTATCATGGGCTGATTTCATTACTTCAGTTAAACAAAAAATTTATCCATTAGCTCATTTACAAAAAACTATCATGAATTGGAAAAATTTCAAACAACTTAAGGGACAAAATGTACAAGACTACACCCAAGAATGTAGGAGAAGAGCACTCTTATTAGGGGTAGACTTGTAGAGTCAAGAAACTTTGCTGAAATATATAGGTGGTTTACATAGCAACCTTAGACATACTATTCTTATGTTCAATCCTACTAGTGTAGATGAGGTTTGTGTCCAAGCCGCACATTTAGAGGCTAGAGGGAAACATACTTTTGAAGAGGGTAGAAACAAGCCTTTTAAGGGGAAAAACAAAGATAAAACCTCAAAAGGAAAAGGAAAAAAGAATGCATCTGTCAAAAAGGATGGTGAGAATGTGATATGTAAACATTGTTCAAGAGAAGGCCATGAAGAGAAAAACTATTGGAAACTTCATCCTGAAAAAAGAACTCAATTTAACAAAGACAAAGGGAAGAAGAAAACTGCAGCTACTACAACTACACAACAAGACTTAGGTGATGAGTCATAGTTGAATGACTTACTTAACACACTTGAATCCAAAAATATGACATCTAATATAATGCACTGCAGAAACCCCTCAATACTTAAATATTATTATTATTAAATTTAATATCCATATTAGTATATTATAATATTAATATTATTAAATTTAATAACTTTGGATTAATTAAATATTAAATGTTTATATTATAATAAATATTAATATATCATGATATATATTAACTCTAGATGTATATGAGAAGGAAGAACAAAGACATAGAGTGATAGAGGTGGTGAGATGGGGGGGTGACAAGGGAGATATAGAGATAAATTGAAGGAGAGGGACAAGAGGAATGGAGAGAGAGAGAGAGAGAGAGGTAGATAACAGTAAGAGAGGGAGAGGAAGACATAAATATGGAGGTGGGAGAGAGAGAAGTAGAGAGGGAGGGAGATAGTGAGAAGATTGGACGAGAGAGAGAGAGAGAGGGAGGTAGGAGAGAAAGGGAGAGAGAGGCAGAGAGAGGACGGACTAGAGAGAGGAATTAAGAGATAGGAGGAGAGGGGGAGATATAGAGAGATGGAATTGGAGGGGGAGAGAGGGAGGGAAGAATAAATACATAGAGAGTGAGAAGTGGAGAGAGAGAGGGAGTGAAAAGGGATAGATAGAGAGAGTGTGTGTATGTTTAAGGGTGAGATAAAGAGACAAATAAGGAGATATAGAGAGAATGGGGGAGAGAACGAGAGAGAAGGAGAAATACATGGATATAGTAACATAGTCGGAGAGAGAGAGAGAGAGAGAGAGAGAGTGATGGGAGAAGAGAGAGGATTGGAGGGAAAAGAGAGAGAGAGAGAGAGAGAGAGAGAGAGAGAGAGAGAGCATGTGAGAAAGTAATAGGGGAAGATAGGGGGAGGTAGGAGAGAAAGGGAGAGAGTGGAAGGACAAGAGAGAGGTCTCTCAAGTGGAGAGAGAGGGAGAGACAAGGGAGAGATGGAGAAAGAGTGTGTATGTTTTGGGGTGAGATAACGAGACAAAGAAGGAGAGATGGAGAGAAGTGGGGAGAGAGAGAGAGAGAGAGAGAGGTGGGAGAGAAAGGGAGAGAGAGAGGAAGGAACATAAAGCGTATGTGAGAGAGTGGAAAGAGGTAGATAAAGAGAGATGGAGTTGGAGGGGGAGGGAGAGGGAGGTAAGAAGAAAGACACATTGGGGAGAAATGTGGAGAGAGAGAGAGAGAGAGAGACTCATAAGGAAGATAGAGAGAGAGAGAGAGAGAGGAAAATAGTAGGGAATATAGATAGAAGTTGGGGGGGGGGGGGGGAGAGAGAGAGGTACGGAGAGGAGGAGGGAGTGATAGATTGATAGATATGAGAAAAAGAGTGTATGTTTTGGGGGTGATATAGAGAGACAAAGGGAGATAGATATAGAGATGGAAGGTGACGAGAGGGAATAAGAGAGAGATGGAGAGAGGGAGGGACAAAGAGATTGATAGATATGGAGTGAGAGAGATTGTATGTTTGGGGGGGTGAGATAGAGAGACAAAGAAGGATATATGGAGGGAGATATATATATATATGGAGGGGGGAGAGAGGGAAGAATATTTCTTGCACTAGATGCATTTATTTTAGTGTAGATGGTGATTTCTAATCCTACTTTATTGCTTACACTAGATGCATTGATTTTACTGTAGATGTTGATTTCTAATGATATTTGATTACTTGAACTAGATGCATTGATTTCAATGTATATGATTTCTAATCCTATTTGATTTCTTGCACTAAATGCATTGGTTTTAGTGTAGGTGGTGATTTCCAATCCTATTTGATTTCTTGCACTAGATGCATTGATTTTAGTGCACATGTTGATTTCTAATGATATTTGATTACTTGCACTAGATGCATTGATTTCATTGTAGATGGTGATTTCTAATCCTATTTTATTTCTTTCACTAAATGCATTGATTTCGGTGTAGATTTTGGTTTCTAATATGATTTTCTTACTTGCACTAGATGCATTGATTTGAGTGACGTGGATGTTGATTTATAATCCTATTTGATTATTTGCATTAGATGCATTAATTTCAGCATAGATGTTGTTTTCTAATCTTATTATATTTCTTGCAATAGATGCATTGATTTTAGTGTATATCCTGATTTCTTATTTTATGTAATTGGATGTATGATGGTACATTAATTTTAAAGTGATTGGATAAATAGTGTGCATTGATTTCAGCGTAAGAACAAAAAATTATTGACAATGTATATTTAATTTTGTGTTATAGTAGTTCAACCTATTGATATCGGAGAGCAAGAGACATAAGGTATGATGTTTTCTACAACAACTTGAGCTAAATATTTAAATGGTTTATGATTTCAACTATCCATTTCATATAATCAATATGAATAGATGACACAACTAATAAGGGTGACAATAAGAATAGTAGAAAAAAATAGTTTGAAATTGATCACAATGACGAATATTTGTAATTGACTACATTCTTATTATTCACATTTTCTATCATTCAACACTATTACATTGTCACTTTGCATTCAAAAATTTTATTTCATCATTTTTCATCATTAAATTTATTAACAATATTTATCATCTCAACAAACTAAGGTAACTACGAAAAATTAAAATTAAAATGACCAGATAAATATTACTCATATTTAGCATATTTAAAATGATTATATTAATATGCACACAACTGAAACCAACCTATATCCATCTTAACTCTGGATCTATCAAGCACTGAGAGGGATCAAATATTTTGAGGTGCAAACCTTTCCTCAAGTTTTGCACTGAAAAAATAGGTTTTCAACTCGAGAGATTTCATCCTCAATGCTTGATAGATCCAGAGTTAAGATAGATCTAGTTTGGTATAATATTATTTTGAAGTAAGTGTCTAACTAAGTTGGTATATTTAAAATTTAAAGGTTATGTTTTCAATCATATAATTATTTTTAAAATACATTTCATTTTATAGGTATGTACTTTTAATTTCAACTATATAACAGTTTTGTATGATTAAAATTTTTCAAGTATGTTTATATTATTAAGTTTTTATAAAGTTTCTAATTAATTAAAATTTAAGGATTATGTTTTCAATTATACTTTTCTTATAATAAAATAAAATATGGATGTAAAGTCTTGAATTAATTAATTCAAGGGATTCATTTTCTTCATTTTTTTATGATTAGATTTATGAATTCAGTTTAAAGCGAATAACCAAGGCTATACTCTCTCTCTCTCTCTCTCTCTCTCATACAAAATGGTTACTCCTTGCACCTATTTCTCAATTTCTAAGTACATGATCATGTGATGTAATAATAAAACTTGGGGGATGTTCATTAGGGGAATTTTGAGGTTTGAAATGGACCTCCTAAGAAAAATGCACAAAAAAATAAACTTTATAAGAACCAATAGGATTCAAGATGATGATGTCAACCATGGTGGATGATTCACCATTTTTTAAGTAAAAGGGTAAAAAGATTAAAAAATAATAAAATAATAAAACTACTTTTTCTACTCGGAATTTCAACTTATCTCCCAACTTTTTTACTCACATTTTGAGTAGGAGTATTCATTGGATGTAAAATTTAATTCCCCATCCAAGGAGTACCTATGTTGCATACTTTCGATGGACCCTTCTACATGAAAAATTAGAAATACATAAAAAAACGTGATTGCAATCATGTTTTTCATGTATTTCTCATTTTTCGTGTAGCAGGACCCACCGAAAGTATGCAACATGGGTACTCCTTGGATGAGGAATTAAATTTTGCATCCAACAAGTACTCCCACTAGAAATTTGAGTAAAACATTTGGGAGATAAGTTGAAAATATGAGTTGAAAAAGTAGTTTTTTCTTTTTTCCCTCTAAAATTTGATGATGTAATCAAATATTATTTTATTATTTCCACTATTATTTTATAATATCCTTAGGAGACCCATTTTGGACCTCAAAATTACCCTAATGTTCCCTACCCATCCAAGTTCAATCTCATTGAGGTTTGTTCTAACCAAAATGTAGGGGATGTTTACACCCATTCAATAACACATGAAAGAGATTGTAAGGGATATACCCCTCAGTTTATATGAGGTTTTCAATGTTTCAAAAATCTCATGTTGCTTTAAGTTCTTGAGGGTGAGGAAACTTTTTCCAAAAAGCTTCATGAAGGAAAACATTCGAGAGGGTGAATATGTGAGACAATGTATAGATAAGATTTTGTAAAATGTGGTAGTGGATGAGGAAATGGTTGATTGTTGCAAAAATCTCTTCAAAGTTAGATCCTTCATCAACAAGGGAACTAGTAATGGGCCTTTTGAGGAAGATATGGATAAAACACTAGGTGACGAAGGGATATGCTTTGGATATTTTACATATTATAGACAAATCTAATCCAAAATGTAATTGAAGGATGGCACAACCAATAGAGTTGAAAATTACAGGTATGTTAGAAATCATTCATTAACATTAAAGGTGAGATTGGATATCGGGACAGAATGATGTCAAACAAATAAAATAAAAATTCTTCCTTATTGACAGTTAATTCATAATTTTTTCATCATTGATTAATTTACTTCTCATAAACCCTTCATATTAGCAATGTAGGGCTCATGGGAATTCTAAGGCATATGTAGCCTAGTTTGAAGAGTTAGAATGAAGTATTGGATTTAATAATAGGGTTCATTGTAACCTAGGACTCAATGGTATCAATGAATCTATGGTGGAGAGAGTTTATTCAAAGGTAAATATACATAAGAAGGGGTGTAAATGTGTGAAGCTTCAAAGAGAAAAGTTAGATTGGTTCTTGGTGAGGATATTGAGATGAATCTTGTGGTTGAAATGGGAAGTCGAGCTTTGATAGGGTAAATGTGTAAATCTCCAAAGAACAAGGTTAGGTTGGTTCTTGGTGAGGATATTGAGATGATTGTATTAGTTAAAATCGAAAAGAGAGCTTTGATAATGCATTTATTTTGATAGGATATTTTCTGAAAATATCTTATTGGAATTACTAGAAACAGAATAGAAGCACCTTTTAGGCTATACTATGCAATTCCATTATTTGTAAATGATTGGCTCGCCTTTATCTTTAAATACAAAGAAGATGGTGCCATTTTATTATGGTTGAATTGGATGTGTGTTTTGCAAGATTAACTCTGTAAGTCCATCCCTTGGTAAGTGGTTGGCTCTCCTTTATATTTAAAACCAAAGAATATGCTACCATAATATTATGGTTGAAGTGGATGTGGATTTTGCACCATTAACTCTAAAAATATGGATTCCTATTTGACCCAAAACTTGTGAAATCAATTATATAGATTGTATGGGCCAGTTAGTGGCATATTCATCTATAGTTTTAGTTGTTGGAATATTTTAGGGACATATGAGATAGCATAGGGTAGTTGATAGAGGTGCAAAAGAGTTATCAGAGAATCAATGTAGGAATGATTGCTCATATTATAGTGGAGGTGGATTTGTAGGAGGGTTTATTGGAGGATAGTTTCAGATAGAATTTGGGAATAATCAATATAAACAGACTCTGGACAACATGGGTATACCCTTTAATTATTTAAGGTTTCATGCCTATAGGTATTTAGGAAGTGACTTTTTTCCTTAAATTAACTAATAAAGTTAAATTGGAGAATAGAAAAATTCAAGGATTTATACTTAAAGGGGGGAATACTAATCTATAATGTGAAGGATTTGATGAGAAAGTAGACATGGTGAATCCAAAATAAATCTAATCCCCTATGGATGACTATTAAATGGAAAGTTGTATAAGGAGAGGGAAGTGGTATCACCAAAAATAAATAGCCTAAAGATTGTAAGGGACATGGATGTAAGTGGTTTTGAAAATGATCAAGTTATAATGATGAGGGACTATCTAGTGCAAAACCTATCTATATCATAAGTAGGTACGTAACCACTACGAATTTATTTGTAAATTATGGTATTGAATTCCAAAACTTAGTACATGACCATTGCCTAGGTTTGATTGTGTATAAGAATAATTCATTTAAGGAATGCAAGAAAGACAACAAGGAGAAAGAGGTTATGGTTCTTACTATTTTTGTATTGGGAGATAAAAGAGAGTTTGGTTTTGGAGCTAGGGAGATTGAGAAATTAATTTAGGATAAAGATAACTCTTGGGTAATATTTCTTAATCCTCCTATCTTTAAGGAATTCATTATAACATTTGAATAGTAAAAATATCCATTGAGATATAGACAAGGTTTTATGGAATTAGATTCAAATGGAATTGAAAAGTTGTTAAGTCAAGACTTGGAAAAGGATGGTTCAAACCCTAGAAGGAAAGGAAAACTCATTTAATTTGACCTAAAGAATTCCAAAATTGGATTTAAACAAGGAAATCAATACACCTTAAAGGGGGAGACTAATGTAGACCATGCTTTAGGGGGGATATTAAACTAGACCATGCTTTAGGGAGGATTTCTTGGTGATGATTATGTTCAAAGTAAAGGGGTTACGAAAGTCCTTAAAAAAACTTTCCTTAGTTTAGTTGGTATCTATAGACCTAATATTTTAACCATTCAAGAGACTACGAGAGAAAGGTTAAAAATTATAATAGAATTATATATCATCTTTAAGCTTATTCATAGATTGTATTGGGAGACATGGAAAATTAATTATAATCAAATAGAAACAATAATAGTTAACTTTGTGTTATTTGAATTAGGTATATTATTTGATCTCTTCTCTATGGATACGACTAAATATTTCTTAAAGGGGAACATCTATGGAATTTATGAGGATAGGGTGGATTATTGTGAATTACTAGTGTATGTTTTTCTAACAAATTAAGAAAATTCTTATGGGTTGGAATTTAAAATTCACCTTCAAAGGAATAGAGATATGGGGGAAAGTAGCCAAGGAAATCCTTTAGTATGTTTCTTTTGAAAAATATTAAGGAGGTTTTTTTCGTGGATACAGAACTAGTCAAATAGGTTTCCATATGCAAACATATGAAAATAATGGATGGAAGAGTTAAAAAAATATTATATCGGACTTTAGTGTCAAAATCCATTATGGTAAATTATAAAATAATAATATCCTAAGTGGAGATAGCATGGGCATCAAATCATCACCCAATCCCACTCATGGGGGCTTCCTTGGGGGAGAAATATGATACCACAGGGGTTCATATTAGGGGATATATATTGAGGAAATTATAACATAATATATTGAACATATATTATGAAATGGACTTTTACAGGAACAAAAATAATACAAATATCAAAATAAACAAAGAGATGCAGTAGAAATTAAACTTCATTCCCTTAATATCAAAAATCTGAAATATGCTTACATACAAAATAAAATAAATTAGCTCGGGTGATGGTAGCTTATCTCTAAGAAGAGATGTGGTGACTACATGCCTCTGAAATGTGATACAATGAAGCTCAAAAGGCCTATTTATTATTTAGAAACAATGGAAAACACTAAACATCCAAAAACCTAACCCTAGGAGGTGAATCACCAAAATTGTGGGCCCCGTTGGGGTAAAGTGGTATATCAATTTCCCGAGGTTGTAACTTTGGCATACGATCTCTATTTTATGTGCATGATACCTCATTAGAAATATATATCCAAGGAATACAAATTTTGACTGCAAATGTGAGTCAATGACTCATGTTTTCCCTTTTTCCAAAAAATCGTCGTTTAGGACCTCAAAATGGCTTCAGAAGTTTAGGACCCAAAAAACTGCCAGAAATTGTAAACTATGCTAGAATTAAGGAAAGTGAAAAACTGAAAGAAACAATGGTGGGGGTCCAAGAGGAATAGGCAGGTGGCCACCAATATACCTCTAGATCATTCCTCCCCTGCTAGGAAGAAATGGTCCCCATTACGTTGAGTGCCTCCATGAGATGGGGAAACTTCTAATGAACTTTGTCCTTGATGAGCCCCTTTCCTTGGTGCAAGAGTTAGCCAGCTTTGACAAACCGATACAGTTGGATCTTTTTGTGGAGGTTGTTCTTGATCTATGTGTCCATGATCTGATCTGATCAATTGTGGCATGTTCAATGCAGTTGATGTTTATCTCTATTGGTGTGGGTTGTTCTGCAATGTCTGATGTGTCGAATAATGGTGGAAAGTATGGCCGAAGGCGGTCCACATTAAAAAGTGGATGCAAGTCAAGGAATGGGGGAACACTGAGCTCAAAAGCATTGTCTCTCACAACCTTGATGATTGTGTAAGGCCCATATTGGAGTGGTCTAAGCTTCTGATGGGATCTAGTAAGGCGTTATTTTTGCAAATGAAACCAAACTTTGTCGCCCACATGAAAATTGTGTGGCACCCCTTGTTGATCATGTTGATGCTTGTACTTGTCATTGGACTTCTCCAAAATGTCGTGAACCTGCTGGCGGATGTGACAGATGAGTTCAATAAATCTCGTTTCTTTATCAGACTCAAATAATACATGTGTGGATTTTTTCTGTGTCGTCGCATGAGGGATGGAAACATCAATCTGACATAATAGTGGAAATCCTAGACCCACTTGAAAGGGACTGCAACCAGTCAAGCTATGGAGACCTCTATTATAATTTTGTTGCGCATAGGGAAGGCTCTCATCCCAAGTTCATGGATGCTTGTAGTTGTATATGCAGAGTATGTACACTATCATCATGTTGATGACCTCTATCTGGCCATCAATCTGGGGATGGAATACAATCGACTTAGTGAGCTTGGTGTCCAATAGTGTCTATATGCTTGACCAAAATGTGTTGAGGAAACTGTTATCCCGATCTAAAATAATGGTTTGTGGGATCCCAAAATTTACCCACACTCGTTCAAAGAAGAGTTTGGCAGTTTTCTCTACTGTGATACTCTTCTTACGGGCCACCAATATAGCCATCTTAGAGAATTTTTCCACAACCAAAAATATAGAGTCATTGCCATGCTTAGTAGAAGGGAGGCCAGACATATAATCCATGGAGATGGATTCCTAAGGCTAGATGCGAGTAGGAAGAGGACTATACAGGCCTTGCTTCTTGATGGTTGGCTTGGTGATGATGTAATCAGTGCAGGATATGATATATCTCCCAAAATCTTGTTGGATTTTTGGCCAATAAAATTAATTTTGTAGTAAAACCACAATTGTTTCCACACCAAAATGTCCTATGACCCGACTGTAGTGTGCCTCCCAAATCAACTTGGCATGCTCGCTTGAAGCAACACAAAGGTGTCCTAGGTAGAATAATAATATGTCTTGGAGGTGGAAATCGAGAGCTTGCTTGCCATATACTAGCATCTAGTATGTAGAGCGAACTCTGGATCAATTTTGTATAGTTGCGGCCAACTAGAGGTCTCATGGCCACAAGGGTTGAGAACAATAGCTAGTGTTGCAACTGGGGGTTGGATGAGGCAGTCTGCAACATGATTGGTGCTTCCCCTTTTGTATTTTTTGTTCAAGTAGAATTGTTGCAGATATGTAGACCACTTTTGATTGTAATTGTTCTGCAACTTCGCTTATGTCTGTATAAAATAGAGAGGTCGATGATCTGTGTGGATGACCGTCTCCTTCCCCAGAATGTAATGCTTCCATTATCGGCAATCCTGCATGATGGAATATATTTCTTTATCATAGGTGGGGTACTTCTAAATTGTATCTAAAAGTGTCTCACTGTGATAGGAGAATGGATTCCTGTGTAAGGTGAGGACTGCACCAATAACATAGTCGAAGGCATTTGCCTCAATTTCAATGGATGTTGCAGGTCCGGTAATGTGAGTACTGGTGCAGAGCAAAGGCAACACTTCAACTAAACAACTGCCTTTTGTTGGGACTCAGACCAAAAAAACTTCTCTTTCGCCCTGCCCTTGGTAATCTGACTCAAAGGCCAAGTGATATGGGAGAATCCCAACATGAACCTTCGGTAAAAATCTACAAGGCCCAAAAATCTGCAAAGCTCTGTTAGAGTGGTCGAGGCTAGTGAATCCCAAATGACTTGGATATTAGTTGGATCCACATGCACACCTCTCTCATTTATGATGTAATCGAGATATTGGACCTGGCTCATGCCAAAGTTGCATTTCTCTAACTTGGCACACAGTTCTTATTACCACAGGGTTTGAAGTATTTGTTGAATGTGTTGCTAGTGTTCTTCCAAACTCTTGCTAAAGATGACAATGTCTTCTAGATAAATAACCACGAATGAGTTGGTGAAGGGACGTAAGATATCATCCATTAGCCTCATAAAAGTAGTAGGGGGATTTTTCAACCGAAAGGGCATAACCAACCATTCAAAAATGCCTTCCCGGGATTTGAAGGTGGTCTTCCATACATATGGACGCTCTATTAGAACCTGGTGATAGCCAGAATTCAGATCGATCTTGATGAAGTACTTGGCCCCCTTGAGTTGGTGCAGAAGGTCATCAATCCGTGGTATTGGATACCTGTTCCTGACAGTGATTTTGTTTAGTTCCTGATAATCAACGCAAAACTTCCAGGTCACATCATAATTATGTACAAGTACAATTGGGATTCCACAAGTCAAGGAACTTGGCTGGATGTGCCAGTTTTGTAGAAAATCCTATATTTTCCAGTTGATCTCTTCATTTTCTAGAATGGAGAGATGATAAATCAGCTCGTTGGGTAGAGGTGCTCTGGGAGTCAGATCAATCGAATGTTTGAACTAACAGTGGAAAGGTAACCCTGTGGGTGAGGAGATGATGTCCCTTTATTCTTCTACGACCTTATCCACCTTCTTCAGTTACATGAAGGAACCCTTCTCAGGGGCCTTGAATGTGGCCAAGACCTTCCCCTTACATTGAGAGTGAATCAAAAAGAAAAAAAAATTCCCTATCTGGGAGATGATCTTACTGCATTTCATAGCAGAGATCAAAGAGATGGTAGTAGGCGAGGATATCCTGAGTATCCTATATAACTTATTACCCAAATAAATAATAATAGTGTGACGCGTCAACTCATAAACGACATAACATTTCCACAAGTATGGTTGGCCTAATAATACATCACAAACTTCAAGAGGAGAAACATCACACAATACCTCATCCATGAAGGGATTGATGTTGTAGGGAAGGCAAATTTTTTTGCTAACACGAAGATCTTGTCCTTGGTAAAGCCACCTGATGGTGTACGTCAGCGAGTGTGGTGTGGTCAATAGGCCCAACTAATTCACGACCTCTACTGAAATGAGGTTCTCGTTTTCAATCATGAATTGGAGCAATGAACTGTTCACCCACATCTGCGAGTGAAAGACTTGCTTCCCCTCCTCTAGATCTTCGAGTTCCTCCTTTTGGTGCTTGGTGGTGGCTACCGTCACAGTGGGTTATGCATAAATGACCTCTTACCCTTATTGGCTCCCTTGTTGGCTTATGGATCACAATTATAGAATGCATCTATCTCTTACTCTTTCAGCTCAAACACTAGTGTTTGCTTTGTGCTACATTAATTTTTGTTGCATGTGGGAGTTTTATGGAACTCACAACACTTATCGATATCCTTATTTTCCTTCCCATCACCCTTGGATTTCAACTTCAAGGAGTTTCCTGGGGGGTCTCGACCGGGCTCTAATTTTCTATGTGGTTTGCAGGTGCCTTTGCTCTACTTTGGGTTTGTAGATCCAAAGTATCGCTTATTTTGCTTGAATTTCTGCTCAATCTTGGCAGCATATCGGTACGCTGCATCAATTAAGCAGATGTATAGGAACTCCATCTCCTATTGAATGTATTTTTTCAAAAAACCACGATACTTGAGAACCATATGTTTCTCATAATTTTTGATACCTAGCTTTGTGCATGAGGTGTGGAAAATATTCACCAGCTCATCCATATCTTGTTCCCTCTACTACCAAAACGTAGTCCATTGTATGTACTTGTATTCATAGCTCCCGACAGGGTAGTACCATTCCTTGATGGCATATCAAAAATAAATCCAAGTCGGTGCAGCCGAGAACAGTGAGGGTTTCCTCTCGTCCTTTATCTCATAGTAGGGTTCCCAAGTGTCCATGATGTGGGGGGCATCTTTCAAGAGTGAAAAAGTAATCTTTTCCTTATTGGAAAGATCATGAATGAAAAATATCCTTCCAACATATTTAACCATTTATCTATGGCATCTACATCTATTTGGCTTTCAAATGTGGGAATGTCAAATTTTACTTACACCTTAAAGGGAGTGGCACCTCGAGAGTGGTTGCTAGATGAAGATGTGTTTCATATGGGCATTCGCCGAAGGATCTGCGAAAATTTGTCCGTCATCGAGTTCCTTTGTCGCTCGAGGGCTTCTTCGAGCAATATTTTGAAAGGATCTCTTGCTCCCTAGTCTTTCTTTTCTTCTTCCATCAGAGACCATCGGGATTTACGAGGCTTGTCTTGCAAAGGTTCAACTATTTTGAGCCCTAACTCCTTATACCCTGATCTCGTTGGGGACATGGAAAGAAAAAAGAAAGAAAGAGTTGATCGCTCTGATACCACTCATCTAGATTTATAGAGGGAAAAAAATAAATACAAATATAAAAATAAACACAGATATGCAGTAGAAATAAAACTTCATTTCATTAATATAAAAAAATTGAAATATGCATACATACAGAATGGAAATAAACTAGCTCAGGTGATGGTAGCTTATCTTAAATGAGAATATATGTGGTGGGTACATGCTTATGAATTATGTTACAATGAGGCTCAAAGGCATGTTTACTATTGAGAAATAATGGAAAACCCTTAACATTCAAAAACCTAACCCTAGGAGACGAATCACCAAAATTGTGTGCCCTGTTGGGGTAAATTGGTACATCAACTTCCTGAGGTCATAACTTTGGCATACCATCTTCATTTTACATGCATGGTATCTTGTTATAAATATTTATCTAAGGAATATAATGTTTGAGTGCAAATGTACATGAGTCTTTAACTCAAATTTTCCCAATTTCCAAAATAAAATCGTTAAGGGCCTCAAAACAACTCCAGAAGTTGAGGACCCAAAAAAATTACCAGAAATAGTAAATTGTGCTATAATTAAGGAAACTGAAAAACTGAAAGAAACAATGGTGGGGGTCCAAGTGGAATAGGAAGGTGGCCACCAATATCCAGCTGGATCATATTAGAAGGTAAATATTTTTTATATTGGCATGTAAATAAAATGGAGCTCAAGGTTAATGAAAAAATATAAAGGGGTATAAAAAATGTTAATGAAAAAATGGATACCAACAATATCTAGTGTGTTGGAAATTGTAACTAGGATCGGTATTCATTTAATGTATTGAAATCATTATGAAATGTACTTGACAAAAGAATAAATAATTTTTTTTATTATTGTAACAATGACTTATTAAAGCATGGATTTCATGCTTGGATCATCATTATATTAGTCAAAGTCTCCATTGTGAACTCATAAGATTAATATTTAATTTATAGAACTATTGTACATTCAAAAAGACCTTTCTTGAACTTTTGAATAATGTAAAAAAATTATTAATTAAATTAAATATGATTTATGTATCCTCCACACCAAATTATCCAAAAAGAAATCAAATCGAATTGAATAAGGTGACCTATCAACATCTTTCTTGCTTCGTCTCTAACATTTTTACATTATAAGAGACTTATAAATGTTATATTACAACTTTATTTACTTAAATGTCCTATGGGTTGGTGTTGGAATTTCAAAATTATGGGTTTGATAATTTTAATGTTGAAGATTGGGAAGATTTTCACAATTTCATCATTAATTTTGAAATTTGAAGATAATTTTAATATCATTAATGGTTGTGATTGTTATATTAAATTAACAATTTGTGGCAAGTACGACATATTAACCAAATGGGGCATAGAAACAATTAATTTTCACGACCAATTGAAAGATTTATCATTCTTTATTTTTTGATGCATGGCCATACACAACTATGGCCATAGCACGGGGTAAGGATGACAAGACTTTCGTTGGCGACTGAAAGTACAAGCGTATGGTACTTATGCTTATGGTTACTCAGCTAGCGTATTCGTATGGTTATTCATAAAACATGGTCATCGTGCCATCATATGGATCGACGTATTTTCCGATTCATAACTACCGGCGAGTCACATGTCTGTGTCTAACCCAATGTCATTAACTCACGATTATATGGTGTCATGATTCTGCGGAAGGTGGCTTCTCCTAGACGATAAAATTTAATTGAAGTTGGTGAATTACAAATTTGAAAATTCAAATGGGGAACAAATATTCACACCATTCACCCATCATAAATCATCTGAAGTAGGAAGCATGGTCCATCGTCCATACGAAGTAAAAATCATGGTTGTGGGGTTACTCCAACATTGTGCAGGAGTCGGTGGAAGCACGACTAGTGATTGAACTATCTGCGTATCATCGCAATGAAAATATCTCATGGAATTCGAATGAATGGAGGAACTTGTTGTAGCAGAGAAGGTATCGGGCAAATGGTTTAGTATCCAGATTGTGCACTGCAAGTTATTCCACGTACAAAAGATAATTAAGCTCAGTTATTGTTTGCAAGCAATTCCAAGTACAAATGGTAATTAAGCTCAGTTACTATTTTATCAGGGAACGCAAGCGAGACAAGCCATATTGTGAATGTGGGTTTTGGAAAGCCTGCAAAGTATAACATCCTGGTGGTTTTTGATAACTCCCACTATGTTACAAGAAATAGATTGCAGCTCGTGCTATAGAAACCTATAAGGCGACGACATATCCTGTAGTGGAAAGAAGTGAATGCTGCGTTGTCACGAAGGAGATGATTCAGGATACACTGTGGCTGGATACTCAGTCTGTTGAAAAGTTCAACTTTGGATGGGGAACCAATTTCTCAAAATACCAAGGCAACTCTTCTATTAGGTTGCTGGCTTTTGGCAGGGGCTCCCTTTCACTTCCTTTTCAGGCCTACCCAACTTCTTGGACCTCAAAGCTAAAGGAAAACTGAGCCTGGGCATGGATGTGTCCATTACCTCCAACTCCAAGTTCATTGTTATGGTGTCGAATCCTAAAGCTACTGTGTGGTATTTTATTGGACTTAAGGGTATCACTGTGGGAGAGACCACCCTCAATGTCTCCTCCAGCTCTTTCCAGTTCACTTCAACCAGAGGAGGGATGATGTTGGACACCAGAATCGTGCAGTCGACCTACGATGCTTTAAAAGCAGCTTTTGTCAGTCAATACCTTCAAACTCCTCCTGTGCAGAAGTCCAACTTCCCCTTAGACACTTGTTTCAAGTATTCCAGAGACCTTTCAACGCTAAAACCTCCGTCTATGACATTACATTTTCAGGATGGCCTCAATCTGCCTATAAGTAAAGAATCAATTTTAACTCCAGTATCGGACACAAGCATTTGCTTGGAATTTGAACCCTTGTCACGTAATGATTTGAGCATCAATATAGGAAGTCAGCAACAAAGTTACATTGTTTCTGTCAATCTAAACCACAAAAATATCGGTTTTCCTCCAGTTACTAGCTGCTGCTCCTAATCTAACCTATAATTTATTGCTTTCTTTCTGCTCTCTTTGTTTATTGGGTCGAGAGACAGGCTTTTTTGATGTATAACATTAATAATACTCGTGATACGAGTGAATTCACATGAGAATAAGATGAGCATTATTTCGATATTACCCCTAGTTATTAATGAAACCTCATACCTAAAATTTGGAATTTCATTTTATACGTAGATACTTTTCACGCGATATATATAAAGATCACAATAACAATATATCACATCAGCTGATTCGAAAGGTGTCTATCAAATTTACTTTGATGTGATTTTCATGAAAAAAATTTACTCAAATTTATGGATCACAGAAGCCAAATTTTTAACATAGTGTTAGTATTAAGTAAAATGGAGTTTATAGAGTTGTGAATGATAAATTTCTCAATCTATTTAGCTAATAATACTTCTATTTATTTATAACATGATTGATTATATGAATTTATCTATCACAATAATAAATATATTTAAGATTGAAATATATATGAAAAGTGTATTTTTTCTAATTTTATTTTTATTCATGAAATTTTTTATTTTTTATTTATTTTTGTTAATGTGGAATTTTTATGCTAGAGATGTTGAATTTTTGAATTTTATTTGATAATTATTATTATGAGTTTTTATGCCAGACATATTTCAATTCAATATGGCCAATAAATGGTAATGGTTATAAGTAATTGTAAAAAATAAAATTTAGACTCATAAAAATTAAAAATAAAAATAAAAAATAAAAAAGATTCAATTCAATTTGTAATATTGCAATTTCTCTTTTATTAATAAAATTACAAATAATTTTGTCCCTTCAAAAATTCTACTAATAAATTTAAATAATAATAATAATTCTTATTATAAATCATGAATGTTTAATTAATAAATATATACAAACTTAACAAATTTAATGAATAAATGTATTATTAAAAATAATAATATTTATATATATTAAATATATTAGTCTTTTCCTAACCTATCTTACTGTATCTATAAATGCATTCTAAGCATATTATATTAAAAAAAGAGTTAAAATTATAAAGCATCGTAACCAAAAATACCAAATCATAAGTATATGTAACTCTATATATCAATATTTTAACAAAATTAAAAATTAAAAGATGTATTACTATAAAGAAATAACATCAATTGATTTTAATTATGGATCTATCAAACATAGAGGAGAATCAAGTTTTTAGAGATGTAAACTTTTCCTTGACGTTTGCATTGAAAAGAGGCCAATATTTTGAGAGATTTTTCAATCTCACTTGGTAGAGGAAAAGTTAATATGAACACATACAAGTAATATAAGATAACTATCAATATCAATTTTATTATTATTATTGTAAATATGAATTTTTAATAAAATATTATTATTGTGTAGAGATATGCATCATACAACCCAATATGAAAGAGATGTATAATAGCTTCCATGCTCAAGCTCCAATAAACACGTGTCCCTTTTAAAATGAAAATAAAGGTTTCTCTAAATAAAATTAATGTGGACCATATTAAAGAAAAAAAACTAAAATTAGTATGTATATTGGTATGTTTTAAGTTGAAAAAAATATAAAACATGAATATTCTCACTCCCATTATGCTAACTCAATTCAAGATGTGGTGCAAACATTTTAGTATCTATGTAAAAATATTTCTAATATTTTTTTTTTTTTACTTATGAATAAAAATAACTGTATAATTATTATAGATTTTAGAAATATTTCAATACATGTTTGACATTAAGTAAAAAAATAAAATCACTATGCATAATTAGTATGTTTTAAGTAAAAAAATTATAAAACATGAATAATCTCACTCTCATTATGCTAACTCACAAATATTTCTATATCTATGTAAAATATTTCTAATTAAAAAAATATTTTTACTTTTGAGTAAAAAGGAAAGTATAATTATTATATCTTTTAGAAATATTTAAATACATGTTTGATATTAAGTAAATTGTTATGTGTGTGTGTGTTTTGATCATAATAAAATATTTTAATGTCTGAAGAAGAAAAAGTAAATGAAAGTAAAAAAGTTCAATTAATTCCTACCACAATAATAAAAAGATATGTGTAATTAAATTCCTAATTTAAAATTAAAATGTGACATTGAAGAGATGTTAGTAATAATAAATATAGATGTGAGTCATAAATAAAATATTCTATATCATGTATATATTATATGTGGTTAAAAGTCTTACTCTTTTTCATGTATTTGTTTTGGTTAATTTTGATTATAAATCAACATATATTTGTTGGAATGGTTGTGTAGTCTATGCAATTCAACTACCCAAAGGAATTTTCAAGGGGTTGAATCTATATATGTATTCAAATATATGAATTTAACAAGTACTAATGGGGATTAATCTCTAAGAGATCACTTTTTTAAACTTTGTATAGAGGTTTGCACAAAATATTTGATCCCTCCTAACACTTAATAAATCTATGATTAAAATGAATCTTTATTAATTTTATGAAATGTTATTAAGTGGTTTCTTTTGCATACTGATGAGAATTAGATGTTACTTAAATGAACCCTGAACATAAAAATAAAAACAAAGAAAGTGGTTATAAACAAATCATATAATAAATTTATAATATTGCAACATCTACAATTTTTAAAATTAACATTATTTTCTATAAAATCACATGTAAAAATGTGTGAACTTAAATTTACAGGAAATATTAAATTAGATTAAATACAAGGAAGAAAACATATATTAGTAAAATTCACAAACGTATAATATGTAAATAAAATTATTAATATATATAATAAAAGAGATGGAATTTTATATTGTATAAATTAAGAATATAGAACATGTGAAAAAAAAACAATACAAACATCCCTAGAATAGTCTTACAAATGTTCATAATGCATGCATGAAAAATGTGTTGACCTTGAAAGCCTTTTGTTATTAACTAAAAGTTCCAAGAAACATATGTACAATGAACATCACTAGCTACAATAGTGGAGTGTTGGAGCCACTACTTGCTCCACAAAAGAGCTAGGTTATTTATTTAGTTCTTTGTTGGTGGAGCCAAGGTGAAAAGTCATTTTCTCATACAATGAGGAAGTATATATAACCAAGGGTGACTCTTTGAATGTGCTCAGAATTTTTGAATTTCTATGACTTTTCAACTTTCATGAATCTTTACATTCCATGTGTGTCCTTTGGACTTCCACTTTACAATACATTTTGAATACAATATACATCATCGAAAATAGTCTCATATTCATGCAGTTCATCAAATAAAGTATCATATTAGAAAGAATACCTTATCACACAAAAGGATACCTTATCATCCCCCCTCTCACAGAGGAGACAACCACAAGCCTAATCTTGTCTCATATGGCAGCGTTGTCTCAATGTATGAAGAGATTTCAGTTCTAGTTGTTTCACCCCCGTAGTTTTGCCTTCAGCATTTGTAAGAGGCTTGGAAGGGGAAACTGGAAGGGGAAAAACCTTTATGATAGACTCAACTGATTGTAAACACTCTCATTGGATGAATGAAAGATAATGTTGTTTTCCAAATTCTTGTGTCATGTTCTGTGGTGAAGTGCACCTTTTTCTCATAATCTGTCATATCTAGTTTTACATACTATTGTTCTTTCTTTAATACAGATAGAAAATTTTGTGTAGGATTTACCATGGGGCACACTGCTCAGTCTTGAAACAGTACGTTATGTTTTCCTCTAAGACTGCAATGCAGAATTTAGAGACAGTCTGATCTATGTTTACGTTAAACCTTAATCTCCTCCTCCTTTCCATCTCACAAGCTGTTAATAACCATTGACATGGCTAGCTTTCCCGGTTGCACATGACCTCATTTTTTCATCCATTTGGATTTTTTTACACTTGTTCGACTTCATAGCCCAATGGCCCTCTTCTACTGCCTCAACCACATATTTTCAAACCAACCCCTATGTACTAATAGCTAGCCTAAAATGCCCATATAAAAAAAGCTATATCTAACAGAGAGAGTCCTCTTTGAGTCCAAGAATGCTAGGTCTTGGATTCCAAAGCGGTTTGGTGTTGGCCCTTCGTAGTTCTATCTTCAGCCTTCAGAAATTTACAGGCTGAGGTTATGTTTTCCAGGTAAATCCCCTCTATGGATAGAGGTAATCCCTCTAGCCCTAGGGTGGGTCTAGCAACTACGGGAACATACTAACATCTACCTTCCTAGATTGTAAATGAAATTCACAACAAGGAAGATGTCCTACCTTGTTCTGATGCTATGTTGTCATCTTTCATCAAAGCTTCTTGATCTGTCGCTCTTCTCCAACTCAATACATGTTGCTGCCAACGTTCGATTACCTGTACAGAAATTCAAGACACCACGACAAGTGTAAAACTGTGACAAACATAAAACAATTACAACCTTATAACTGATCAAGGAATGCTAGAAATCTCATTATAAATGTAAACAAGAATGGAAGATAAACATCAGATGCATTTTATTATGATAAAGACAAGGGGAGTTTACAACCAAGCCTTCATGTTGAGGCTCTCCTTTGGCAGGTCTGTATCCAAGCACGTTTGTCACACCCTCATGAAAAAAGGTCCAAGATCTCACTATGTTCCCAATCACAAAAACAATCACACTCTGCACTATTCTCTCGAATCTATGATTGCTTATGTTCTATGCGAAATTTTTCAGTTATCTGTTCAACTAGAACCTGTTCAACTAGCACATCAATGGAAGATGGCTATATCTATAGAGGAGAGGAGGAGGTTGGGATCCCTACAATAGTGGAAGGGAGGCCTTATCCCTTGGGAGGTTTCCCCATAAGGTGGAAACAAGAGGCCAAAGGAGGAAGGTCATGGTTATTCAGTCGAACCACTCCCTATGACTCATCCACGAAGTTGTTGTGATCGAAATTTCGCCTCTTTTTTTAAAAAAACTTTCCATAAACAGATTGGCGCGGGTGCTTAACTGGGACAGAGTGCCAATTAGTATGGGCTCAGTGTTACTTTTCCTCATTGGCGCGAGGGCATAACAAGCTACCAGCACCAAGGTAAAAACATGTGTTTTTAGTGGTCTGCTCAGGAAATGGTCAACAGAAGGAATGTTGTCCTCATGGAAAGGGATGCAATGATGGTTTTTGAAAGGCATGAAACTGCTTATTGGTCACATAAATGACCCTACAATGTGCGAGATGGGGATTGCAGGGATAGTGACAAATTACTATGTAACAGATGCCCCCTAAAGTATGAAGTCTGAACATGAGTGAGGGGTGAAATGCTTTACAAGTACGTGCAAGGAACCAAAAACTGTTGTTGGGAGACCTGTAAATCAAGCATAGATACATATACATAACTGAACTTTCTGATGAAAAATGCATGAATCCATGGTATAGGCGCAACTATCCATTAAGAAGAGGATCATGTGCATGGATCCTCAGCATGGACGCAGCCATCCGAATAAAGGGATCATATGAAATAGATCCATGGTATGGGCACAACCATCCATATAGAGAGGATAAAAACAAGAGAACCCACGGTATGGTCGCAGCCATCCATCTAAAGAATCATGTATATAGTCATGAATGACTCATCACTCCTCGCAACCTGGACTTTTGTGATCGAAGCCCAGGGTCTTGCGCTCCAACACCACCCAATCAAAGTAAAAATTCCAACATATGAATAGATGTGTTGAAGTTGAACATGCTAGAAAATCACTTGATTACCAGTCAATGATGTGAATTCTTAACAAGTACGAGAGAAACCACCCATAATGTCAATGGCTCTCAAGGTACTACAAGTACAATCCACGGAATGTGGACAGTCATCTGAAGTTGAACACCCGTGAAATCATCCGATCGAAGGCCAATGATGTGAACCTATCATCGAATGCGAAGAACTTGCCATTAGGGCATGCAAGCTCTAAGGCACCAGAAAGGAGTCTCTAGATCAACTTCCTGGATAATGAGATGAAGTCGATAGGAAGCAATCCATCAAAGGAGGGTCATAATGAATCCCACATCCTCAACACGAAATAGATGAGGTAATATGAATTTGAATCAAGACTGAAACAGAGAATCAGGGAATGTACAAACTACAGAAGGATTTTCTCTTGAACATATCGATGACACGACTCTGGAATTTGGCAGCATTTGACTCAAATAGGATCAGAGGTCATGTTGACAAGATTTGTAATCAAATGAGAGGCAAACGGATTTTCCAAACCCATGGAGGCAAAGTGATAGAGTGAATATATCTCAACCCGACACGAACTGCAGACAAGTGTCATGTTCAAGAGTGACATACTTCCAACACAATTGATGAATAACTTCCATTTTCCCCCACCATTTCTAGCGAGTACCCCAATTATTTTTGGAAACAAGCTTGAAGGGGATAGCATATGCTTGTGATATAAGTTTGTCCTTCGGACAAATCAGAACTAGTACATTTTATGAGCCCTAGGAAGGAGGTGTTAGTCATCAATATTTTTCACTTGTTGGTGATGACTAGTTGTAACAGCCAAGTTTTCCAACAGTCGATCTAAAAATTTGTCAAAATTTCCAGCTGGGAAAACACCTATAAAACTTTTTTCCCTCCTACCTTCCAGTCCGCCCATGACGAGATGAAACCTCATTATCAAATCCTATCTCACCTCAGCCACACTAGTCAGCCCATCAACTCTAAAGAGACAATCCAAATCTATTCAAACAATCTCCCCTAAGTTAGGAAGTGGCACTTTAAGGCATTTCACCCTTGGCAAACTATCCAAGAGCAAATAGACCTCCATCTGCTATAGACCAGTCATAACAGACCTCCCACTCTACTAATAAAGTTGGTCACAGCCCTAAGTCGTGCCACTAATACACCCTTAAGTCTCAGCAATACATAGACCATATTCTCAAGATAATTTTAGGTGTTTTACAGTGTTTGATGGATCTTACAAGGAAAGAAACATACCAGCATCTCAGAAGACAATTTATGGCTCCACATGAGAAGACAACTGCTTCTAAATGTGATCCTGAGCCTGGGATACAGTACAGGATAAAGAGTTTTCATCAAGCTCTTGCAACCTCATTCAAAGCCTGAAAGGTCAGTAGAAGAAAAAAACAACACTGTCAAGGGCTATTGACATGACATGGCTAAGAACCTCCTTCATCTATAAGCAGAGGGTTTGAAGACCAAAGAAACTCCTTCATCTATAAGCAGAGGGTTTTGGCCAAATTTTGACTTGAAAAGTTGCAACTGACTGTAAGACAGATGTGTTTTTAATAAACAGTGAGACTGTGACTAGGGTTTTCTAAAGAAAAGTGATGATTGAAGGCTAAGGTAAAAGCAGTAATGTTTTCAAATTTTGTTTTTCTGCCATCATGTGTAAGAGAAATCCTTGTCAAATCAAACATTCTTCAGCAGGTTAAGACAGAGGATAAAAGAAACATCAGACATTTCGCCAAGTAAAGGGCCTCCTTCATTCATAAGCAGAGGGCCAGGGCATTTACTGATTTCAAAGTTTGACTGATCAAAGATGAGTGTTAAGAACAGTAAGGGATAATTGAAGCAGAGAAACAATGTAAAGGACCAAGAAGGAAAGCAGGGGTACCACTGCAATCCAAGGGGTCAAAAATTGTCTCTTAACAAGGTTTCTTTCAAAAGACAGTCTGCAGCTCAAACAAAACAAGATTGAAGAGTGGTTGATAAGATGTGTCATTACACTGGAAAAGGACATGATAATGATTATGTTTCAAGGGACACTGATCCCCCTAATCATAAGACAATGTCCTTCAGATTACTATCATAAGTTGACAAAGAAAATCCGAGCTCAGTTCCCCAAGAAGTATTGCAACTAGACACAGGTTCATAAAGCACAAGAAGGACTTTGGCATATTATTTCAGGTTCTAGAACTCATTAAGAGCAAAGTATGCATGCCACTGTCCCAAAGGTAGGCACTTTCCCTATGAAAACAAGTCAAAGCACTCTGTTGTTACATTTTGGATAAGAGAATATATTTTAGAAGAAAAATTCCTTCTTATTAGACAGAGAACAGTGAAAGATCAGGCAAGCATGACTAGGTCTCACCCATAGTCAGAAAGGAGCATCAGTTAGAGTCATGCAGCTACAGTTACAAGGTAGAGTTGATCCAGTTTTCCTCTAGCAAGCAGATATAGGTGTATGGAGCAGAAAATTCCAAATCAAGTTTTGAAAAGATAGGTCATCTCCTTGCAAATGGCAAGACGGCCCATAGATCATTGATATATTATTTAAGTGGAGCTTCTATGTTAAAATGTCACCAAAGAGACAAAAGTGGCAGAAATCACCTTTCAAACATATAAGCACAGTGAACAGATTTTGACCTTTTAAATATGTTTTTTTTTTATGAATAGGTTGATACCTATTAACTTGGTTTAAAGGCATGAATATCCCCTTGCTAATATGGTTCAAAGAGGTGGGCCCCCCTCAGCAAAATTAAGATCATTTAGGTTTCAAAAAACGAGCCTAGGCCTTGTTTCAAAGAGCAACACTTTCAAAAAACCATCACAAGTCAAAATCAAGGGGTTTTTCAATTTGTTTGCATTTCAAGGAAACAAGGGACCATTGCTCACGCATTTTCACATTTCAACACGCCAACAGGACCCCTCTTGGTGCCCTCGAGATCGGAGAAAAGCACTTGGAGCAAATTACACAGAGGTTTTTGGTTTTTAAACTGCGCGGCGCGCCTGTAACTTTGTGCGGCGCGCTCAGGCACAGAAATTACAAAGGATAAAAAGGCTATGTGGCTCGCTTGTAGGTGCGCACGGCGTGCCTGTAACCCTTGGTATTGTCGGCCCGACAGTGACCTGGCAGCTAAAAACTCTGTGCGGCGCTCTTCTTTATAAATGTGCCGCGCACGCTTGAGCGGTCCAAATGCCCTCAAATCACCTCTAAAGGTTCCTAAAACGTGTCTACGAAGCCATCATCAAGTTCTTGAGGTATTTCTATGTGCCTCCCTTGGTTTTTCAAAACTGCTACGTGATGGGAAGGGGTTAAAAATCACAGTCTAAACCACAGTTTGAGTTTTATGTGAAAAACAAGATTTACTGTGGTAATGTGGCTAGAAGTAAAAGATTAAAAAGGGTTGAATTTGCATTAGTGTGAATAGCCAATGAAACTACCCTCAAAACTGTGATGAAGAAAGGAGAGACAAGGGGTTTTGAAAAAATAAACTGTAGGTCTATGTTCCAACAAGTAGTAGCCATCCTATGAGCATTTTTAATTTTTCAAAAAGTTTCCTCTGTGGGTTAAAAGAGAAATACAGTGTCTGTGACCTTCCATTCCATAAAGCACAATCAGTGAATGAAGATCCCATTGCATTTGGAGGTGTTTCTGTCAAAGCTGGTATGAAGAGCAGTAGAGTATAAAGAAGGTAGTGTTTTGTTTGAGGAGGGGTTTATTGTTGTTTGAATGTTACAGGATTCTTTGTGACCACATCAAAAAAATTACAAAATCTTTCACCTTTTCCTATAAACAGTGACCTTTGACTATGTGTACACTTATTTTTACTGTGAAATAGTGTTGAACATACTGGTTGGAAGGCATACTAAAAGGGAGCAGTGTTTTGGTTAAAAAGAGTCTTGACTGTTTAAACTCCTATAGATCTTTGAGCTCACACCAAACTTCACAAGCTCTGCCACTTTATCTTATACACACAGTGACCTTTGACTGTGTAGATTCCTGTTTTGACTGACTTCATATTGTTGAATCTACTGGTGAAGTGGCATACAAGGAAAAAGCAGTGTCTTGAAATAAGAAAGTTGTGGTTTTGCTTTTGGCTGAAATACAAGGTTATATCGTTGTCCTCAAAACACCAAAAGGCAAGGTGACCTTACCACAAACACAAGAAAGTCCCTTTGACTATTTTTATCTTTGTTGACTGTGTATTTCATTATGAATATTGGTTGATTGATATACAAAGGCTGGAAAAGGAAGTTTATGAAGGTACAGGGGTCTTATACCTAAAGGGAAGCGCCCGGCACGGAAAGGGAAGAAAGACACATCAGGACTTGATATTTTGGCTTCTGCTTCAGAGCATGTTGCTAAGGACCCTTGAGGATCATGCACGCCGATTTTGGGCAAATTTTGACATATTTTGGTTTTTTGGCATTTTTGAGTTTTTGGTCAAAACTCATGAAATTTGCCATTTCATTTTGGGGATTTGTCAAAGGAGGAGAATGGTATCATTGGATGCCATAATTTCAGGAGCACACACTCAGATATTTTCAGGACATTTGGAGATCATTTGCTTCCCCGAAATGGTGAAAAATGCTCGCTTTTTGCACACTCTGCCCAGTCTATCAGCAGACTGTAATTTTTGTTTTTTTACACATAGGTGCAGTTTTGGAAGACTTCTAGGAATCATATTTGGAAAATTTCAATTTTTCCAGAAAGTAGACACTTATAGCTTTCCAACAAGCTATCATGAGCCTCGTTTCGACATCGGGAAGGCTGCCAAATGTTGCCGGCAAGTCAGGGGACCTTTTGCTGATGGAAATTTTGAATATTTTTGTAAATTTTGAACCTTTATAAACTGATATTTCCTCATGTGCATTTAGCTATTTTTGCACATGAGAAGTAAGGAAAATTCAATTTATTTCCCTTTTTTAGCATTTTTTAGATATTTTATGAGATATTTTTGTGCCTTGGGCTTTGCAAAGCCTCAAGGACAAGTTTAGATATTTTGAATAGGCCAATGAGAGTGCAAATTGAACCATGAGGTTTTCCTCACTTGAGCCTATATATTCCAAAGGCTTTCATTGTAAAAAAGACTGAACTTGCGAAGAGAAGCAATATATGGTCATATTAGCTTTGGAAGAAATACTTGTCTTATGCTTTTGGATTGCCTCTTGGATATTCTTGGATGAATGAAGAAGGATTGTTGATGGATTCCATGACTTGGTAGAATGGTATAGTGTCTCTTTCTATGTTTTTTCTTCCAGTTTTCATTCATGAATACATGTTTCTTGCTTTCTATAGATCAGTAGAGAATAAATTTGAGATATGCCCTTGGAGGCACCTCAAATTTCCTATTTCTTCATAGCTTTCATGTTTTCTTCCTCCTCAGACATATTAAAGAATTCTTAATTGCTCTTTGGTAACTTGAGGATATTTTTGCTTGTTTCATTCATAGTTCTATGTATTGCTAAGTATGGAATACATGTTTCTTGCTTGCTATAGATCAGTAGAGAAAAAATTTGAGATATTCCCTTGGAGGCACCTCAAATTTCCTGTTTCTTCATAGCTTTCATGTTTTCCTCTTCCTTAGTTACATTAAAGAATTCTTAACTGCTCTTTAATAACTTGAGGATATTTTTGCTTGTTTCATTCATAGTTCTATGCATGCTAAGTATGATTTACGGTACGCCCTGCTTACCTATGGCTAGTTATAGTACCATCCATGAAATTTCTCTTTGACTGATTAGATTATCATTTTGTTTGAACCAAGGAGGCCTAGTTTCGATCTAGCCCTTTGCCTAAAACTATGCAAATCTTGTTGTTCAAAGTGCCCAATAACTTGAAGTACTGTGTTTAGGCATTCCGGCATAGTGTTTTGAGTTGTTAGTCCATCTTATGTGTTTTCCCCAAATTCTGATAGCCATTTCCCAAAGTTAGAGGGTCTAATACTTCTATGCATGGCTTGAATGCTTGTTTCTATGTATTGATTAGTTTATAGTTACATTTTGCATGATTAATGGTTTGCCCTACCATGTTTATATTATCTATTGAACCAGTGATGCTTGAAACTCTTTGTTTTTCACAAACTTGATGTCCATTTACTCCATTTTGCCCAAAGATCATTTCTACCTTGAATCAAATCGGCCCTTCAACAGCCTTGTATCGTCATCTAATAGCTTTCTTGACCTTTTGACCCCATAGCCCAATTAATCTAACATCTTTTTACCTATCTCGTATCTTTGATCAGTTTCATCCCTCACAACTTAAAAAACCAAAAAACTTACTTCATAACTAGCCTAAAATCAGAACACAATAAGAAAACACACAGATATCCCTTACACATATAGAGAGAGCCCTCTCTGAGTCCAGGAAGGCTAGGTCCTTGGGCTCCAAAGCTTGGTTTGATGTTACACTGTCATTTGGCTTGCCAATCAGCCAAATCACGGGACCCTAACATAATGGCGATCATGGTGGGACTTTGAGTTAGTGACAATCTAAGGACACCTTAGAACTCTAGAAGTCCCTTATTTTCAAGAATACCTACCAGTGAGCCACCTCATCGCCACACTAACATAATGGCGATCACGGTGGGACTCTAAGTGACAAACAAACTTAGTTTCCCTAAACATTCCAGCAGCCTTAAGAATACTATCTGATTGACTTATCCCACCGCTCACTAACATAGTGACGATCACGGTGGGACCTTCTGAGTTAGTGGCAATCTAAGTACTCCTTAGTAACTCCTGAAGTCTCAATCAAGCTTAGAAAACTTAAGTGTTGTTTGAAGAGTAGAAGCTAGCTCTTTCACCATCCTAGAAAAATGATGACTCCGCTGTAGGACACTCTTCCAAACCTTAGGATTACATAAAAACTCAAAAAACCCCAAAAAGCTCCCTTAGATTGGTTTTTGTCAGTACTGGTGGTGGACCATACACACATATCTCAAAACAACCAAGTTCCACCTGGCGACTCCACTAGCCTCCAGTAGGCCTTACTATTTTACCGAACTCTAGATTACTATCCGATCAACCTATCCCATCGCTCACTAACATAGCGAGAGATGGTAGGACACTGAGTACATGACAGTCTAGCAAACTCTTATAGAATCTTGAGTCCTTTAGATACTTAAACAAGCAAGCAGTCCATAAGATCATTTAGAGTAAACTCTTTTTGTTATCACCACCCTATCAAAGTGATGAAACAAGTTTAGAATACTTTAGAAAACCATAGGCTGCACATAAACACAGAAAAACCTTAAAAACATTTCCAGATTAGTTATTGGTGGTGGACCATAGCTATATCTTCACAAAAACAACCAAGTTCCACCTGGCAACTCCACTAGTCCATCCCTTTTATTTTGATCATCCTTCACCTTAGTAGAACTTTAGAGAGGCCATCCATCCAAAACATTCACCAATATCAACCTCTCTAAACTCTAGAGCCGAAATCTGGCTTCACGAAGAATCAACACCAGATCCCATCCAGACCAGAATCCCCCTATCATAGTAGATGACCAAGAGAAGATTCTGTGGCAAGCTTCTGAAACTGACAATCTAGCTACTGATAGATCCATCTGTAAAACAAGATCAGTACCTGAACATCTCACTATCTTACCAGATTCACCTTTTGAATTAGAGTCAGCAAAAACTCTTTTTAGAAACAAGTCACATAGTAAGATAAACTTTGACTATCTTGAACCCCTAGACCCGCCACAAAGTCCTAGTAGAGAAGCTTCACCTTCCACACCCCCCGACTTTCAGCTTCTCCATCACTTTGGCTCCTACCATCCCAGATCTGCTCAAAACCAGATCACTAGTCCAAGTACATCCACCACACCTATCCAAACCACTACTGTTCAAACCACCTCAGCTCATCCCACAAGTCCTCATCTTGTACATCGCCCACTAGCTCCAGTCATGGCAGCCTGGTACGCACCTTTGGTGTTGCCACTACCTTTGGCTCCTTTACCAGTAGACTATCAAGACCAAATCTCACACTTTACTGGAGAAGAGACTGCCACAGTTCAACAACATGTAAATAGGATTAGTGATGCCTTTGAATACTTGGAAGTAGAAGACGAGACCATCAGAATGAGAATGTTCGCCCAAAGCCTGGGCGGAGAACCCAAAAAATGGTTTAAGAGCTTAGCTCCAAACAGCATCCACAACATCCCAGAACTCTTCCAAGTCTTTTTAGACAAGTGGGAAATCCGAAAGAACCCCATTCAAATCCTGTCAGAATATAACAATCTAAAACAGGAAAATGGGGAAAGTCTCCAGGGATACTGCACTAGGTTCAACAGTGTGTATAATGCCCTCCCACCTCACTTCAAACCCCTGCTTGGTTCAGCCTTAGAAAATTTCCCCGAGGGTTTCAACCCAGACATGACTTATAAATTAAGAGATAAAGACCCCCTTACCTTAGAAGAAATGAAAAAAGTGGCCATAAATGCAGAAGCCAACTTGGTCGAAAAAAGAGCTAAGATAAGAGCAGAAAGGGGAGTCACTTACCATGACGAATTTTCTCCCTCAACTTCTTCCTCAGATCCTAGAATAGATGGCCTGGTCAAATCCATGAAAAAGATGTGGGAAAAGATGAGTGAGAAAGTACCTCCTAAGGACAAACAACCAAACCCTCAAAATCGCAACCAAAACCTTAGGAGAGATCAATCTCAAATTAAGACAAGAGGAAAGGACCAACAAGTCAGACCATCCTTCAGTGAGAATTTCATTGATGAAGAGGATAGGGATACTGAACCCATTGATGAAAATCATTGGAACCTCATAGGTTCTGATAACGAGTGTGAGGTTTACCTCACAGCAGAAGAGCAAGAATTATGCTCTCCAAGTCGGGACGAAACCAACTATGAAGATCTCGAAGATCCCGCCATAGATTTTTAGAATGCCATTATAGAAGCTCACAAGCAGTATAACCTTAGAAGCAAGAAAAACCTGAATCACTCCAAGAAGGGTAGCCCTGACATTGCTAAAACCTCTGATGTCATCCATAATAAGACCATGGATAGCAACAAAATTGTGGCCAAGAAAATTGACCAAAACATAAACAAAGCTATTCAGACAAGTCTTGGCTCAGACACTCCTTGTACTTCTACAAAAACCTTTGAGGCCACTGTGTCAAACAAAATCCCGATCCAGAGTCAGCAAATTAAGAACATAGAAAAAGTCATGTCCGAAAAAGCTGAAACAAATCTATCCAAGCTACAAACTCCTTTTAGTTTTGAAGGGGAAATTTCCAAAATAAAAATTACCACACCCCTCACTGAGCTAATAACTGTAGATAGGTATAGATCTCAAATCTTAAAAGTTTTTAACATAGGAAATGAGGTAGATACTTTAAATCTGACTGATGACAAACCCGAGCTCCTATTCGGCCCTAAAATAGAAGGTGAAAACCAAGAAGGAATTGTGTCTCCTTTCTATGTGAGTTTGAACATACGAGATAAGATATTACATAATGCCATGTTAGATTATGGTGCCTCCCATAACCTCATGCCTAGAGCAATCATGGAAAACCTAGGACTAGAAGTAACTCAACCTTACAAAAACCTGTACTCCTTTGACTCAAGTCAGGTCAGATGTTTAGGTCTAATAAAGAACCTAGGTTTTGCTTTAACACAACTACCAGCAAAAAACCTAGTCATGGACGTAGTAGTAGCCGATATACCTCCTAAGTATGGAATGCTACTATCAAGGGCATGGGCGGCCAAAATACAAGGTAATCTTCAAATGGATATGTCATTCGCTACAATCCCAGTTTTCAACCAGACTAGGAGATTATACCGAGAAACTCACATGAAATACATGGTTAGCAATCGGGATAAGCCAAACAACACTCCTATTTATTCCATTCATTCCAATTTGGATTCTTTTATCTTATATAACGAAAGCGATGTAAACAAGCAGATAAAAGAAAATGAAGAAAGTCTCGAACCATTACTAAATGAAGAAATTAATGACCAAAGCCCCAAGAAACCTAAAAAACAGCTTAGTGTCACATATGAAAAAGAAGCTCTTTGGAGTATAAGCTTTGACGGTTCTTGTGGCAAAACTGGTTCAGGGGCTGGCATCTAGATACACAATACTAGTAAAGGTTATTCTTTCAGATTAGAATTCCAGTGTACTAATAACATTGCGGAATATGAAGCCCTTCTCCTCGGTCTGCACATACTTAAGGACTTAGGTGCCAAGAAAGTATTAGCCCAGGGAGATTCAGAGCTTGTGATCAAGCAAATCAAAGGGGAATATTCGGCAAAGAATCCAAGACTAAGAGAATACAGGAATGCAGCTTTGGACATCCTCAAAACCTTCGAGAAATATGAACTCACCTATATCCCTAGGATTCAAAATAGCCTAGCAAATGAGCTCACCTTTGCTGCAAGTAATGGCCAAATACCATGCCTAAGTGAACAATATAGTACTCAGGTCAAACATCGCCCTACAGTACCAGATAATATTAACCATTGGAAAATATTCAAAGATGATGATCAAATTGATGATTTCCGACAATCTACGAATGAGTTTGAAGTGACCAAAACAGACTTAGAAAACAAAGAAAGAAAATCCAGCCAAAGTCAAGAGCAAGAGCTAAATCCACCTTTGTGGACCAATTTAAACCTGGTAGACCATTCATATGGAAATGAGTTAGGAGAGGACATTGACCAAAGAGAACTCGAAGTCTTACATTGCGAAAATGACACCATACCCAGAGGGCTCGCGCCTTTAGAGGAATTGTTTGACTTTAACGATGTGGCCAAAAAACCAAAAATGGAATCTACTGAGGACAACATAGAGGAATACAACATAGGAAGCCCAGAAGAGCCCAGAAAAATCAAACTATCCAAAAACCTTCTTCCTCACATAAAACATAAGTACATCAATCTGTTTAAAGAATTTAAAGATGTGTTCGCATGGGGATACCAAGATCTAAAATCATACGACACAAGCATCATTCAGCACAAGATTCCCCTTAAAGAAAACCAGAAGCCTTTCAAACAAAAATTGAGAAGAATAAACCCATTGTAACTACCTTTGGTTGAAAAAGAAATTAAAAAGATGTATGACGCTGGGATAGTAGTGTCTCTCAGGTACTCTGAGTGGGTTTCAAATCTGGTATCGGTTAGGAAGAAAACTGGCGAAATCAGACTCTGTATCGATTTCCGAAACCTAAATAGAGCCTGTTTAAAAGACAACTATCCTTTGTCCAAAATGGACCACATACTGCAAAAGGTAGTAGGTGCTAAAAGGATCTCATTACTGGATGGTTTTTCTGGTTATAACCAAGTGCTGGTTTACCCCACCGATCAACACAAAAAAACTTTCACCACACCTTGGGGCACTTTTATGTATGTTAAAATGCCTTTTGGATTGATGAACGTCGGTGCCACATTCCAAAGAGCTATGGATATAGCCTTCTCAGAGGACATAGGTGTTTTCATAGTCATATATCTGGATGATATTACAGTATATTCCAAATCAGACGAAGAACACCTAGTACACTTAAGAAAGGTTTTTAACAAATGTAGAAAATATGGCTTATCCCTAAACCCCAAGAAAACACTTTTTGGTCTAGAAGAAGGAAAAATCCTAGGTCACATCATTTAGGAGGAGGGAATAAAAATAGACCCCCAGAGGATCGAGGGCATATTGCAAATAAGCCATCCCAGAAACATAAAGGAGCTGCAATCCTTTATCGGAAAAATCAATTTCTTAAGAAGATTCATCCCAAACCTTGCTGAACTCCTGAGAGATATCACAAACATGTTGAAAAAAGAGGTCGGGGTTAAATGGACCATAGAAGCCAAAAAATCTTTTGAACTAGTTAAAAAGGACCTAACTGAAACACTAGTATTGATAAGTCCTGACTTCACCAAATATTTTTACATTTTTTCATTTGCCTCAGAACATACGATAGCTGCCGTGCTGTTACAAAAAAACGCAGCAGGACAGGAGCAACCCATTGCCTTTTTCAGCAAATCCATGAGAGATGCCCCCTTGAAATATAACATCATGGAAAAACAGGAATTTGCATTAGTAAAAGCACTGAAAGATTTCCGAGTTTACATCTTGCACTCTCATGTCATCGCCTTTGTTCCTAACACCGTCATCAAAGACATACTAAATCAAGATCCTGACGGTAAAAGGGAAAAATGGAACGCTGTCATCCTGGAATATGACTTCGAAATCTGACCTACCAAACTGGTTAAAGGGCAAGGACTTGCAAGACTAATGGCTGAAACTAACCTACAAGCCTTAGATATAAATTTTTTTGATACCTTAGAAGAACAGGAAGAATGCACATCCCCTCATGTTGAACAAATGTTTCTAGATTCTCCTTGGTATGCAGATATTCTCTATGTATTATTTTACCTAAATGCTCCTCCGACTTTATCAAAGACAAAAGCAAGATTTCTTAAACAAAAGTCTTTAAAGTTTTGCATTATAGATGATATTCTGTATTGGAAAAATCCCACTGGTATGCTGCTTAAATGTTTGCTTGAGTCTGATGCAAAGAAAATTATGCATGAAATGCATGAAGGGGAATGTGGGGGGCATCTTTATTGGAAAAACACAGCGAACAAAATCCTTAGAGCCGGTTATTATTAGCCTACCTTATTTCCTGACACTCACAAGCTAGTTATGACATGCCATAAGTGTCAATTTTTTTATGGCAAGAAAAAGCTTTTACCTTTTCCTTTACACCCCATCATAGTTGAAGGACCCTTCCAGCAATGGGGTCTAGATTTTACTGGAGAAATTCACCCTTCCTCATCTGCTCAACATAAATGGATCCTTACAGCCACATACTACTTTACCAAATGGATAGAAGCCATACCTTCCAGGAACGCCACCGATTTATTCATCATCAAGTTCCTGGAAACCAATATCCTATCTAGATTTGGCTGTCCTAGAAAGATCGTTACAGATAATGCCACTGCCTTCTCCTCCAAAAGAATGGTTGACTTCTGTTACAAATATCACATTTCATTAGGACATTCCACAGCTTATTACCCTCAAGGTAATGGTTTAGCCAAGTCCTCTAACAAAAGCCTAGTCAACATCATCAAAAAAATTCTTGAACAAAATCAAAAAGCATGGCATGGGAAACTAGTACACGCCCTATGGGCTGATAGATTAAATACCAAAAAATCCATAGGAATGTCTCCTTACCAACTAGTTTATGGCATAGATGCCATTTTCCCAACATCTTTAGGGGTTCCAGTAATGAAGCTATTACAAGAAGTTCAAATAGAAGAAAATGATATGCAAAGGAGGGTAAATCAGACTATCCATTTACAACAAACCAGAGAAGAAGTTTACCAAAAGGCTCAGTTCGCTCAAGACAAAATAAAATAGATTTTTGATAGGAGGACTAAGGAAAGTGATTTTCAGATTGGGGACAAAGTGTTAAAATGCGATTCCAGAAGAGAAGACAAAGGTAAACATGGCAAGTTTGAAAATTTATGGAAAGGGCCTTACATCATCAGCTCAGTCAGTGGAAACAATGCCTTCTTCCTAAAAAGAACCTGATGGGACTGAAACTTTTGGAGGTCCTGTGAATGGTAGGACATTAAAGCATTATTTTTGTCAAGAACTCCAGTTCTGAGTTTAAACACTTCATTCATTATATATACCACTATTTAAGAGATAGATAAACAGAAAAGTCAAAAACAATAAAAGATAGAAAAGAGGGCGGTTGAAAAATAGAAAAAGGCCCCATGTTCCAAAAAATAGTCCTTCGGAAAGCGCACAAGTCTAAATGCCGCTACTAGTACTCAAATGTCTTGTTCAGCTATCTAGCCTAATCATAGCTGAGCATGTTTAAATTTATTTTCTGATAAGTTAGTGAGTGAAAAAGATGGTCAACATTGTGTAAGATTGACTTATCAAAGAGAGCGGATTAGGAGAAGATACTGGTTCCACATGCCTAAAATAGAACCAAAGAGAGAAGCGAGGGATGGATAACACATTGTACATCTTAGCCCCATTTTTCTAGATTTCTTTTTTGCAAAATAATATTTGTGTGCAATTTTTCCTTTCATGCCACAAATACATGACAAATCAGACTGTTTAACCCTGATTTGATCATTTTGAATTTCATGTTTTAGACTAGAGAACAAAATCCTGTCAAACAGTTTAATCTTGACAGTTGATCTAGTTTAGGTAGAGTAATGAAGGAGTTCATCAGTTTAATCTGAACTCCTGGCAGATATAAGTGTAGAAATAGATAGGTTCATTTTACAAAAAGAAAAAATATGTTGGCAAAGGGGTAGCTAGTCCAAATGCACCCAAAAGAAGAGAAAATGTTAGGAAAGATAGTGGGGTAGGTAGAAATATTATTGATGCTAATCATGTTGTCTCTTTTCAAAAGTGGCATCAAAGAAGAGTGAAATTTGCGCCAATGGGTAAGGCACTGGTCTTCATAAGCCAAAGATCTGAAATTCTGGACACCTCCTGAAAAGGAGCTGCCCTCCCCAAATGGAGCCACTGTTAGTCATCAATATTTTTCACTTGTTGGTGATGACTAGTTGTAACAGCCAAGTTTTCCAACAGCCGATCTAAAAATTTGTCAAAATTTCCAGCTGGGAAAACACCTATAAAACCTTTTTCCCTCCTACCTTTCAGTCCGCCCATGACGAGATGAAACCTCATTATCAAATCCTATCTAGCCTCAGCCACACTAGTCTGCCCATCAGCTCTAAAGAGACAATCCAAATCTATTTAAACAATCTCCCCTAAGTTAGGAAGTGGCACTTTAAGGCATTTCACCCTTGGAAAACTATCCAAGAGCCAAGAAACCTCCATCTGCTATAGACCAATCATAACAGACCTCCCACTCTACTAATAAAGTTGGTCACAGCCCTAAGTCATGCCACTAATACACCCTTAAGTCTCAGCAATACATAGACCATATTCTCAAGCTAATTTTAGGTGTTTGATAGTGTTTAATGGATCTTACAAGGACAGAAACATACCAGCATCTCAGAAGACGATTTCTGGCTCCACATGAGAAGACAACTGCTTATAAATGTGATCCTAAGCCTGGGATATAGCACAGGATAAAGAGTTTTCATCAAGCTCTTGCAACCTCATTCAAAGCCTGAAAGGTCAGTAGAAGAAAAAAACAACACTGTCAAGGGTTGTTGACATGACATGGCTAAGAACCTCCTTCATCTATAAGCAGAGGGTTTGAAGACCAAAGAAACTCCTTCATCTATAAGCAGAGGGTTTTGGCCAAAGTTTGACTTGAAAAGTTGCAACTGACTGTAAGATAGATGTGTTTTTAATAAACAGTGAGACAGTGACTAGGGTTTTCTAAAGAAAAGTGATGATTGAAGGCTGAGGTAAAAGCAGTAATGTTTTCAAATTTTGTTTTCCTTCCATCATGTGTAAGAGAAACCCTTGTCAAATCAAACATTCTTCAGCAGTTTAAGACAGAGGATAAAAGAAACATCAGACATTTCGCCAAGTAAAGGGCCTCCTTCATTCATAAGCAGAGGGCCAGGGCATTGACTGATTTCAAAGTTTGACTGATCAAAGATGAGTGTTAAGAATAGTAAGGGATAATTGAAGTAGAGAAACAATGTAAAGGACCAAGAAGGAAAGCAGGGGTACCACTGCAATCCAAGGGGTCAAAAATTGTCTCTTAAGAAGGTTTCTTTCAAAAGACAGTCTGTAGCTCAAACAAAACAAGATTGAAGAGTGGTTGATAAGATGTGTCATTACACTGGCAAAGGACATGATAATGATTATGTTTCAAGGGACACTGATCCCCCTAATCATAAGAGGATGTCCTTCAGATTACTATCATAAGTTGACAATGAAAATTTGAGCTCAGTTCCCCAAGAAGTATTGCAGCTAGACACAGGTTCATAAAGCACAAGAAGGACTTTGGCATATTCTTTCAGGTTCTAGAACTCATTAAGAGAAAAGTATGCATGCCACTGTCACAAAGGTAGGCACTTTCCCTATGAAAACAAGTCAAAGCACTCTGCTGTTACATTTTGGATAAGAGAATAGCTTTTAGAAGAAAAATTCCTTCTTATTAGACAGAGAATAGTGAAAACTCAGGCAAGCATGACTAGGTCTCACCCACAGTCAGAAAGGAGCATCAGTTAGAGTCATGCAGCTACAGTTACAAGGTAGAGTTGATCTGGTTTTCCTCTAGCAAGTAGATATAGGTGTATGGAGCAGAAAATGCCAAATCAAGTTTTGAAAAGATAGGTCATCTCCTTGCAAATGGAAATATGGCCCATAGATCATTGATATTTTATTTAAGTGGAGCTTCTATGTTAAAATGTCACCAAAGAGACAAAAGTGGCAGAAATCACCTTTCAAACCTATAAGCACAGTGAATAGATTTTGACCTTTTAAATATGTTTTTTTATATGAATAGGTTGATACCTATTAACTTGGTTTAAAGGCATGAAAATCCCCTTGCCAATATGGTTCAAAGAGGTGGGCCCCCCTCAGCAAAATTAAGATCATTTAGGTTTCAAAAAACGAGCCTAGGCCTTGTTTCAAAGAGCAACACTTTCAAAAAACCATCACAAGTCAAAATCAAGGGGTTTTTCGATTTGTTTGCATTTAAAGGAAACAAGGGACCATTGCCCGCTCATTTTCACATTTCAACACGCCAACAGGACCCCTCTTGCTGCCCTCAAGATCGGAGAAAAGCACTCAGAGAAAATTACACAAAGGTTTTTTATTTTTAAACTGCGCGGCACGCCTGTAACTTTGCGCAGCGCGCTCAGGCGCAGAAATTACAAAGGATAACAAGGCTGCGTGGCGCGCCTATAGGTGCACGCGGCACGCCTGTAACCCTTGGTCCTGTCGGCCCGACAGTGACCCGGCAGCTAAAAAATCTGCGCGGCGCTCTTCTTTATAAACGTGCCGCGCACGCTTAAGCGGTCCAAACGCCCTCAAATCACCTCTAAAGTTTCCTCAAACGTGTCTATGAAGCCATCATCAAGTTCTTGAGGTATTTCTATGTGTCTCCCTTGGTTTTTCAAAACTGCTAAGTGATGGGAAGGGGTTAAAAATCACAGTCTAAACCACAGTTTGAGTTTTATGTGAAAACTAAGATTTGTTGTGGTAATGTGGCTAGAAGTAAAAGATTAAAAAGGGTTGAATTTGAATTAGTGTGAATAGCCAATGAAACTACCCTCAAAACTATGATGAAGAAATGAGAGACAAGGGGTTTTGAAAAAATAAACTGTAGGTCTATGTTCCAACAAGAAGTAGCCATCCTATGAGCTTTTTAATTTTTTCAAAAGGTTTCCTCTGTGGGTTAAAAGAGAAATACAGTGTCTGTGACCTTCCATTCCATAAAGCACAATCAGTGAATGAAGCTCCCATTGCATTTGTAGGTGTTTTTGTCAAAGCTGGTATGAAGAGCAGTAGAGTATAAAGAAGGCAGTGTTCTATTTGAGGAGGGGTTTATTGTTGTTTGAATGTTACAGGATTCTTTGTGACCACATCAAAAACATTAGAAACTCTTTCACCTTGTCCTATAAACAGTGACCTTTGATTGTGTGTACACTTAGTTTGACTGTGAAATAGTGTTGAACATACTGGTTGGAAGGCATACTAAAAGGGAGCAGTGTTTTGGTTAAAAAGAGTCTTGACTGTTTAAACTCCTACAGATCTTTGAGCTCACACCAAACT
The DNA here is from genome assembly GCA_034641835.2 of Pinus albicaulis. Taxonomy (NCBI): domain Eukaryota; kingdom Viridiplantae; phylum Streptophyta; class Pinopsida; order Pinales; family Pinaceae; genus Pinus; species Pinus albicaulis. Next base: position 135,549,142 of record CM076572.1, on the reverse strand, counting down.
TCACAAGCTCTGCCACTTTATCTTATACACACAGTAACCTTTGACTGTGTAGATGCATGTTTTGACTGACTTCATATTTTTGAATCTACTAATGAAGTGGCCTACAAGGAAAAAGCAGTGTCTTGAAATAAGAAGGTTGTGGTTTTGCTTTTGGCTGAAATACGAGGTTATATTGTTGTCCTCAAAACACCAAAACGCAAGGTGACCTTACCACAAACACAAGAAATTCCCTTTGACTGTGTTTATCTTTGTTGACTGTGTATTTCATTATGAATATTGGCTGATTGATATACAAAGGCTGGAAAAGGCAGTTTCTGAAGGAACATGGGTCTTATACCTAAAGGGAAGCGCCCAGCACGGAAAGGGAAGAAATACACATCAGGACTTGAGATTTTGGCTTATGCATTAGAGCATGTTGCTAAGGACCCTTGAGGGTCATACACACCGATTTTGGGCAAATTTTGACATATTTTGGTTTTTTGGCATTTTTGAGTTTTTGGTCAAAACTCATGAAATTCGCCATTTCATTTTGGGGATTTTTCAAAGGAGGAGAATGGTATCATTGGATGCCATAATTTCAGAAGCACACACTCAGCGATTTTCAGGACATTTGGAGATCATTTGTTTCCCCGAAATGGCGAAAAATGCTCGCTTTTTGCACACTCTGGTCGGTCTATCAGCAGACTGTAATTTTTGGTTTTTTACACACAGGTGAAGTTTTGGAGGACTTCTAGGCATCATATTGGGAAAATTTCAGTTGTTCCAGAAGGTAGACACTCAGAGCTTTCCAACGAGCTATCATGAGCCTCGTTTCGACATCAGGAAGGCTGCTAAATGTTGCCAGCAAGTCAGGGGACCTTTTGCTGATGAAAATTTTGAATATTTTTGTAAATTTTGAACCTTTTAAAACTGATATCTCCTCATGTGCGTTTAGCTATTTTTGCACATGAGAAGTAAGGAAAAGTCAATTTATTTCCCTTTTTTAGCATTTTTTAGATATTTTATGAGATATTTTTGTGCCTTGGGCTTTGCAAAGCCTCAAGGACAAGTTTAGATATTTTGAATAGGCCAATGAGAGTGCAAATTGAACCATGAGGTTTTCCTCACTTGAGCCTATATATTCCAAAGGCTTTCATTGTAAACAAGGCTAAACTTGAGAAGAGAAGCAATATATGGTCATATGAGCTTTGGAAGAAATACTTGTCTTATGCTTTTGGATTGCCTCTTGGATGTTCTTGGATGAATGATGAAGGATTGTTGATGGATTCCATGACTTGGTAGAATGGTATAGTGTCTCTTGCTTTGTTGTTGTCTTCTATTTTTCATTCATGAATACATGTTTCTTGCTTGCTATAGATCAGTAGAGAAAAAATTTGAGATATGCCCTTGGAGGCACCTCAAATTTCCTGTTTCTTCATAGCTTTCATGTTTTCTTCCTCCTTAGTCATATTAAAGAATTCTTAATTGCTCTTTAGTAACTTGAGGATATTGTTGCTCATTTCATTCATAGTTCTATGTATTGCTAAGTATGATTTACGGTACGCCCTGCTTACCTATGGCTATCCATAGCTCCATCCATGAAATTATCTCTTTGACTGATTAGATTATCATTTTGTTGAACCAAGGAGGCCTAGTTTCGATCTAGCCCTTTGTCTAAGACTATGCAAATCTTGTTTTCAAAGTGCCCAATAACTTGAAGAACTGTGTTTAGGCGTTCCGGCATAGTGTTTTGAGTTGTTTGTCTGTCTTAAGTGTTTTCCCCAAAGTCTGATAGCCATTTCCCGAAGTTAGAGAGTTATATATCTCTATGCATGGCTTGAATGTTTATTTCTCTGTATTGATTAGCTTATAGTTACATTTTGCATGATTAATGGTTTTCCCTACCATGTTTATGTCTGCTATTAAACTAGTTATGCTTGAAACTCTTTGTTGTTCACAAAATTGATGTCCATTTACTCCATTTTGCCCAAAGATCCTTTCTACCTTGAATCAAATCGGCCCTTCAACAGCCTTGTATCACCGTCTGATAGCTTTCTTGACCTTTTCGACCCCATAGCCCAGTTGATCTGACATATTTTTACCTATCTTATATCTTTGATCAGTTTCATCCCTCACAACTTAAAAACCAAAACCAAAAAACTTACTTCATAACTAGCCTAAAATCAGAACACAATAAGCAAACACACAGATATCCCTTACACATATAGAGAGAGCCCTCTCTGAGTCCAGGAAGGCTAGGTCCTCGGGCTCCAAAGACTGGTTTGATGTTACATTGTCATTTGGCTTGCCAATCAGCCAAATCACAGGACCCTAATAGGAGGAACTCGAGTAACGTCATTACGACAGGGCCCGATGTCATTAGTTTTTAACGAGTCTGACAAAGGAAGAAATCGGGGTATTTTCATGTTTAGAGAGTTTGAAAAGACAGCAGAAAACAAAACTCCAACAGTCCCTTTTCTTGAATCATCCCTCAGGTTCGAAAAGGTAGAAAACAATATTCGAGAGAACCTCCTAGTCACGATAGGCTAGGGTATTCCTTTTTCGTAAATAACCTATCCCAACCCGAAAAAGGAGTAAACTTATACTGGGTAGATTATCTACTCACACATTACTTGTATATCTGGACTCACAACTTGTGGTGTTACAACTCAATGGTCATTATTCAGTTAGAAACCCATGCATTTTAAGACTGTATCTACATATTCGTTTACTTGAGAGAAATTTTGATTACATCACATATCAACATATACCAAGACGAATGAATACATTAACAAATGCAATAGCCAACATGGTATTAGATATACATTTGTGCCATTTGTAAAAACATCATCATATGTAAGCACGATCCATGTAGAGTCTCCAATTTGTTGTCTAGGTAAATCCCCTCTGCGGACAGAGGCGATCCCTCTAGCCCTAGGGTGGGTCTAGAAACTACGAGAACATACTAACATCTACCTTCCTAGATTGTAAATGAAATTCAGAGAAAGGAAGATGTCATACCTCATTCTGATGCTATGTTGTCGTATTTCGTCAAAGCTTCTTGATCTGTCACTCTTCTCCACCTCGATACACGCTGCTGCCAACGTTCGATTACCTGTACAGACAGTCAAGACACCATGACAAGCGTAAAACCATGAAAAACATAAAATAATTACAACCTATCTAACTCATCAAGGAATTCTATAAATCTCATTATAAATGTAAACAAGAATGGAAGATAAACATCAGATGCATTTTATTATGATAAAGATAAGGGGAGTTTACAACCAAGCCTTGATGTTGAGGCTCTCCTTCGGCAGGTCTGTATCCAAGCACGTTTTTCACACCCTCATGAACAAAGGTCCAAGATCTCACTATGTTCCCAATCACAAAAACAATCACACTCTGCACTATTCTCCTAAAGCTATGATTGCTTCTGCTCTATGCTAACTTTTTCAGCTATCTGTTCAACTAGCACATCAATGGAAGATGGCTATATTTATAGAAGAGAGGAGGAGGTTGGGATCCCTACAATAGTGGAAGGGAGGCCTTATCTCTTGGGAGGTTTCCATATAAGGTGGAAACAAGAGGCCAAAGGAGGAAGGCCATGATTATTCAGTCGAACCACTCCCTATGAATCTTCCACCAAGTTGTTGTGATCGAAACTTCGCATCTTTTTTTTTTTAATTTCGATAAACAGATTGGCACGGGTGCTTAACTGGGATAGAGCGCCAACTGCTGTGGGCTCAATGTTAATTTTCCTCATTGGCGTGAGGGCATAATGGGCTACCAACGCCAAGGCAAAAACAGGTGTTTTTAGTGGTTTGCACAGGAAATGGTCAACAGAAGGAATGTTGTCCTCATGGCAAGGGATGAAATGATGGTATTTGCAAGGCATGACACTGCTTATTGGTCACAGAAATGACCCTACAATGTGCGAGATGGGGATTGCAGGGACAATGACAAATTACTATGTAACAGGTTATATACCTGTAGGTTATTCTATATCGTGTATATATTATTGTGTAAATTTCTGAACGCTGAAGACAAAACTACGAGGGTGCAACACTAGTTATATACAATATTCTCTACCAATCAGATCCCACTTAATATTATCACAATGTATCCCTATCATACTCAAAATATTCTCAAATAGCTCTCCAAAGAGCTTCTTCAACCCGTCTCATAGTTAGCCATGCCAACATCATCGTACTCAACCTCGAGTGTGCTTCAAGATACAAACTTCTCATCCAAAAATATAATGGGTGATCTCATACCAAGGAAGCACCTATATTTTCTCATCTCATCAATAACGATCCAAACAAAATCAATATATCTATGTAGTCACATATCACAAGAAGAATGTCTCAGACCAAAAATCGACCAACCCATGCAAATATCTTGAAGTGTGCTCGACGATAACTCAACCTGTATGAAAAGGCTCAATCATGAATTCACTTAAGTTGATCTATGCAAGATACATATATATGGAAAAGTGTTCATGTGGAATATCAATGCTTCAATTGACTATTGACTACCAAGGTAGGTTCCACAATATATCTTCTTAACTTCTTGAAATTGAATCAGAGTGTCCATGGATTTTTATTTCCACTTTAAAAAAAAAAAATCAATAACTTCATGATATAGATTTTTTTTATTCATTCATCATGCCATGATTCATTATTTCAAGTTTTTTAAGCCAACCCCCTCTTACTTTCATCAACAGAGGCTCATTACCTGTCAAGTGTAGACCATCATCATATAAAACCAAAATTGAATTCATACTTTGGACCCCTTTGAAGTAGAGATTTGGATCGACAGAACTTCCTCACTTCACCAGATAACTACCAATGCATACATACAAGGCTCAAGAAGCTTGCTTCATACCTTGATTTCTGCAAACATGACACTTGACTGAACCTATATGCTCAGCCTTACACAAAAAAATATTATTCTATCAAATCAACCAAATCAACTTATATATGAAAAATCAAAGTGAATATCAAAGCCAATATCACTAGGACACACCCTTCGGACTAGGTCTCGGGTAGAGCTCTCATTCAAATACCGAGTTACGACAACCAAGCACTATCCAATCAAACTTTATCAAGCCATCATTATGTTCATAGCATGAGTAATTTCTTCCACTAAATATGAATGGATACATCAGGGATAGGTCATATAAGTTTCATGCATATACCAAGAGTGAGTCTTAAAATTTCCATCCATTCATTGTGAGATTATTTCATACTGAATCATAATTGTTTATGCTTTAACCAATGTGCCAGAGAAAATGAGGCAAATAAAAAATCATTATTGAATCCGAATATTAGTTACTAAAATGTACTATGCTCACATAATATTGTTATCAAGGTAAATGATCAAGTCAAATCATTATCCATCAAGTAAAAAACCATAATTTTTCATCTATATGAATCAATCCATAAGCCAAAAACATATGAAGAAACATGTCAACTTTCTAAGGAATATTTATGAACTATCAAGCATCATGCCAATGCTCATATATACTAATCAACCAGATGTTTTGAAACCCTCACATCTGTTATCAAATACTGTCATATACTAGCTTCAATGATCAAATAAAAATAACATACTAATATGCATATTTCGGTCACCTGCAAACAGAAGTTTAGTATTCACATTCTCTATAGTAAGTCAAACATTCAAACTTCCCTACTCATGGAAATTTCTGATGTCTGCTCCATATTTGAAGGAATGCCATACTGCTGGTGCATTCCCAATTTTATGCATAAGGCTTTAGTTTTGGGACCTACAGGTATAACCTCATCCATAGGATATATTTTGTGTTGTTGAGAGGCTACAACCACACCCTCAAGATTTATTTCGTGTGGTTGAGTCTTAGAGTAAGTAAAACACTTTCTTCTCAGACTAGAACTTGATGTAGACCAACAACATAAAATATTTGTCTATGTATGTCAGAAAATGTCAATAATAAAGAATGCTCTTCACATTTAATGCAAATGATAATAGGTGTATGGATCTTATGGAGAGATTCTCCCTCTCAATGGGAATCCACTTCAGTCATCATTATTCAAGTTATCAATGTATCTATAATACTTCCATGCATCAAGAGAACTATTAGATCATAAAATCAAACTATGTCAGGTTCTAACATATATTTATCATGGCCATAACATGTTTGCATCAGCTACTTCATCATCACATGACATCAAACTTGTATCAAGAATTAGAGTCTTATGATTAGGGAAACGAACATGTGATTAATCATACTTCAAATATCATGAACACAATATCACTTACATATCTTAGTCCATTAAGTAAGGTCATATATATTTTACCATATATCATAATTACTAAGTTTATCAAAACCTAACCAAGGATAAAACTAGTATCTTGTATATCAATCTTATTTTCATACTTTCATCATTAAGATTACCAAGCTTATCACAAACATTATCAATAGTATCAAGTTATCATCTATTAGAATCAAGGTGTTGGTGGGATAAAGATATCCAAAATGATAGACGTTAGCCAAACATCAAGTATACAAATACATCAAAGATCAATATCAATTAGCTTCATAAAATCAAGAATATCATCATGTCTAAAAGGTAAGATACTTTTTCACTACCAAGTACACCATCCCATCATGAGTACCATGAATCAAAATTTCATATGCATGAGCCATTTGTGAAGGTGACATTCCCATCATACCTTAGGGCTTACCTTTCCATCCTATATTGAAAATATAACATTGAAATAAACTACCATACATACCTTGACTGTTCAAATACTTGTGCACCTTCTTATTTTACACAGGCATATGTAGAATTTTTTCAACTTTTCATTAAGTGCCTCTTTACCTTTTCCAGTACTAGTTCTTCTCTTCCTGCACTAGCCATGATCCTCAAGAAGGATCCACTTTGTTATCACTCTGTAAATTCCATGGGTTGAGAAGAAAAATTCCATAGGTAACCACAACCACTTTTAGGCTAGAATATAGCCTTTCTAGCCTTGGAGAGGGCTCTCTCACTTTGATTTCATAAAATGATATAATATTAAGCTAGGTATGTGGGTCAATAAGGTCTGATTTTCAAAGGTATGTTGATGATAAAAGAGAAAAATCCATTGGGTTTGGTGTCATGTCAAATTAGTTCTTTTTTTAGTGATATGATGAAAAAAGAAAGGGTTTCTACATAGGGGCAAGGTAGGTAGCCCTGGTGGTGTAATTTATATTAAATAGTTTTAGAGGGTGAGTGTATAAAAGTGAAATACAACAAATAGAGCATCAAAACCATAGATGAATCATAAAATATTGCTTTAAGATGAAAACATTGATCACTTGGAAAAACTATATGAGAGCACCATTAAGATGAATTCCGAATTAAATGCCCGGTTTTTCCAAGCAAGAAGACATAAATTTAAGAGATGTAGAAATATGATAAAACTTAAAATATCAAAGGAGCACAAAAATTGCAATATCTGACACAGTAATCCCCACAAATCACCTTCTGTCTTGCATTCATTCACTGGCAACGTTTTCAGAAAATACAGTGCACAAAAAATTTGTTCTTCTCTAATCTAACCAACATAACAATTTCCCATGTTTTTCATCTCTATATACATCATGAGGTTTTATCTCCCACTATAGTTGGTCGAAATTATTGATCAAAAAAATCTTCAAACTAGATACATCAAATTTTTAGTGCATATACTGAAAAATAGGAGTGGTTTTCCTTACAACTAATATAAGCCTAAAACATCACCAACTTAAAATATTTTCAAATAAAAATTTACTACACCTCTTAATACAATATTCCACCTATCCACATGATCCAAATTACTTCTAGAAGCCAAAAATTTGAAATTTAAAATGAAATGGTGCTCACTGTCCAGTTTTGCAGCGCACCAACTAGTTTCACAGCAAAGTGATGTATCCCTCTATGTTTTGTATGGTTGCAACCCTCCTCTGTCAAACTGGAGAAAATTGGTATGCTTAAAATACCTCTGTGATGGTATTGTACCTCTTAGGTAAGATTTGAAATGCTTGCATATCTCTTTATGGACTATCCCCCACTTTCGCAACAAACTATCACCTTTCGCAATGCCTTCAAAATTATGAACATATGATGACTTTATTCTAATATAAAGTGTTTGAAACATCAATATAAATGTTTTAACCTTCAAATAACTACCCTTGTCACAATCAAAAATTCAAAAATTCACTATCTCATCAATACCAAAGACTATATAAAAATTCCAGCAAGCCCCTTGCTACATTTTTGCAAGCTTCATCAAAACTAAACTATTTATGATCTCTTGAGCCAAAAGACAAAATATAGAGTTGAGTGGTACCCTCCCGCTGAAGATTCAAGTTTGTACTAGCCTCTACTAGTATATATAACTTTCCCCTCTTCCTCTTCCTTCCAGATTCCTTAACCTCGGTGAGCTTCTTCTTCACCAATTTGAGTCTTATTTTTAATACAAAGTTTTGTGTATATAAATTTCTCACCTGCCTATGCAGAGGTAGGGTCCACTTTAAATTTTATTTTACCTTATCAATGATTGGTTCAACAAGCTTTACTTTCTTAAACAAACTCAATTTATCCCTATGATACTTCTCTGTAAGTTGATCTACCCGTTGTTGACACTACAAGAAAAAACACATTGGTGAGGGTCATGCTTGTGACGTACCTTTAAGGTTCGTCACCAATGTCACATATGGTGACAGTCCTTAAAGAAAACGTCACTGTAAGTGTATATAGTGATGGTCCTTTAAGGTCCATCACCAAAGCCATTTTCAATGACACTTTTGGTGAGGGTCGTTAAAGGCCCATCACTAATTCTCTCTTTGGTGACACTTCTAGTGACGAAATTTTAATGACCCTCACCAATGCTCTTTTTGTTACTTTTGGTGACGGTCAAAAAATGTTTATCACAATTGATCATTCCAATGATTTTTTTATGACACTATGTGCCTATTAATATTTTTTTTTTCAAAAGATAACAAATTAAGACCATTATCATGGAGTATTTTTTATAATATGTCCAAGTCCATAATGGTTGGAGTCAGTCAATTTTTTAAGAAGTAATTAGTGTGTATCATTTCCCTCATGTAATGACTATTCGAATAGATATTTCCTATGAGTCAACACATGATTCATATCTATTAAGTTTATTATAGCAAATTCCATTTAGATAAATTTCCACTATTGTGTGTAGGAAATATATTATTTAATACATAATCAAGCTCTGACAATTCTATTAATGAGAAAGACCTAACACTCCTCAAAAATCTGGGCACACCTTAAATTAATTCTTTGGCACACACTAACATCTCTTAGGACCCCGCATGTCTTGGAACATATTTGTACCTAGAACATCTTGTGATGACATTGACGCCCAAGCACATGGTGGCATGCACTAGCACAACATAGAACTCTCCTAGCATGTGTTGGCATGCTGCATGTATTCCCTAGCATGCCCTGGAACACCTTGGTTGAATGCAATTATATACATTATCACTTGGCACACAATGCCACTTGGCATGTATTGGCACCTATTATTTATGTGCCTAACATGCCCCTTTTCAAAAAGATAATGTCTTGACTTATTAACCCTCTTATTGGTTCTTCCTTTTGTTTCCTTGACACATATTGACATACCCTAGCACCCTATGCCACATCCTTAGCACCTAGCATGTATTGGCATATCTTGGAACTATTAACTGGCACATGATATAATTCGCACACCCTGGAACTACCAATCACACTTTTGGAATTATTGACATGCCTTGATATTCCATAGCATGCCTTACCAATGCTTAGCATACCTTGTCACTCCCTCCTTGGCATGAAAACTAACACTCATTAACACTAGTCTCTGGCGCACATTCCTCATATTCATTAACTTCCATGAATTTTTACCTAGTGCTCCCTTAATGTTTTTTCCTAGTACTCCTTAACACTCATCAACATGCATTATAACTCTCTAGCACACCTTAGCACTCTTCATGTTCCCTTCCACTTCATAACATGCATAACACTCCCTAACACATATTGGCGCTTGGCACATGTTGGCGCTTGGAAAGTCTTAGCATGTATGGAATACGTTGAGATGCCTTGGTATTCTTTGGCATGGTTTAATATTAAATTTATTTGTGATGATCAATTGTTGGAAAGTAGATGAGAAGCAACAAAGGAATACTTGGCACTTAGAATGCACTAAGACTTTGCACTTGGCACCTATTGCCACCTAATGTTGGTGTGCCTAGCATACCCCTCTTGGAAAAGGTAAACTGATGACTTATTAACCCTCTTATGTGTTCATTTCCTTGTAGTTTAACTTTTTCTCCCTTTTGTTGCCTTGACAATCCCTGATACATATTGACACATTGTTTCACATCTTGGCATGCCTTATCACTTGGCACATCTTAGCATGTTTGACATGTATTCCCACTATCTAGCAGATCAAGGGGGGAAAGAAAGATGTAGTCCTAAAGTAGGTCGAGTACGAGGGCCGAGTAAGGGCTGCTAAAGTCAGGTCATGATCATCCTCCAAGAGTAAGATCATCATGTGAGGGTTCAAAAGAATTTTTCATACATTAATGGTCGGTTTGCGATAGGAAGTAGGATGGCATATTGTTGGTTCTCTTCTGGTAGATTGATCTTAAGAGAGGTTTCTCATGAGAATCTGCCATGTGATTTCAATGGTGTCTTTGTGTGAAGGCTGCAACAAAATGAAATGTTGAAATTTGCAACAAGAAACAGTGAGATTGCAAACCAGAAAGGACAAAAAGAAAAATGCACCCACACTGGTGAGGAATTTTGATGCGCTAGGAGTGAGGAATGTGGGGCGTCTAATTTATTTTTCCCTTAAATAAATTGTAATTTCATCTCATAACAACTTGTGTCAGTTAATTAAGTCATGATGACCGAGTTAGCTCAAGAAATTTGAGTTAAGGGTCTAAGATGAGGCATCTAGAGGGATTCTGATAATTTTGGGTTCCAATTGAAGTTGATGCATTAGTGGGGTGAAAGTGTAATTAACTCAATTAAACGAGTTAAAATCAGTTTAACTAGTTGTAACTGAGTGATGAGATAGTGAGAGGTACATTGAATTAAATTAGATTTAATTCACAATGAGTGATCAATCAGATAACTAATATTTCTCTATTAATAGTTTCATGCATGTCAGTTTCAAGGAATACCCAGTTGAGACAGAGGTTAAAGGGAACATAAATATCAATTTTATTTAGAGAAAATTTCCCATGTGCAATTATAAAGTCATTGGGATGCCATGATGGATTACGCAAACAAGGAATATTGATTTTCCTAATTAATAAGGACTTAATTCCCTAGGAATTGCATGAGCAAGGCAGGCTGAAGTAAGGATGAGAATTGGCTAAGTACTTGACCGAGTTTGCCTAGATCAACGGGAGACAATTGACAGAGTGCTAGAGAATCTCATGAGAGATTAAGAATTGTATTGTTTAATGATTCCTTGACTTAATACACAATAGAGATAGAGGGGGTTTGAGCAGTTCCTTTCCCCAAATACATCATGTGTTGTGCAATTGATAATTTCTTTCTCTTACTTATATGTGATTGTGCAATCATGTTTTTTTTCACAAATTGTAGGAAGGATTAAGTATCTTGTTTTAGTAGATTACAATATCAAATTGAATCTCGTTGGTTAGATTTTATACATGGTATCAAAGTAGGAATTGTTTGGGCGGCGTTTTTGCAGAGAATATCTGAATATTTTGGTGTAAAATTTTAAAAAACAAATAGAATGTTTAGATTCCTTACGAAAAACTACCCAAATGGAAAAGAAAAAAAAATCGAATCGGAGCTCAGATGAGGGAGATATCATCGATTTAAAATCAACTCTTTCTTAGAAACTTTTGTAACATCGAGACAGTTACACAGTGCATGAGTCGAGAACCTATAAGCACTTGAGGTACCAGATGCATGCAAAGCTTTGAGGAGAAACAAAGAAGATAGATACTTGGTGGTTTAGAGGGAACATAAATTACCTCTCAACATGTAGCCTCATAAGAAGCAGTCTCAGAAGGTTGTGGAGTAGCTGCTACAATTGGAGAAGAAGAGAGGAGACCGAGTGGAAGCATCCACTCAAGCAAAGACCTCCATGAGGGGGGAATTTTGAGCCAGATGGGAAGAGGGAGCAGCCACACCTCGAGGTTTAAGGTGGGGTAATGTGTAGACATAATCCCAAGATAAGAAATTTGGGCAAGGTCCATTAAGATGGCGCGTCTCATGAATCGAGCCTGGCTACAAGGATCCCACAATACAATAGTATTAGGAAGGAATTAGTTAGATTGGTGTAGTCAGATGTCAGCAAGATAGAAATCATAGTGACATACGTCAAATACTAGATGCAAATCAGAGTTGGCAATAGTACAAATGGCACGGATGCAGCTATCAGCAGCAGTGCAGAGAATCCAGTACTAGACAGGTGCAATAGCTAGCATCATTCAAAAGACTCTGATGACAAATTCATTATATTGATTCAGTCTTTTGGAGGTTATTCAGTTTTAGGATTTGCAGGTGCAAACAACACTAGAGAAGTGTAGCATGCAAGACATTCCAAAGGTACTAGATGGGGATATATTGAATTCCTTTCATGTTGAGAGGGAGTGTTGAAATTTGCAACAAGAAACAGTGAAATTGGAAACTAGAAAGGACAAAAAAAATGCACCCACACTGGTGAGGAATTTTTATGTACCAAGAGTGAGGAATGTGAGGCGTCTAATTTACTTTTCCCTTAAATAAATTGTACAGTAAATTCTTATTTCATCTCATAACAACTTGTGTCAGATAACTAAGTCATGATGACTGAGTTAGCTCAAGAAATTTGAGTTAAGGTGATCTAGGTGGATATTGGTGGCCACCTACCTATTCCACTTGGCCCTTGCCATTGTATCTTTTAGTTTTTCAGTTTCCTTAATTATATCACAATTTACAATTTTTGCTAGTTTTTTGGGTCCTTAACTTCTAGAGCCGTTTTGAGGCCAAAATAATGTTTTTTGGGCATGAAATGTTTGGAAATTTAATAGAAATATCATTACTAGTTGTAGTCCTTTGAGAGATCTTTCTAACGAGGTATCATGTGCGTCAAACGAAAATCATATGACCAAGTTATGACCCCGGGAAGTTGGTTACCCAACTAACCCCAACGGGGCCCATAAACTCTTTGTGTTACATCTCCTCGGGTTAGGGTTTTGGTTGTTTAGGGTTTTCTCTTATTTTAAATAATAAAAAGGCCCTTGATCCTTATTGTAACACAGTTCAGAGGAACATAACTATCAGTTGTATTTATAGAAATTTTCCCATGTGAAATTATAAAGTCAATGGGATGCCATGATGGATTGCACAATCAAGGAAGGTTTATTTTCCTAATTAATAGGGAGATCATTCCAGAGAAATTTTGTGAGCAAGGCAGGCTGAAGGAAGGTTGAGAATTGGCTAAGTACTAGACCGATTTTTCCTAGATCAGGAGGAGACAATTCGCAGAGTGCTGGAGAATCTCAAGAGAGATTACGCATTGTATTGTTTCATGATTCCTTGACGTAATACAAAATAGAGATAGAGGGTTTTGAGCAGTTTCTTCCCCAGATACATCTTGTGTTGTTTGATTGATAATTTCTTTCTCTTAATTATATGCTATTGTGCGATCGTGTTTTGTTTCCATAAATTGTAGGAACGATTCAATATCTTGTTTTAGTACATTACAAGATCATATTGAATCTCGTTGTTTAGATTTTATACATGAAATAGAAGAGAGGGTTGATACCATCTTTCCTTGTGGTGGTTACTAGGCCACAAGGTCTGTGATAAATACCAACATAAATGGAGGAGGGCTTGTCCTGTAATTTAGAGCCATAACAGAAGTTGATGCATGTGTAATTTTGACTGAGTTAACCCTAGTTTGAGGTCGACATTGAGATCTGTAGTTCATGTCAAGATTCATTCAAAGAAATTCCCAGAATCTATGGATCCATATGAGCTAGGTCGAGTCTCTTATGGAGGCAAGAGTGATTTTTTTTCTATGTGTGGATAGGGTTTGTTCTACAACAATTAGAAGTACATATGTATAATTCCCTAATTAGGATAGTTTCCTAGCATGTTTAGTTCATAATGTATGCCCTTAAGACTATGAAAAATTTGCGTAGAAGAAGATGGGTTGTGACCCTTAGAGCAAGGTTTATTTCTACAATATAGACCACAAATATGGAAGATGGTTTGTAGCTTCAGTATGTGTGGAGACAATAGATCCAAAGGAGGGTGGAACATGAGTAGAAGATTGAGCATGTAGAAGAAATGTGCCATATGACTAATGGATTGACATGCAGAGGAGTTGATTTTGGTGGAATTTCCATAGAGTTTTAGACAAAGATCTGAAGAAACATATAAAAAATTAGTAAATGGACTGTTAGTTGTTGATTTGTGACCCTAGTTCAGTCATTTACAGATTGTTAGAAGTATGATAAGAGGAGTAGTTCATATTTTCTCATAGATTGGACAACAAATATCAAACTGTCGATACACAAGAACAGTGATCTTGAGAGGACTCAAACCATTGTTAGGTGGCATATTTGAAGAGCCCTAGATGAAGACAATATTGTGGGCCCTAGATTAGTAAAAATAATTGACTGTGGTTGGGCAGATTGATGGTAGCCCAAGTACAGTTGGAGGGTTGTTAGGTTACTATCAAAGAAGAGCCCTGACCCTTGTTCTGGTGAAGGACAACAAAATTGGTAGAAGGGCAGGTGTATAGGGCCTAAGGATATGCAAACTTCGAAGGACTAAAGTAATAGTCAAGTGGGCCAGCCAACTAGCCATAGTTCACTATATTGTAGAGGATTTATTGAGTGAGAAGAAGGGCAGCCTCCATAGCCCTGGACTTCTCATCTTGGAGATGTAGTATCGCAAAAGTGGGCATACCAAATGGTTTTTCACAAATGAAATTGTGAACAACTTGTTACCACTCAAATTAGTAGTGGACCTAAAAGGGGTTCTTAAGAGGGCAACTGCTAGGACAATGGAAACAATGGAGGCTTATCCCATTGCCACCATAGCTATGGCTCCTTGATCTTCATGGAATTTCACCTATGGGTGGAGTCCCGGTAGTTTAGGAAGTCACTTGTAGAGTATAGGTCAATGAATATGTGGTAAGTAAACCTCGAAACCCTTTCCCTAAGATAAAATAAAGAGTGGTACTTGCTTTCCTTTTAAGCAAGGGAATTTATCTTCTAGGGAGAGAGGAATGGGATTGAAGGGTTGAGGGAGAAGAATAAGAATTATGAAGGAAGTTCTCAATCCCTAAAATCCTTTGGGAACTTGGATTCCCAAATGGTCCTTGATGAAATGCCTTTGACACCAAATGGGACCACACAGGGCCAAGTGGACCCAGCCCAGGTTCAGGGATGGAATTTAACAACCAATGATGTTCCTATCCTCGACAAGGTGAGGGGAAAGGATCAGACAATAGTTTTTACTTCGATAGGTCAAATTGATCCTACTGGGTTCTATCCTTGGGAAAAACTAGGAAAAACTTGATCCAAGAGCTAGGGCTTGAGGTATCCGTATATTCCACCATCGGAATTGGCCCAAGTTATGAGGAGAGTGAGGGCACCCAGCAAGGCAGTTGCCTCTAAGAGATAGAAGTTTTCCTCTAGCTCTATTCCTAGAAAATTGTTGCCCTATGTGACCTAATGGGGCTAGACCTAGGTAATGTGAAAATTTCTTAATCTAAGAAACCCTAATGCAGTATCTTGATTTTCTTCTCCTACTTGAATTAAGTTATAATTTAATTTCTGAACTATTCAAGAAATTAGCAAAGTAAATATTAAATACAAGAAGCAACCTACACATACCGATCAAATACTGAATAACATGCTCATAGAAAAAGTGACACATAGATTTTCTGGATAGTTGTCCCCAGAAAAAACCCAATGCAGGAAAACAAGTGGAGCTAACTCTGGAGGGTTTTCATTATTATGCAGAATCTAAGTACAAAAATCCTGGGCACCAAAATTGGTTCACTCAATAAAGAAATAAAAATGGCAGTAATACACTCCTCTGAAGCCCTCTACGTCCGCCTGACTAGCCTGGGTCGGCCTCTGCGCTGCTTAGTAAGGTCCTACATCACACCTAAAGGGCTTACACCACCCCTGCACTGCCCTGACTGGGCTTGCGTCAGCCCTGCGTGGCTCCTGTTGCCTATGTGTTGCCCCTGCTGGGCTCTGGCTGCAGTGCGTGGCTCTTGTTGCCCCTGTTGCTCTAGCTGGCTGGAATTCTTAAGCAGAAAAATCATAGGTAAGAAAGAAGGCACTGGCCAAAGGTAACACATAACAGTCAGAAAAAGTGAAGAAATGAAATGAAAATAGATCAATGTCTGCAAATAACTGAAATAGCTCAATGGGACTAGAGAGTAAAAGCTTTGAAAACAACAATAAGTGCTTATAGCATCATCTAAGAGAACAGAGGAGACTAGTTCATGAGGTAAAAATGTTGTATAATTGTTGGTACAGGAAAATTGTAGAATTGTTAGAGTAAATCTATGTAGGTACCATTAGTTGGTGATCATCGATAATCATTTCATTTCATCAAATACCCTGATGAATGGGCCTTACAAGCTATTTGCATAGACAAACCCCACAGAAGCTGTGTGATGGAAAAATATTCACACTATATTGAAGAAAACACCTACCAAATAAGGATGACATTTCAAATGGGGAAAGAAACAAGAGAGAGATAGACATCGAATAAGTTAAAATGTTAGGGCAACAGGAAAGCAACTAGGTAGCATGGTATAAAGCACAACAAAGAAAATTATAAAAATGGAAAACGCTACAAATTAGCACCCATCCAAACATCACCACAATTTTTTATTTAACTCTAAATCTCCAAATTCATCAAATTATATCCTGTATTCAAACCTGATCCTCTCCGTTAGCCATTCTGAAGATAAGGCTGAGAACTTACAACAGAACCATCACTTACATGTAGTGATCTTATTCTATGACCAGAAAACCTACTTTCATGAAGACACGGAAAGGTAAACATTCTCTGCCAAGATTTTCCATACAACCCAGGTTGAGCAACCACATATACATCACTAGTTTTTTCTCTTCATATTTGTAACTTAGAAGAGATTTTTCTGACCACTTCCGGGTTGCTCCCAGAGTCACCCAAGCAAGCCATCTCAGCATCATCCTCCTTTTGTAGTACCTAATTAGTAATTTAATTAACCATAATATTTTCTTGATCATGCAATTATTTCAAATATATTGCCAATAAGCATAAAGCTTTCATGTTAAACAATCAGGTCAAAAGACTTTAGACTATGATGCAAAAAATACAAAGAAACCTCACCAACACTCAAAGGACAAACAAAGTTAAACCTCTAAAAAGTATAAATAGATATCTAATAAACTTCATTCCACCACAAAAACATGCTTAACTAAAGAAAATTCTAATTATTGTGCTTTCAAGACAAAAATTTCAAGGGAAGTGATGTTCTAAACATACCCCTACACGTCGTGAACAATTAATTTGTATAATTAGACCATCATAAGGCTCATTTTAAACATCATTATTATCATTTTATAAATCATTTTTATTAAATCAATAAGCAAGAAAAAATTACATTCAGTTCCACTGAAGCAAAGTATATGGAAATTTCATATACTTATTATGAAGCTATCTAGACTTGCAACTTGATTGTAGAGTCAACCAATCAGTTTTTGAAGCCCAATATTGTCTCTTGTGAGAATCAAAGTTACATCAAGATTTATGAAAATCCAATGTGTCATGACCATTTCAAACACATTGATATGAAATACAATTTCCTAAGATTCCAAGTTCATTAGGGAGTTGGTAGTGTTGGACCACATTCTGACAAAGTTTCATATGGTTAACAGTTTGAAAAAGCTCCTAACAAAGGGGAAGTTTGACAAGTTGGGGGAGAATCTTGGGTTAGTGGAAAAAAAAATTCTCAAGAGTGTTAGATTACCTAGTTGGTCCGAGTTGGTCTCACCTCAGCCTTGGGATGTTGAGCAGCACCAGGATTGTGGAACACCAGTCAGAAAGATTCTTAAATATAGCTAGAATAGTATAACGACACCTTCGAGGATAGACGAATTAGTTGTTGGGTCACACCCACCAAGTATGGCACACTAGTTGAGGAGATTAACACCATCATCTCAAGTGCATTCATGAGTGCACACTTATGAAATGAGGCACCTTCAGGAGAGGAGTTATATCTACTATGATAATGTACTACTCTAAGAGAAAATCCTTACATACAAGGCAAAGTTATGAGGGATTTACTCATGCTCAAGGGAGATGCACCACTAACACTATCATTAGCCAATTTTCTAACATCACCTTCTCTTAACTTATAAATAAAAAGGATGGGCACACTAGTTAGACATTTGTAGAAATAGATAATAACAGTGAGTGTTAGATTGTAGGTTGTAGTAGGAGCTTTTGTGACATTCTTCTATTTGAGTAATAAAGACTTCTATGCAATTGTTGTTGGAGCCTGCTCTTTTTATCCTGAATTTTTAGATTGCATATTTGTGTAGAGTGGGCTTAATATATTTGTTATTTTAATCCAATGTACATGCTGTGTTTGCACTCTTGAATTTACATCCTTCAATTTATATTCATATAAATATGAAATTTTGATAGGCAGATACTAAAGTTCAGTCTTTCTGTTAGGATTTTCTAATTATCTGAGGGTATTATCTTGTTTTAAATAGTATTTTCATATTTCTGCATCACAACTCATCTCTTTCATTTCATTCTACTATAATACAAAAATCATTTCTAGTATAGTTTAGTTTATATCTTCTTTTTACTTAATTCTTTTATTTTATTTTATAGGAGCAGTACTTAGCAATCCTAATTCACACTCCATTTGTATTCACATTGTTCTATATTTGTGGTCGTTGGACATTATCTCTTCTTTATATTATCTTTGAGTGCAGACTTGTGTATCACAATTCACATGTTAGAATCGACAATCATGAATCAATAGGTTGCATTTTTGTGTTGTATGGCCTTAAGTTGTTGTTTCTAGTTAGTCTTGTAGTAGTGTCTTTATAGATAACCCTGCAACCATAATTATGGCTAAGGAAAATAAACTTATTGTGTCCAATCGCTGAAAATCATGAAAAACTACATCTCAAATATGAAGATAGTTCAATACAGAGAATGTGACTGAAATTCTCCAAAATAATACTTGTAGAAAAGTATTATATCATTTTCAGGGAGAGCCAATAAACTCAAGACAATTTTCTAGGGAAAAAATAATGTAGAAGCCAACACACATGGCCTTGGAAATTTTAATGTCTAATATTTTCTGGGATAAAGCTAGGAAAAATAACCTTTTCCCAATTGTAAATCGTTCATGTGCTATAAATGTCATGAATTAAAAATACACAGTAACATGAAATATGGAACTGGTTTGTTGACTTGTCATTTGAGTAAATACTAAATGCCCCAGCAATATTCTTATGGGGCTAAGCCAAATGTCTATGTAATACTTATTGGAAACCACTACTCTTGATGCATTCACCCTTCAAAGGATTTATCATCACATGACTCCAATGGTTATTCTTGTTGAGCTTCTGCTCCCTTGAAATCTTCATGAGTATACACAAACTATTAGATATTCTAATGTATATTAAGGATTCAGTGGAGTATTGCAAGATTAGACAAGGAAACAATATCAAATCCTAGTAATGACAAAAAAGTACAATGATAGTCAAAGGAATTACTCAGAAGAGAGATTGCAACAGTGGAGGCACAAGTCTTTAACATCTTCAGGACTATAGCAATATTAATGCCAATGCTAGAGAAAAATACCCTTTTAGGGCTCATTGGCTATAATATGGATGATGGTTGTGTCTAGATAAAGAAGAGAGAGAGAGAGAGACCAGGTTATAATAACACATATCACCAATCTCTATTTAAAATGGATGCCTAGACACCAAGACCTATCAAGGTGAGATGAATGCTATACAATTAAATCATTGGTTGCAGCAATTAAAATTTAGAAGTTTACTTCATTGGGGTACCATCGGATTTGCAAAAATGGCATTCCTCATGTTCTTGTGAAACCATCTCCCCATTGGTTGCTAGGACACTAGCCTATAATAAATTTTTCTCATCTTAGATACTCTACAAGTGATTTGGAAAGAGCAGGTAAAAATGGTAATTTTTGGTTGTTTTAATTTCAGGACATTTTAGTGGGGCATTGGCTGGTAGACATTGAGATTACATTGAAATGTGGCTTTGCTACAACACTGCAGAATTATCTAGGAAAATTTGTGTACAAAAATTGCAACTAGAGGTAGTTCTAGCCCTCACAGAACTGAAACAGGGAGACTCTGTATGTGGTTGTAAATGTTCTATATGTTTTTGGTGATGTGTTCTAGAGAAAGGCCATTCCTCTTATCACTCTTGTATGGGTAACTATGTTTGTGATGAAAAGTGGACATATTACTCTCTTGAATTAAACCAAAGAAATCAAGTGGAGGACTCTTGAAATTTGGCAGGTCATGATTGCAAAAAGAAAAATCATACTTATATGGAGATCTATTCTTCTTTTGACAAATCATCCAGATGCAGAAAATCTTGTTGCTTGAAGGTTGGACATGAAGGTCTTCATAACTATAACTCACCTCAACATCTGTAGGATGAAGTGTTCCCTCCCAAGCTGCAAAAGTCCTTGTGTGATAAAATTAGATTGAGTGTTGTGAAAAACACACTTATCTTGGGAGATATTGTCCTAAAAATATGCATCATGGAGGGTGTGATGAACATCTGTGTGGTAATGAGCATGCTTGATATAGGAAATGTGAAGTCAATGCTTTTGTAAAATTTTCACTGAATTTGTGTGAAAGACATGCTCATTTTAGGACAGAAGAGGCTCCATTGAGTATGAACATGTCTCTGAACAAAGTGGCATGCAGAAGGATGGTTACATTACGATGAAATTTTTTGAAACATACCATGATGGTCTGCATCTTCACACACTAAATCCAGATGATGCACATTATAGTAAGGTAAGATGTAAGTCTTGTCTGTTGGGTGTGGAGCCTGATTATCTTGTTTATTTTATATCACGGCATTGGACCCTTGTACCTTATGGGGGAGGCAACACCGACCGTAATTAAATGCTACCTGGAGGGTCCAGGGGGGGCAACTATGAATTTATGGAGCCCCCCCTGGTAGGGGGTTTCAGGGGCAGCACCCCCGAAGCTAAAAATAGATGTAAAATTTCCTTGTAAAAGTATAGTAATTTCTAGTCAATCAGGGTCATTCATTAGGCGGAAGATCTAACGGTAGAAGTTATGTTTAGTTTAGGGTTTTTTGGCCTAGAAGGAAACCCCTCACTTTGTATGAGGAGATTGTATTTTGGATGTGTATTGTATGTGTATTCTCAGAGTGAGAAACAGATAGGGAGACTATGAGAGAGAACATAGTATATTACAGCAGATCTGCTGTAGGTTGTGTCTCTTCATTTTGCTAGATAATAGAAAGGAAGGACTGGCTGTTCGGGGTGGACATAGCCCAAACTGGGTGAACCACGTATATCTATGTCTCTCTGGTTTTATATGATTTGTGTGCTTGTGTTTTCCGCATATTTTATGTGTTATATTTCTTTTTAATATATAATTTTCTAAAAACTGGTATCAGAGCCGAAGGTCTATCTGGCTGATAAAATCGCAGGAAGAAGGGTTCCTAGCTTGAGTGGGAGCAATGGTGGAAGATGGTAAATTTAGGGTCGAGAAATTTAATGGCCAAAACTTCCTGCTGTGGAAGATGCAGATGGAAGATTATCTGTATCAGAAAGATTTGCACCTACCATTGAGCGGAAAAACAAAGAAGCCGACAGCTATGACAGACGCAGAATGGGAGATTCTCGATAGAAAGGCACTTAGAACAGTATGGTTGTGCCTTGCGGCATCGGTAGCCTTCAATATTTCGAAGGAAACAACAACAGAGGGTTTGATTAAGGCATTGGCGAAATTATATGAAACACCCTTTTGTCTCAAACAAGGTATTTCTTATGAAACGCTTATTTAATATGAAGATGTCGGAAGGTGGATCTGTTGCAGACCATTTAAATGATTTTAATACAGTTACTAGTCAGTTAAGTTCTATAGGGGTAAACTTTGATGATGAAGTTAGGGATATTTTATTTCTGTGCTCTTTACCAGAAAGCTAGAATGGTTTAGTTATGTCCATTAGTAACTCTGTCTCTGGATCTAGTACTTTAAAGTTTGATGATGTTGTCGGTGCTATCCTTAGTGAGGAAATGCAATGGAAAATCTATGGTGAGACATCGGGTAATTCTTTGAGTGCAGAGTCTAGGGGAAGAAAAATGGAAAGAGGAAAGAGCTCAGGATATCGTAGTAAATCAAGGAAAGGCAAATCCAAGTCCAGATCTGGGATAGTGTGCTGGAAATGCGGAAAGAAAGGACACCTGAAGAAAGACTGTAGATCTTGGAAGGGAAAATAAGGAGATGCACAGCAAGAAAACAATCATGAAGAAAATGTGACAGGTGATGTGTTACAAGATGCTTTGATTATTTCTTTCGAAAATGTTACTGATTCCTGGGTGGTAGATTCAGGGGCCTCATTCCGTGCCACACCTGATAAGAAATATTTTTATGATTATGTTCAAGGAGATTTTAGACAAGTTCGTTTGGGTGATGATAAACCCTGTAAAATTGTTGGAATGGGTAAAGTTCTTGTGAAAAAACAGAATGGAAACCAATGGCTATTAAAGGAGGTAAGGCATGTTCTAGATCTAAAGAAAAATCTGATTTCAACAGGGCAGTTAGGCGGTGAAGGTTGTGTGACAAATTTCACAAATAAAACTTGGAAGGTCACCATAGGAGCCCTGGTAATAGAAAAATGTGAAAAGGTTGGTACATTGTATTTATAAAATGGTATTTCTAACTTTGTTAATGCTTAGACTTCCAAAGGAGCAGATGCAGCATTATGGCATCATAGGCTCGGACACATGAGTGAGAAGGGGATGAAGATTCTTCACTCAAGAAATTTGTCGCCAGGTTTGAAGAATGTTGATTTGGATTTCTGTGAGAATTGCATTTATGGAAAACAGAAGAGAGATAGATTTCTTAGAGCTGGGAAAGAAAAGAAGAGAGAAAAATTAGATCTTGTGCATACAGATGTATGGGGACCTACTCAGGTATCATCTCTTGGTGGCTCTCGTTATTATGTTACTTTTATTGATGATGCAACTAGAAAAACTTGGATTTATTGTCTTCAGAATAAATCTGATGTATTTGATACTTTCAAGAAATGGAAAGCATTGGTTGAGATTAAGACAGGAAAGAAGTTGAAGTGTCTTAGATCAGAAAATGGAGGTGAATATTGCAGCAAAGAGTTTGATAGGTATTGTTCAGAGCATGAAATTCGCAGAGAGAAGACAGTTCCAAGAACACCACAAGAAAATGGTGTGTCAGAAAGGATGAACAGAAAAATCATGGAGTGTGCAAGGTGCATGAGATTGCATGCAGGACTGCCTTTAAAATTTTGGGCAGATGTTGTAGATATTTTTGTTTATCTAATAAATAGAGAACCTTCAATTTCCTTGGATGGTGGTATTCCAGAGGAAGCATGGACAGGTAAAAAGGTAAACTACTCCTTTTTAAATCCTTTTGGTTGTGAGGCCTTTGTCCATATTAATAAAGAAAGCAGAACAAAGCTTGAGGCAAAATCAAAGAAATGTACCTTTATTGGATATGGTGTTAATAATTTTGGTTATCTCTTATATGATTATGAAAATCACAAAATCATTAGTAGAAGAGACGTAATATTCAATGAGAAGGTCTTGTATAAGAATCAGTTGTAGGAAAAGAAACAGGAAAAAGAAAACAAAGAATACACAACTCTTGATGAGATCACAGAAAAAGCAAAGGTGCCTGAAAATAATAATAATCAACAGCCACAACAACATCAACCACCACAACAGCAAAAGGTACCTCAAACACCTGAAAATGGTGTCAGAATATCTACCAGGATAAGTGTACCCCCTGAATGATACTCTCCTTCATTATATTATTTATTGTTGACTGATTATGGTGAACTTGAATGTTATGAAGAAGAAATGCAAGTTGAAACCAGGAAGAAGTGGGAGCTAGCCACGGAAGAAGAGATGGAATCCCTAATGCATAACCAGACTTGGGACTTAGTCCAGTTCCTACAGGTAAAACTACATTGCAGAATAAATGGGTTTACAGGCTGAAGGAAGAAGATGGAGGAAAAAAGAGGTACAAAGCTAGACTTTTGGTGAAGGGGTTTGCACAAAATAAAGGTATTGATTTTGATGAAATATTTTCTCCTATTGATAAGATGACTTCAATCAGAACATTTTAAGTCTTGTAGCAATAGAAGATTTAAATCTTGAATAGTTAGATGTAAAGACAACATTTCTCCATGGAGATTTGGAGGAAGAAATCTATATGCAGCAACCAAAAGGATATGAGCTCAAAGAGAAAGAAACATTAGTGTGCAGGGTAAATAAGAGCTTGTATGGCTTAAAACAGGCTCCAAGGCAGTGGTATCTAAAATTTGACAGGTTTATGTATGAACAAGGTTATACTAGATGTCACTCTGATCATTGTATCTATCTGAAAAAGAAAAATGATGGCATCTATATTATACTTTTATTGTATGTATATGGCATGCTTGTTGCAGGGTCTAACATGCAGGAAATAAATGTGCTCAAAAGAAAATTGGCAAATTCATTTGCAATGAAGGATTTTGGAGTTGCAAAACAAATCCTTGGTATGAGAATAACTAGAGACAGGAAAAATCACAAATTAACACTGTCTCAGAATGAGTACATACAAAAGTTGTTGAAAAGATTTAATATGCAGAATGAAAAACCAATTAGTACACCTTTTTCTAGCCATTTCAAACTTAGTAAGGAGATGTGCCCCAAGACCCAAGAAGAAATGGACTATATTTCTAAAGTTCCATATGCATCAGCAGTTGGAAGCTTAATGTATGCAATGGTCTTCACAAGGCCTGATATTTCACATGCAGTGGGAGTTGTAAGAAGGTACATGAACAATCCAGGAAAAGAGCATTGAATGGAAATAAAATGGATTCTTAGATATTTCAGAGCTACCACAATTGGATGGCAATAAAATGGATTCTCAAATATTTGAGAGGTACCACAAATCAAGCATTATGCTTTGGTGGTTCAAACATTGCTCTACAAGGATATGTTGATGCAGATATGGCAGGTGACAGAGATAACATGAGGAGCACTACAAGATATGTATTTACTGTAGGTAGAACAACTTTCAGTTGGGTTTCAAAAATCCAAAGTGTTGTTGCACTTTCAACAACAGAAGCAGAGTATGTTGCTGCTACAGAGGCTAGTAAAGAAATGATTTGGTTACAAAGGTTTATGGATGAATTGGGTAAGAAGCATGATATAGGCATGTTATACAGTGATAGCCAAAGTGCCATTCATATTGCAAAGAACTCATCATTTCATTCCAGGACTAAACACATACAGCTCAAGTACCATTTCATACGGTCAGCATTGGGAGATGGACAGTTGAAGCTGGAAAAGATACACACTAGCCAGAATCCTGCAGATATGCTAAAAAAATTTGTAACCAGGGAGAAACTAAGATTATGCTCAGTTTCAATTGGTCTTCAAAGATGACGATGAAGATGAGAAACAACCAGGTCCAAAGAGGAGTCATTGTCCAGCAAATGAAGCAGTGGTGGAGTTGCTACAATCAGTGTCCAAGTGGGAGATTGTTGGGTGTGGAGCCTGATTATCTTGTTTATTTTGTATCACAGCATTGGACCCTTGTACCTTAATGGGGGTGGCAACGCATCCTGTAATTAAACGATTCCTAGGGGGGGCCGCTGTGACTTTATGGAGGCCCCCCCTGGCGGGGGTTTTCGAAAGTAGCACCCCCGAAGCTAAAAACAGATGTAAAATTGACTTGTAAAAGTATAGTAAGGAAAATGATCGGACGGTAGAAGTTATGTTTAGTTTAGGGTTTTTTTCCCTAGAAGGAAACCCCTCGCTTTGTATGAGGGGATTTTATTGCGGCTGTGTATTGTATGTGTATTCTCAGAGCAAGAAACAGATAGGGAGACTGTGAGAGAGAACAGAGGATATTACAGCGGATCTGTTGTAGGTTGTGTCTCTTCTTTTTTCTGGCTAATATAAAGGAAGGATTGATTTTTCGAGGTAGACGTAGCCCAAACTGGGTGAACCACGTATATCTGTGTCTCTCTGGTTTTATGTGTTTTGTGTGCTTGTGTTTTCCACATATTTTATGTGTTGCATTGCTCTGTAATATATAATTTTCTAACATTGTAGGTATTTTTTCCATGACCAATCAATCATTCTAGTTTACATCAACTGGTCTCATGGGAACATGATGAATGTCTTTTTTGCACCAGAACATGAAGAATTTGATATCCAGGGTAGGAAATATACATGGGGGAAATTTGATGTGGAAGAGATGTGCAATATGCATTGTAAAGCACAAGGTCATGGCAACATTGATTTGATTCATTGTCTATTAAGGATTCAGTGGAATATTTCAAGATCCAAATATGGGCACAAGTTAGACAAGGAAACAATATCAAATCCTAGAAATGACAAACAAGTAGAATGATAGTCAAAGGAATGACTCAGAAGAGAGATTGTAACAATGGAGGCACAATTCGTAAACATCTCTGGGACTATAGAAATATTAATGCCAATTCTAGAGAACAAGACCCTTTGAGGGCTCATTGGCTATAATATGGATGATGGCTCTCCGTGGATAAATAAGAGAGAGAGAGAGAGAGAGACCAGGTTCTAATAACACATATCACCAATCTCTATTTAAAATGGATGCATAGACACCAAGACCTATCAAGGTGTGATGAATGTTATAAAATTAAATCATTGGTTGCAGAAATTAATATATAGAAGTTTACTTCATTGGGGTAGCATCAAATGTGCAAAAATGGCATCCCTCATGTTCCCATGAAACCATCTCCCCATTGGTTGGCAGGATACTAGCCTATGATAAATTTTTCTCATCTTAGATATTCTACAAGTGATTTGGAAAGAGGAGGGAAAAATGGTAATTTTGGCACTTTTAATTTCAAGAAATTTTAGTGGGGCATTGGCTGGTAGACAGTGAGATGACGTTTTGATGTGGATTTGCTACGACACTGTAGAATTATCTAGGAAAATTTGTGTACAAAAATTGCAACTGGAGGCAATTATGGCCCTCACAAAACTGAAATAGGGAGACTCTGTATGTGGTTGTAAATGTTCTATATGTTTTTTGTGATGTGCTCAAGAGAAAGGCCATTCCTCTTATCACTCTTGTATGGGTAACTATGTTTGTGATGAAAAGTGGACATATTACTCTCTCAAATTACACCAAAGAAACCAAGTGGAGGATTCTTGAAATTTGGCAGGTCATGATTGCAAAAAGAAAAATCATACATATGGAGATTTGTTCTTCTTTTGATAAATCATCCAGATGCATGAAATCATGTTGCTTGAAGGTTGGACATGAAGGTCTTCATAATTGTAAGTCACCTCAACATTTGTAGGATGAAGTGTTCTCTCCCAAGGTGGAAAAGTCCTTGTGTGATAAATTTGAGATTGAGTATTGTGAGAAACACACTTATCTTAGGAGATATTGTCCTAAAAAAATGAATCATGGAGGGTGTGATGAACATCTATGTGGTAATGAACATGCTTGTTATAGGAAATGTGAAGCTGATTCTTTTGTGAGATTTTCACTAAACTTGTGCAAAAGACATGCTCATTTCAGGACATAAGAGGTTCCATTGAGTATGAACACATCTCTGAACAAAGTGGCATGCAGAAGGATGGTTACATTACCATGAAACTTTTTGAAACATACCATGATGATATTTATCTTCACACACTAAATCCAGATGTTGCACGTTATAGTAAGGTAAGATGTAAGGCTTGTAGGTATTTTTGTCAATGACTAATCAATCATTCAGGTTTACATCAAATGGTCTCATGGGAACATGAGGTATGCAACTTTTGCACCAGAACATGAAGAATTTGATATCCAGGGAAGGAAATATACATGGGGGCAATTTGACGTGGAAAATATGTGCAATATGAATTGTAAAGCATAAGGTCAGGGTAACATTGATTTGATTCACTATCTATTAAGGATTCAGTGGAATAATTCCAGATCCAAATATGGGCATAAGGTAGACAAGGAAACAATATCAAATCCTAGAAATGACAAACAAGTACAATGATAGTCAACGGAATGACTCAGAAGAGAGATTGCAACAGTGGGGCACAATTATTTAACATCTCCAAGACTATAGAAATATTAATGCCAATGCCAGAGAACAAACCATTTGAGGGCTCATTGGAAATAATATGGATGATGGCTCTCTCTAGATAAATAAGAGAGAGACAGAGAGACCAAGTTATAATAACACATATCACCAGTCTCTATTTAAAATGGATGCCTAGACAAAGACCTATCAAGGTTAGATGAATGCTATAAAATTAAATCATTGGTTGCAGCAATTAAAATTTGGAATTTTACTTTATTGGGGTAGCATCAGATGTGCAAAAATGTCATTCCTCATGTTCCTATGAAACCATCTCCCCATTGGTTGGCAGGACACTAGCCTATGATAATTTTTTCTCATCTTAGATATTCTACAATTGATTTGGAAAGAGGAGGTAAAAATGGTAATTTTGGTACTTTTAATTTCAGGACATTTTAGTGGGGCATTGGCTGGTAGACAATGAGATTACATTGAAGTGTGGCTTTTCTACAACACTGCAGATTTATCTAGGAAAAGTTCTGTACAAAAATTGCAACTGGAGGCAGTTCTGACCCTCACAGAACTGAAACAGGGAGACTCTGTATGTGGTTGTTAATGTTTTATATGTTCTTGGCGATGTGTTCTAGAGAAACGTCATTCCTATTATCACTCTTGTATGGGTAGTTATGTATGTGATGAAAAGTGGACATATCGCTCTCTCGAATCACACCAAAGAAACCAAGTGGAGGATTCTTGAAATTTGGCAGGTCATGATTGCAAAAAGAAAATTTGTACATATATGGAGATATGTTCTTCTTTTGAAAAATCAACCAGATGCAGCAAATATTATTTCTTGAAAGTTGGATATGAAGGTCTTCATAACTGTAAGTCACCTCAACATCCGTAGGATGAAGTGTTCTCTCCCAAGATGCAAAATTCATTGTGTGATAAAATTGAGATTGAGTATCGTGAAAAACACACTTATCTTGTGAGATATTGTCCTAAAAAAACTCATCATGGAGGGTGTGATGAACATCTGTGTGGTAATGAGCATGCTTGTTATAGGAAATGTGAAGTTGATGCTTTTGTGATATTTTCATTGAACTTGTGTGAAAGACATGCTCATTTCATGACAGAAGAGGTTGCATTGAGTATGAACATGTCTCTGAACAAAGTGGCATGAAAAATGATGGTTACATTACCATGACACTTTTTAAAACATACCATGATGGTTTGCATCTTCACACACTAAATCCAGATGCTACACATTATAATAAGGTATGATGTAAGGTTTGTAGGTATTTTTGTAAATGACCAATCAATCATTCTGGTTTACATCAAATGGTTTCATGGGAACATGAGGAATGCCATTTTTACACCAAAACATGAAGAATTTGATATTCAGGGTAGGAAATATACATGGGGGATCACATCATTGCAACTTTCCTTGTCCATTTTTGGCTTACAATTAAAGATTACATGCCCAGAAATCCTTGAGAAAAAGGATGGTTGCTCATCAAGATAAAACAAACATCAAATGTGGATGGAACTTACAGAGAACTTTCAATGTCGGAAATAAAAACAAAATGATGCTTGATAAATATGTGTTATAACAATTGCTAAAATTTTCTTACTATAAATATGTGTCATGACAATATGTAATTTTCTTACTATTCTAATTTTCTTCGTTTGTGTGAAAATTCCAATAATTAGAGGAGCCTTATAGACACTATAGTGTGTGGATTGCAAGGACGTTCTGAAATCAAGGAATATACTAGATCCTCAATCATGTTCCTCATTTAGTACAAATTTCATAAGTTAAATACTAGTATGACATTACACAAAATACAAAGAGGAAACTATGGCATATGAGAAGACCACTAAACTACATCATTTTCAGGGAAATTTGCAACTTACCCCTGTGCTCAAATGCAAATATTTGTCATTAGCAAGTGCAAGATGGATAATTTAAATGGTTTCGCAGCTATTTAAGCCTTAATTTAAAAGGTTTCTGGCTATCATTAGAAATAACACAAACCTTGCAACTGTTATACAACATTTACAAAGTATGATAAGACAGTATATATCCAGCGTGATAAGGTTCATATATCCAGCTTACAAACAATAACCAAGCAGTAGCAAGAACATTGCAGTACATCTGATGTAAAAAACATATAGCTTAAAGAAGTATAATATTAATCATGTATCCAACATCTTAACCATGATAATAATCACAAGTAAGCTATCACATTCTGTGTCCAACATCCTCATATGGTTGGGATAGTAATTTACCAAGTCATTGTTCTCTCTCAATCATTGATCAATTCAATGTCACTGATCTTCCAACATATAAAAATTTTAAGTGCATCTGCTAAATACTCGTATTGATTACTTCTACATTTAAGCCTGATTTCACAATCAGGATCAACCAAGACTGATTGTGGGCACACAAAATAATATCCTTCTCCTAATTCTTCTCCATTGGGCATGACAAAAATTGGTTCAGTGTTTTTTATGTAACCCTTTGCAACCTTCACTTAACCATTAAAATATGTAAGTAAACATTTTTTCCGCTCCATTCCTGTATTTGAAGGTAGTAATTTTGGTTGACCCTGCAAATAAAAAAATTCTTGTAAGGTTCCATAGAATAAAAGATAATATTAAACAACAAAATAAACAAGTATAAAATTTACCTGTGTTATTGAGTCACCAATTGGGTCATGAATAGGTTGTCCTGAAGTCAATGGGGCTTGTTCTAGCGAAGCCTAACTAGGACTTAAGGAACTCTTCTAAAAAATAAATAGTTTGAATGCGATACCATGAAATCATAAGATGAACGGTTAAGCTACAAAAATAATATTTCATTAATTACACATATACAACGATACAATCATGTTCATACTGGCATTATGCTTTTAAAATTTCAATCTTCAAATATGGCATACATCAGCAATTAAATAGCCTATAGGTAATTCTTACATTGTTGGTCGGTTATGGATTAACTCGACCATTTTCTTTTCCCGCCTCCATGGCAGCTTTCCATTGCATTAATTCTTCAACAGCTGCCTTCAATATTCCAAGTTCTTTGTATTTTTCTTTCAATTTTTCTTCTGTATTATGTAATTTCCTCTTGTAAGCATGCTCTTTTCCAAAAAAATCAGTTGGAGTAACCCAATAGCCAACCCCACATACACGACCCCTCCTCTTAGGCCCTAAAACTATTGCAATGGCATATTCCTTTGGTGCATATGCAGGAGACACTGAATACCTATTGGATACCTACAAATATAGATTGTGACACTTAATCAAAGTTAGTAAGAAAAATTTTAAAGTAGAAAAGAAAACACAATAATTGTTAAAAAAATCATTGACGTCCAAAACGAAAAATAATTTCTTACCTCAGTATGGATATCCGCAGATAGACTGCATAACAAAATAAAAACATTTTTATTAGCAAATCCTTGCCATTTCATAAGATTTCAATTCATATCATAGTATTTTCAAGGTTCGTTGTTATGTAGATAATCACAACTATCATTGTTTGTATCTTGTGGGTGTCAGACAATCATTAATCAAAACAATTAGATACATTTCCACAACTTGTTAACTCCAAATTCCAAAAACCATGTAGTATCACACCAATGAATCTAAGCAATAAAGGTTTGGAACATGTAGATTTACCTTCCATTTATGTTCCCAAATATTGAGAAGTATGAGTTGTAAAATTTTATAGTCTAAAGCCACAATGACATTACCATTTCCAGGGAAGAAATTGTAGGGTGGTGTGAATGGGTTCACATATAAAGATAATTGAGGAGTTATTTTGCCTAAAGATTAACAATAAACTATTTCCATGTGAACAACTAGGCTAAAAAAAGTTAAAAACAATTGCTATGTGAACAACTAGGCTGAAAGAACCATTACAGAAGTCCAATATAAAAAAAAAAAAAGAGAGAAAAGTATATAATAGTAATCATGTTGAGTGAAACACTTGAATGATATATTGAAGCAATGTATGCCATGTGCATGTCAATAAAACTCCCAAAGAAACTATGCCTATCATGCTATGGACTCCAAAAAAGGAAACTAAACAATAGAGGCTCATACTTTTCAGGAATAAACCCCAGTTTCTTTGGAATCTATCTATATTCATCTTCATGTGACTACCTTTTATGCTTCTACATAAAATTCATAGCATACATTATTGTAAATATACCTATTGTGTCATCGAGCATAATTAAATAAGGATTAAAATTTTAATTCTAAGTGAAATAGTTTAGGAATGAGGACTAGACACAGCTAAAACAAAATGGAATTGGTAGTTGAGCAACAGTAGAAGAGAAAACTGCACAGGTAGTTGAACAGAATTAGAAGAGACAACTGCACAGGTAGTTGAACAGTAGTAGAAGAGACAATTGCACGCTAACATAGTGGGCTTTTAGTTGAAAAAGGCAAAGGAAAAGTTTGCCATATACAAAATGATGAAATTCAATGGGTTATCGTAAGCAGCCAAATTATATAAGAGATTCAAAGCAATCCAGATTCTTGATGTTGTTGGGCCTTTGTTTATAATTTAGGGACTTGAAGAACTATATAAATTAATGCAGTTCCATCTTAACCATGGATCTGTTATGCATTTAGAGGTATCAAATTCTTGAAGGCAATAATAGGTTTCACAATGCGCACACAAAATTCAAGTACTCAAGTTTCTTTGGCTAAGAAGCCACAAGTTGTGTATCTATTCTATCACAATAGTATTCAAGTTGTTTTGGCTAAGAATACACTACGGTATTTATGCTACCATAATTGTCAACTAGCACCTAGCCTCAATAGCAACAAACAACCCTCTTCATTACAAGGTACATCAACGTACAAAGGCTGAACATGTCATAAGAGGGACTCAAACCTGGGTGTGAACATGGTCACAAGAGGGAATCAAACATTTCTTTGGCTAAAAATCCACAACTGGGGTATCTATGCTACCAGAATTATCAACTAGCACCTGCCCTCAATAGCAACAAACAACCCTCTTCATTCCAAGCACCTGCCCCCAATAGCAAAAAACAACCGTCTTCATTCCAAGGTACATCAGCCTACAAAGGATTAAGATTTCATAAGTGGGACTCAAATTTGGGTGTGAACGTGTCACAAGAGGGACTCAATTTGGGTGGAGAGAAACTAAACACCCCTGCATTACCAACCAACCAACAAAGATCACATTTACAGTAAAATTTCCATTAAAAAAAATAAAAATAAAAATAAAATTAACATATATAAACAGTGCATTTGATAGTAGAACAAACAAATAAAAATTAACACATATAAACAGTGCATCTGCCAGAGCATCACACACATAAAGGAAACTTGTTGATGGATCCGACTAGCTAGGGTGTGGAAATGCTTCTCAGATTGACATAAACAACTAGATTTGTTGATGGAGAAAACTCTCAGCGCATTTGCAAAGGGTAACACACATAAAAACAATTTTTTGATGGATTTGGCTAGCTAAGCTTCTCATATTGACATAAACAACGAGATTTGTTCATAGAGAAAACTCTCAGCGCATCGGCAGAGGGTAACACACATAAAAATGTTTTTTTGATGGATCCCGCTAGCTAGGTTGTGTAAATGCTTCTTAGGATCACATAAACAAGAATTGTTGATGGACACAGCAACTAGAATTGCACATAGACAACCACGAAATTTTGATTGCACACGTCTTTCAAAGATAAATGAACGTGACATTGCTAAAGACCAATTACCAACCACTTCGATTTTTGAATTTTTTAAATCCGTTTTCTAAAAAAAATGTCAAGTTTTTGAACAAATGCCTCTCTCGGCACTTGAAGGTTTATTTCAGTGTTAAATTGAATAGTATGTGTCATCCTAGGAAATTAAATCATGCACAAATGTTTCAAACATTAAAAAAAAAAACGAGACACTGCTAAAACCAAACACTTGTGGCTTCAATTTCTGAATTTTTTAAATCCAGATTTTTTAAAATATATATATAGATTTATTTAAAATCATAAAAATTAACTGCAAATAATTCAGGGTTATAAAATATAAATTTACCCTTAAATTTAAAATCGATCTAAAATCACAAAAAACAACTTAAATTTATTCATTATTATAAAATATAAATTTACCTCTTTTCATTTCCTCTCGTTGTAATCATGGCACGCTTACTTCTTAGTGACTCCAATTTTATTTAAAGAACACTCAAATGCATCTTCAAACAAAATTTTATTGAATAGGAATGATTTTTAATCTCAATTTAAATAAAACAATTCTTAAAAAAATAGTAAAAAATCCTAAAAATATTGGTCGAAATATTGGTGGGACATCTAAATCTTAATAAAAATGGTGGGAAATCTAAATCCTAAAAAAATGGTGGGAAGTCTAAATAGTGATTTCATTGAATAGGAATGAGTTATATTCTCAATTTAAACAAAATGGAAATTAGAAACTCTTAAAAATATTCGTGGGAAATCTAAATCCTAATTTCATTGAATAGTAATGAGTTTTATTCTCAATTTAAACCAGGTTATTAAAAAAAAGGTAGGAAACTCCGGAAAATATTAGTGGGAAATCTAAATCCTAATAAAAATGGTAGGAATTCTAAATCTTTTTTA
Source organism: Pinus albicaulis (assembly GCA_034641835.2). NCBI lineage: Eukaryota > Viridiplantae > Streptophyta > Pinopsida > Pinales > Pinaceae > Pinus > Pinus albicaulis. Next base: position 135,514,146 of record CM076572.1, on the reverse strand, counting down.
TTCTTATGACACTCTTGATATGTTTCCACTTGTACAATTGTGCTTCCAAATATGTGAACTCAACAATAAAACACACCCTAAAATATATGAATCATGTCTCTCAACGTGTGAAAGAAAAAGTAAACCAACTAGCTATGACATTCTTCTTTTATACATGAGACCTTGACTATGCCATGAAATCCCCCAAAATCTTCTTAAAGGATAGGAGCTCCTCTTCATGCATGAAGCTAGTGGAATATGACAAGTTATCCAAAATTCATCCAAATATGTGATTCGTGCCTTGGTAAATGTGAAAGGTACTCTCGGTGGAGAAACATGCGTAAATATTTGTTACCAAGTGCTTTAAATGTGAGATGTTTCCGCTTGTCAATTGTGCCTCTTGTTGATGATGAAACTGACACCCTAGTTTTGCAAGGATCACAAAGTGTCATTTTACGTCAACCCAAGGTTGTTTCCATTGTCACCTTAGCAACGATCCTCTCACTTTAGATTAATTATTGAATCCTAGGGGTGTCCCAAAGCACAAATCTATGGGGTACTCATTTATATGACTAGATCACTAACTAGCATTGAAATCCATCTTTACATTGTATGGTTCAACATCTTGATGATCCCTATCCTATTGACCACAACTTTTGTATTCATTATTGCTTTCATCGCAACACCTACAATAGATATTGATGGTGTTCATAAGCCTATTTCTAGTTGTGATAAGTGGATTAGGGGCTCCCTTATCACAACCCATAACCCCTAATATGTTTACTCCCTTAACCAAGGGGGCCCAAGGGTGTACTTGTAGGGGCATTGAGACCAAATTTGAGGGGTCATAACATTAGGAAAAGTGGCATGAGGTAACCAAAACAATTGTGTTGGGGGGGGGGGTGTATCTTATGGTGTATTGAATGGGGAAAGGGGACACAAGGGTAGCATGTATGTGTAGAAGTCAGAGGTGCAAGCATGGGTTACTAAGATCTAAAATCCTATGATTAGAGAATGAGAAGGGAGATTATGACCTAATTTCATAGGGGCTAGGGAACCTAGAGAGAAGGCAGTGACATCAATTGATAGGGGAACCCCAAATAGTGGCGATAAGGAGATTAGGAGTCCAATTATCACAAAAAATAAGCCTTAACCCATAACCACTAAATTCTCTATCCCATTAACCCCTAATCCATATTCCCTTAACCCCTACACTCATAAATCATAACCCATAAACCCCTTGATTCTTTAAATCTTATGACATTAACCCCTAAACTATAATCCATGAACTTCCTAAGCCATAAATCCTTATCCTCTTAACCTGTGACCCTTAACCCATAACCCTTCACCCCTAAACACCTTAACTACTAGCCCCTTAATCACTAACACCTAAATCTCCTAAATATTGAGTCCTTAACCGCTAAATCATCTGACCCTAAATCCCTTTGGCCCTTAAAGCTTGACCCTTGAAGCCCTTAACCACTAAGTATCCAAGGCTGAAAACAACACCCCAAACCAGTAAATTGACCTCCTAGGAGAATCCTTCATCTCTAATTAAGCATATTAGAAACATTAATTGATTCTTAGAGAACTAGGTACGTTACAAGGATATGTGTTTGTGGGTAATTCCATTATTATCATGTATACCAAATGTAGACAATTGGATAATTTGCAAAGCCTCGATTTGAATTACTCACAATATATACACTTCATCATGTTGAGATGGAGCTTGTAGTGTTCTCTCACATAAGGAGTTGTAAATGAAACAAGCTCCCATTACAGGGAGGGTTTAAAGAGATTAAAGAGGAGCAGGGTTAAGGAGATAAGAGAGGGAGCATGGTCTTGGTTACCTAAATCCTTGTTTGCAAATTTCCTATTATGTTTTTGGCATACTTCCTTACAAACTGAAAAGCAGAGAAACACATTTACATAACATAATGGAAAAGGATTAATATATGTCGAGTGAAGATCCTTCTTTGTATTCTGAGATATACTAGTTATTGATTAGAGAATTTTTTGTTGTTGTTGTGCCCTTTTTTTAATGCCTTGATGATTAGAGAATTTGTAGATAGAAAATTTGTATTCCTTCTGTCCCTCAGGTTTCCTATTAAAGGAAAAATTCTATAATCTTACCTGAAACTTCAATTATTGTATTGTCTTTCTTACTTTATATATCATGTATTTGTTGGCTTTGTTCAAGATGCATGTCTTATTTTGAGAGGTTCTTTATATTGAGTTCATATCTATTATTGGTTTCCGAGGATACTTCTGGTCGATCTATTGATGGTGAGAGATAGAGTGATGATCCCTCAGTGCATTGGAGACAAAGAGATTTGGTTATGCTTCCATATGCACTCTGATGACTAGGTGAAGGACTATGCAGAGACTGCAAAGCTGCGGTGCAAAATGGATGATCTAGCACCTCTTGAGGAGAACAACTCTAAATTCAACAAAATCAAGGATAACAGTGAGGGAGGATTTGGAAAGAGATATTTAGGGCCATGCAAATGGACAACTTAGCAGAGAGAGCGAGAAGGAAGAAAAAACAAATCGAAAATGAAGTTGATGGAGAAGAAGGGACAATTAGTGAATGAATGAAGCACATCTAGGCTCGAAGTAGAAGCTCGAGATAGAGCGCACCTGCTGTAAGATGAGTGGGAGAGAGGATGGAGAGCTAAGAGCATAAAGAGAGGGGAAGATAGCATGGAGAGAAAGGAGTGTTTGAGCTTTCCAGGGAGCATAGTCTTGACAACGGTCAAGAATGACAGGAAGAGGGAGATGGATCGAGCCTGATATGGAGGAGATTAATGCACTGATATGCTTAAAAGGAAAAAATCAGAGGGATATAGTCAATTGGAAGGAATCTTTGGGAATGAATGCGATTGGGGATTTCAGGTGAATTGAGGAGGCCAACACTTTGGATATTATATAAAGATAGGGAGCCCGTCAATTGGAGAGTCACAGGAAATAGAAGAGCTTAGAGTTGAATCCAAGAATGATCGATTTAGATATTGTTGGTATGATAAAATATTTGGTTTCCACGCTTGTTAAGGGTATCGTTGATTTAATTGAGAGATATTCCTTCCTGCATGCTTGATTTCTGGTATATTTTCTTAATCATGGGATGGGTATTTTGATAAGATATATGTCACTACTGGCTTGTTCCATTGTTCTATCAACTGCCTTATTTTCTTGACTGCCAACACTTTTATTATTTCCCCCTAATATGTGATGATCCCTCTGTGCCTAATCCCCAATCATACGATATGGTGTTTCTCTTATCATCAGTGAGTATAATTCCTCCAACCCCTGTTTTTCTAAGATTCTCCTGGATAATTAGGATATCTGGTTTTTCCCCTGATATAAGATCCCTTATTATGTTTATTTTGGAGGGATGTCCTAATCCTCTACATATCCAAGAGACCATTATCCTTATTTATTTTGGTTTGATGCCAAGGGACCTTTCCCTCGATGATTCTGTTGGCCTTTCTCTTTGCTTCTAGATCCTTTTTAAAGGTAACTTTCCATGGGTTTTTGGGTGCCTAGAGTAAGCTCCTTTATTGATGCCTTGTCCCTTAGTTCCTTATTTTATTTTCTTCTAGCTTTCTTAGAAGTATCAAGAGAAGCCAATGATTCTTTTGACTGATTTCGGGTGATGATCCTTTTCAAGGATGGGGGTGGGGGAGGACTAGGAGGGAAGTGAGGAGTAGTCAAAAGAGGAGGACCCAAGAATCCAAAGCCAGGTGAGTATGGGGATCGAGGAGGAGAAGAGCAACCACCAGGGGTCGCTAGAGAGGAGAATATGGGAGCATAGGGGGATGGAAGAGGGTCAGAGGGGATGCCAAGGGGATCAAAGGGATTCGAGCCATAGAGAGGAGAGGATTCAGGGGGGAAGGAGGATGATTGAAGCCCTTCACCTAAGTCAACTTCAATGAAAATCCTCACACAAGCCTACATGTTGTCTTCTGGCTCACTCCTATATATGTATTTTCTGACTATGTTTCCAATGGTTTTGATAGATTCATCTCCCCAGCAATGCAAGGGAATATGTGGTAGTTGAACCCAGACCATTTGGGACATCCAGTTTGGGATCAAAGTCTGGAGTCCATCTATTCAGATAGAGACCTCTTGTATCCATAAAATACAGACCGCTCCTAAATATGAGGTCTCTATCCTCCTTTGTTTCGAATTCAAAGGTGAAGTATCCCATTCCGTAGAATCTGATGGCTACTTTCCCTTGTGTCGCTTGAGACCTGTTTCTCTCTACCCACTTCTGTACTGTTTTTGGTGTGGGCCATAGTCCTGTGAACTGCCCAACGAGTCCTTTTTCTGATAATGAGAGGGATTCTCTGTGTGGGAGTGTTGGAGGAAGAGTGGTTTTTGGTTTTCCATCAATTTTTTTCACAAATTTTTTGACAGTTGGGCATGATCGCGGAGGTCCCATTGAGGAAACCAGAGAAGAAAAAATGATTGTTGATTCATCATGAGGAGGCTGCACATCATTTTGAGAAGCAACAGGGGGTGGTTCTCCACCGGGATCGAACTCTGGGAGGCCATGGTGGTGGAGGGCCAAGTCAAAATTTCAAACACTAGCCTAGGTCAAGCAGCACGCGCGAGCTCTTGTGTAAAAACTATATTCCCTAATATATTTTTTATTGATGATCTAATTAAACTAACATTAAACTAACATTATTACTTTATGGGTCTTCAACATCATTAAATATATAACTTCTATTTGAAATGAGCTCCTTTTACTCTGTTGTGGTTCCTGTGATTTGGAAGATTTGGCAATACCAAATGACAAGACAACATCATACCACTTTGGGATCTTAGGATCTAGCCCTCTTGGATCCAGAGGGGATCTCTCTATAAAAGAAAATAATAATATGTCTTTGATGTTCAATTTAAAGTGTTAGTCTAGTTATAAGGCACAAGGGGTTTTTGATTTGTCTGTTTGGTTGGGAAACACGAAAGAAGAGGTCAATGTAAGGTAAAGGAAAGAGTAGAGAAGGATTTTTTATTTTGTTTTTTTTGGAAATGGGGAGATAATTCAAAGAGAACACAAGTCCATTGGGCAATGGGGTCATAAAAGAGTTTACTTGCAATTCAAATATCCAAGGCTTTCAAAGGGCTAGTCCTCTATATTAGAGGATCTCTTAAGATGATAGTATGAGATGAAACAACAAGGAAATGAATGAGAATGACAAGGAAAACCTTCCAAGGTGACCTCTTCAGAGTAAATCTAGGGATAGGGCACGCCTTAACCTCTATGATCTAAACTCCTAATGAGGCTATCTCCGAAGACAACAATCCAGTAGTACTCATGACTACTTTCAGACAATAGAAAACATTTAAGTTTAACACAGAGTGAAGCCTAAGATCAGAGAAAGACTTTTAACCTTCTCTAGTTTTGGCACTCAACTCAAAGGGATCTTCGAAAGGTTAATTGTTGGAAAAGGAACCTGGGGGATAGGACTAACTCTAAATCTCCCTGTCTCCTAATTCTTTCAGCTGAAACCAAACAAGAACATCCAAGAAACAAACTCTAAATTCACACATCAGTAAGCATGGACAAACCAACTTCTATACTGGTTGAATTATATTTAATTTGTTCTAAGATACACAAATAGCAGAAAACATTAAAGATAAGAAGTGCAGGAAACATTAGGGTACTTGCAGCAGTATATTCTAAGCTAAAATTATTGTTTCTTATCAGAGAAAATGAAACACGATGTAAAACAGAGTGAAAACGATGACAAAGAAAGAATACATTAACACTGATTTAGATCAACATCCAATGAACATGCTTGTCATATTAGAAGAGCAAAACCAGTCACACACATTCTTGTCCAACAGCTTGATATCCTCCAGAAATCATCTCCCAGCCTATTTACAACTACTACTTACAAAACTCTAACTCAGTGAAGCAGCTTACAATCAGTGTTTTTTCGATAACCAACCAACCCACGTTTTCAATGTATTTTACAAGGGTTCTTATAGATGAAAGAGTGATAGTAGTGGTAGATGAGATTTAAATCATTCATTAAAACAGAGGGAGAATTGTTTTTGAAGCCCATTCTATTTTAATATGTTTACATTTACTCTCAGTACTCTTTGGATGAATTAGGGGTCTTCGTCAGATTGATAATAACTCCAGGGGTATGTTCTTGGATGTACTTTCCTGGCAGTAGTACTATGTTTGTACTCTGAGATAAGAAATGTGAAGATTTTTCTTTCAGGTCTTCCATACTTCATAACCAATGCACTGACAGTTCTAGGAGCTTTCTGTCAGAATAATAATTGTTATGGGCTCGATGTGGAATAGAGAATGTTGTGGGAATTGTCCTTCTTAGGAAAAGAAAATTCTGCTGATATTAAACCACTGACATGGCTTGATGTGTGCTTTAGGCATCATTAAGCTTCCTTGATCATCTTCGGGTCTTCATCTGTGTCTTTTATGTCTGTAACTGTGTATTAGGCTTCAAATACAATGCGCTGATCCCTTTAATATTCTTCTGATACACTTTAAACTTTTGCTGACCAATTTGGGTGAATATACAGGTTACAGGGGTGTCGGAGGGTTTATGCCAAGTCAATAGCCTTGATATTTATTGAAACATGCCTTTAAACCTTCTCAAAGATCTCTTTTCTGCTATTTTGGCTCTGTGATGGTCCTTCTGCGTTATGAGTCACCTGTCTATGACTGCGAAGACTGTATGGATTCATCACCACTGAAACCTGCAAAAAACGAGAAACATGTTATAAAAACCAGGGGGAGTGAGGTGACTACTTCAAAGGTTCGTGAGGATGGAGGAGCAGCGATGGAAAATAGTGGATGCAGCAGAAAATGTGATGAAAAACCATGGTGGAAGGTGAAAACGGGTCTGGTGGGAGTTTGCGTGCGAGGAATATGAACGTGGGCTATCAGATCATGGTGATCTATGGTTGAGATCCATCGATGAGGTCATTAGGGAGGTTAGATGGATGGTTGATGAATGGGGGCAAGAGTAAATATGGGTTGTTAGCTTAGAACAATCAACGGCGGGGATCAACCGATGGAATCATTTGGGATAATAGATGCAAAGTAAGTGAATGGGGTTGTGATATAACAAGAGCCGTTCGATCTTAGAGACCGACGGCTGGGATTAAAAGCCAATGTTGCGTTGCGGAGGGCGGTAAGGTGAAAAACCAGAATGGTTTTTGCATGGCAAAAAGGGGGAAAGCGGAAATGCCCAAAAAGACGCAATTCCACTCAGTGAGTGATGCGTGTATTTCTAAAACTACCCATATCACGTAATTTTAAAACGTAAACTCCCGGGTGAAAAATCACGCAATACCGTGCGCTGGCCGTCAGATCTGAGGTGTCAGATTGGACGGTTGTGAGGAGATCGCGATGGAGGTAAGATGCAAGGGGCAGAAAGGCTGATGGGGCCCAATAGTGACGTAATTTTCTTTGTTGCGGGGTGAAGGGCGGGTTTATTTTCAACCGTTGGATCTGATGATCGGACGGTTATGATCTAATGTCGGGGCGGAGGTATGTTGGGCCATCGGTTTTTTTCTCGACCGTTGGATTCTTTGAATGAATGGTTAGGATCAAATATGAGGTGGGTTGTTTGAAAGGAGGGAAGGGATGTTATATGGATGGGCGAGATAGATCCTGGTCGTTGGATCTGCATAAATGAACAGTGGAGATTAAAAAGGGAAGCAAAGTTTTTGAACAAGAGGAAAGTGGGGTAGGTGAACGAGAGGAGAAATGGTGGTCGAGTTATGCGTGAGCCGTCCGATCTGCTTGGTGGACGACTGGGATTGCATCGGGAGATCGCTTTCGCGAAAGGAAAGGAAAAGGACTGATGGATTGAAATTCCCCGATGTGATGGGGTGGGACCGAAATAGGCACCGAGGCATGGTCCTATGGGAGCAAGCGGGACCAGGGGTTTAGAGGAAGGCGCTTATCGCATCGGGGGAATAGGATGAAAGGCATTTCGGGAAAGAAGAAACTTGCGATTGCGATTAGCCCTTAGTGCTTGGTCATAGTGCAGGTTATATGTAGAAGAAAGGGCTAAGGGCTAAGCCAAAAGGGGCTTAAGCCCTTAGTGGGAAAATGAAGATTTTTAAGGATTTTGAAGGGTTGTTTTTTAGGAATTTGGAGGTTCTGATAGATGGAATGAGGGAGTTTTTAACCCAGATAAAGGGAAATATATGGTTTAAAAGGGGTTTAGGATGAGATGGAGGTTGAAATGAAGGGTTATAGAGGAATTTTGTGAAGGGAATGAGGATGAAAAATGGGGAATTTTATGGGGGTGGAAAGGAGAAAATGGAGGCCTTTTGAGAACAGTTTCTCTCACAAAACAGTAGGGTTCATCAATGGAAACAACAATGAAGATGATTTTGAAGGATAGAAGACACATGGAGGCTTCAAGAATGATATATTTACCAAGGAAATGTTTCTCTTGAAGGCTCAAAAACATATTTAGCCACTTGTTTGCTTTGACAAAATATTATAGGTGGCTAACAGTGGCTCCACATGGGGATGGCATCTTCTTGAAGGTGTCAAGAATCTCAGATATAATATTTGGAAGTAGGCCAGAGCCTGGTACTTGACCATCTTTCTCTTCTTTGATCAACTGCTACAAACATGATGGATATTAAATCAGCAGAAAACATGTTCCCAAACAACTACCTACCCATCCTAATGTCCTAACATTTTTTCTCCAAGGTGCATTTAGACTTGCAGGCCTTCTTCATCATTATTTTTTTTTGAAAGCAAAAACTAATCTAATTCTACCCTTATTCCTCCATGAGACCAGATTAAACAGTTGGACTCATAGCTTCACTACCTAAACTAATATCTGCGAGGATTAAACTGTCTGACAGATTTTCATTCTCTATATTCTAAAACAGAAATTTAAATACAGACAAATCAGGATTAGACTGTCTGATTTGTTGTGGGTCCATGGCATAAAGACAAGCTACACATGAACTAAACTTTGCAGAAAAATGAAACAAAATTTTGAAGGATTTGAAATTCTGAAAACTAAGAGCATCCTTCTTTCCTTTCTTGTGACTCAGATTTTGAGCTACTTAGAGTCACCTTTCTTTCTTCATTCCAGCTCTGGTTTTGATCTTGTTAGAGCTGTTTCTTTTTCCTTTCTTTGCTGGTTCAAGTTTTGAGCATGTTAGAACCAGCCTTTCACTTTCCCTGGCTCAGGTTTTGATCTGATTTGAGCCATTCTTTTGGAACTTCATAGGTTCAAGATTTGAGCTTGTCTGAACCTTTCTTCTTATTTTTTCTGTATTTTTCTTTTTCTAATCAAAACAAAGCAATGGTATTTACAATGGAAGTAAAAAATTTAAAATTAACTTTAGCAGAAATATTTCTTTGGCATCCTGCCATTGACAGGACCCCCAAACAAATCTGTACCATCCAATTCTTGCAGAAAAAATGCATTGGCACCAATGGTAGATTGAATGATGTAAGGGCCTTGCCATAAACTGTCAAACTTTCCATGCTTACCCTTATCCTCTCTCCTAGAGTCCCATTTGAGTACCTTATCCCCAATTTTGAAATCACAGGCATTTGCCCTTTTATCAAACAACTTTTTGATGTTCTCTTGCACTTTCTGAGCTCTGTTGTAGACTTCTTCCCTTGTCTGCCGGAGATGTATGGTCTGATTGATCCTCCTTACCATGCTATCTTCCTTTGATTGTATTTCTTGGACCAATTGTATCACTGGCACCCCAAAATTGGTAGGAAATACTGCATCTGCTCCATAAACAAGCTGATAGGGAGACATTCCAATGGATTTCTTTGTTTTCAATCTGTCTACCCATAGAGCATGCACCAGCTTATTATGGCATGACTTCTTCTTATCTTCAAGCAGCTTCTTGATGATGGTCATCAAACTCTTATTTGATGATTCTGCTAGCCCATTACCCTGAGGATAATAAGTAGTGGAATGACTAAGTTCTATCTGATACTTGTGATAAAAATCAATCATCTTTTTGAAACCAAATGTAGTAGCATTATCAGTGATAATTTTCCTAGGGCAGCCAAATCTAGATAAGATATGGTCTTCAAGGAATTTTATGATAACTGAGTTTGTGGCATTCCTAGAAGGGATGGCCTCTATCCATTTAGTGAAATAATCAGTGGCTGTGAGTATCCATCTATGTTGGGCAGATGAATCAGGATGGATTTCCCCAATGAATTTTAGGCCCCACTGTTGAAAGGGAGCTTCAACAGTGATTGGTTGTAAAGTAGAGGAAGGAGTTTTCTTTTGCCCTCAAAGATTTGGAATTTGTGGTAGGCAACTATCATTTTGTGGACATCTTGGAATAGGTTGGGCCAGTAATAGCCAGCTCTACGGATTTTATTGGCTGTGGTTTTCCAGTAGAGATGGCCTCCACACTCTCCTTCATGAAACTCATGCTTGATTCTATCTGCATCAACTTCAGGCAAACATTTAAGAAATAAACCATTGCAATTTTTCCAATATAAACATTCATTTAAAATGGAATAATTTCTAGCTTTCAACTTTAACAACCTTGCCTTGGTCTTAGATAAATCAGGAGGGGCATTGAGATTTGTAAGCACATACAAAATATCAGCATACCACGGTGAGTTTTGGAATTGTTCTTCAACAATGGGAGCTGGTAATCCTTCATGTTCATTCAAAACATCTACCATATTAATGTCAAGGGCTTGTAGGTTAGATTTAGCCATCAATTGTGCTAAGCCTTGACCCTTAATGAGCTCAGTGGGTTTGATTTCCAAATCATATTCCAGTATCACAGCAATCCACTTTCCTCTTTTACCATCTGAATCCTATGAAAAAATGTCTCTCACCACTATATTAGGCACAAAGGCAATAATATGGGAATGTAAAATATACACTCTAAAGTCTTTCAAGGCCTTTACCAAGGCATAGGCCTGTTTTTCCATGATATTATATTTCAGAGGTGCATCTCTTAATGCCTTGCTGAAAAATGCGATTGGCTGCTCTTGTCCTTCTGGATTTTTCTACAATAAGACAATAGCCATAGTATGTTCTGATGCAAATGAGAAGATGAGGAAATCCTTAGTAAAATCGGGGTTGATGAGAACTGGTGCCCGGGTGAGTGCATGTTTTACTAGTTCAAAGGACCTTTTGGCTTCTAGGGTCCATTTAACTCCTACTTCTTTCTTTAGCATGTCTGTCATGTTTCTAAGGAGTTCTGCTAGGTTTGGCATAAACCTCCTCAAGAAATTAATCTTCCCAATAAAGGACTGCAATTCTTTGATGTTCCTAGGGTGGCTAATCTACAATATTCCCTCAACCCTTTTTGGTTCTATTTTCATCCCCTTTTGAGATATGATATGACCAAGAATTTTACCTTCTTGGAGGCCAAACACTGTCGTTTTGGGATTTAAAGATATCCCATACCTTCTGCATTTCTCAAAGACTTTTCTCAAATTTTTAAGGTGCTATTCATAATTTTTGGAATAAAATGTGATGTCATCAAGGTAAATTACAATGAAGTGGCCTATTTATTTTGAGAATGCAATGTCCGTGGCTCTCTGAAATGTGGCACCAGCATTCATTAATCTAAAAGGAATTTTCACATACATGAAGGTGCCCCAAGGAGTGGTGAAGGTTGTTTTAAGTTGATCTTCTAGGAGCACTAAGACATGGTTGTATCCTGAAAAGCCATCTAGCAGAGAAATCCTCCTAGAACCAACTACCCTTTGTAATATGTATTCCATTTTGGGTAAGGGGTAATTGTCTTTCAATGAGGCTCTGTTAAGGTTTCTAAAATGGATACACAGCCTGATTTCTTCTGTCTTTTTCCTTACAGCCACAAGGTTGGATACCCAATCTGAAAACCTCACAGGGACTATGATTCCAGCCTCATACATTTTCTATCTACCAGGGGTAACTATACAGGGTTTATTCTGCGCAGCTTTTTCCTAAAAGGTTTCTGGTTTTCTTTCAATGGTATTTTATGCTGGATGATCTCTGCATCATAGGCCTTCAAATATTCATAGCTCCAAGAAAACACATCAACAAACTCTTTGAATAAATCAATGTATTTCTGTTTGATATGTGCTGGAAAAGTTTTAGATAATTTGATCATTTTAGGCTTGTCTTTGCTTCCTATATTGCATTCTTCAACATTAGATTCAGTGGATTCTATAGTGGGCTTCTTTGCCACATCATTAAAATCAAAGAGGTCCTCTAGGGGTGCTAGTCCTCTAGGTATGCTTTTGTCTTTCGACTACAGTACTTCTATGTCTTCTTTATCCGTGTTCATGTATTCTTCTTTTTGGTTTTCAAATTCTCTGGTCAGCATGTTTATTTCTGTTGAGGAGGTAAATCCCCTCTGCGGACAGAGGCGATCCCTACTAGCCCACGTCGGACCCTTTACAAAGTGGGGTATGGATTGTACTACTTGTAACCCGCCTTCGGCAAAAGGTCACAAGTACATTAACGTAGCAGTAGACTACTTTACGAAGTGGGTCGAAGCTATGCCTACTTTTGGGAACGATGGTGAGACTGCAGCTCTTTTCTTCTTCAACCAAGTCATTGCTCTTTTCGGTATACCTAGAGAGATTGTCACTGACCATGGCAGTCACTTTCAGAACAGTATGATGGCTGAGTTGGCTCTTAAATTGGGTTTCCGGCAAGAGCATTCATCTCCATATTATCCTCAGGCCAATGGCCAGGTGGAAGCCGTGAATAAGTCCTTGAAGACAATTCTTCAACGGACGATTGATAAACATAGATCCAACCGGCACATTATGCTATATCCTGCACTCTGGGCGTACAGGACGTCAGTTAAAACTGCAACTGGCTTTACTCCGTTTCAGTTAGTCCACGGGGTAGAATCCGTATTTCCCATTGAATGCGAGATTCCTTCCCTTAAACTGGCTGTTGAGCTTCTTCTTGACACTTCTAGTCTGGCAGAGCGGCTTCTTCATCTGGAACATCTTGATGAGCAGCGTCGAGATGCCGCCACGTTGAACGAAGCGCATAAAAACCGAGTCAAAGTCCAGTACGATAAGGTGGTTAAGCCTAGGGTCTTTTCCGAAGGTGACCTTGTTTTGGTCTATGCCCAAGAAAAAGATGCCTTGGGGGCAGGAAAGTTTAAGTCTATGTGGTATGGCCCCTATATCGTCAAAAAGGTCCTTAAGAAAGGAGCGTATACCTTGGTTGACTTTGAAGGAAATGAGTTGTCGGAGCCCCGAAATGGGCTCTATCTGAAGAAGTATTATGCCTAGGCTTTGGCCCGGCATTTTGCTTTGTATATAGTAGTTTTTGTCTTGTACATATCTGTTTGATTTTCGATTTTTGATGGGATGGTGATGTTTTTGATCTGCTTTGGCAGGTTGTGTTGATGTCATGAGTCATTATGGTTTCGCCGATGGTGCTAGTAGACACACCCGGAACTTAGCTTCCGCGGCTTGGGTGCTTCATTATCCTTCCGGTCAGCTGTTGGTATCAAGAGGGGTCTGCATTGGTCCTGATTCCAACAACGTAGCAGAATACACTGCAGTAATTCATCTACTCTCAGAGGCAATATCTTTGGGTGTTGATTCGTTGGTAGTTTTCTTGGACTCCCAGCTGGTGGTGTCGCAGTTGAACAACACTTATCGGGTACGAGATCCAATTTTATTACGATTGTTCTTGAGGGTACGTTTGTTACAAAGGTCATTTCAAATTTTAACATTCATTCATATTCCTCGAGCTGACAATTGGTTTGCTGACTCATTGGCTAATCAAGCTTTAGATTGGCATATTAATCATTCAATACAATAAAATCTAATCATCAAAAACATCATACATTTGATACATTTATCACATCACATCAAAATATCGCCGTATATATATCATCAGTATGTCAAAAAACTTTACAAAATTTTGGATCCATCAATGCCGTACAAAACTTGGGCTTATGCCCCATCATGTTCAGTCTCAAAAAATATACAGTCATCTAATATGTAAAAACTATCTACTCCTGAGGACCCTGCCCAACGTTCCTATAGAACATCACTGCAGTGGCCACACGGCGGAACAGTCTAACCCAGTCCCGGGGTACTCCTACAACCTGTCTCTGGACGGCTTCTGGCAAGTCCTCCACAGCAGCCAGAGGGATTTGGCGGGTCAGTCCCTCCAAGTTTCTTTGCACGGCCTGGAGTGTCCTGTCAGAATCCGCTGTCTCTGCCTCACCTCTGCGGCGTTTATGACGTGCTAGGCCCTCAGGACGCACTGGTCCAACATCTAAAATATGATCATTTTTCATTTGTCAGTCATTATGAATCCAATCCAAAAACATGTTTGTTTTTCATTTTTCATACATATTTGAAAAATCCAAAAAAAAAATCATATAAGTTAAAAATTTTTGAAAAAACTTACCGACTGCTCCCCATGCTGCACCGGGTGGAAGTACTAGATCTGGATCTCCTCGGAAATCCATCCCGGCATAGGGATAGTCATCTACTGCGATGATCTGTTCTCTCCACCATAAGAAGAACTCATCATCCCAGGTAGTTCGGGGTACCTCGCTGCCCCCCAGTCTCTTCATCATGTCTGCCCAACGGGCAATTCTTGGGTCCCGAGGGCTGTTGATAGTTGAGATGACTTTGGGTCTCAAAGCTGGAACTCTCTCGAAGAAGAATGTAGTCAAAATGGTTCCATAGCCAAAGTGTTTTGTATGTGTTTTGCGAATGGAGGTCAGTTGTTGTTTCATGTTCAGTAGCAAGGCAGTGCACCAATCATACACATGAATTAAGCACTCTACATCTATGCTCATGTGCGTCCTGGACGCCTGATGCAGTGAGGCAGATCCTGCCACTCTGCCGATGGTGAATAGGAGGATCTTTATGTGCAAGTCCCTGATATCTCTGATTGCAATCTGTGTGCCAACTTTCTCGGAATTTTCTACGCAATAGATTTGGACATAGTCCTCCACGGTTAACCCTCCCAGGGGCTTTCCGTGCAGATCCACTGGGTCTCCCCTCCTGGAGAGTCCAGTGATGAAGTATATATCTTCCACTTCTATGCGTAGTGGCATTTGATCAATGATGAAACAATCCTGATCCGGTTCCCAATAATTTACCAGCATTTCGAGCAATCTCACATTACTTTTCATATTGGGCATTTTGAAAATTTTGAATAATCCACAGTTTCGAAGGACATTTTGCGCTGCTTGATCTTCCATGACTTCTTGGTCTATTGCACTATGCTCGCGTTCCCTCCATGAAATTGTCATCCTGAAAAAATTCATTAAAATTTGCATTAGAAACTCATTTTTGAAATTCGGACTTGCGCATATGCTAGTTTCGCTGTGCACAGTCGCGTATACACGCGACTTTCCTTCTTTGAACCCGCGTATGCGCAGGTACGCGTTTTTTAATAAGGGTTTCCAGGTAAAAATCCACTTAATTTTAAATTTTAAACGGACAAAATGAATCAACAAGATGAATAAGGAGCCTACCTGAAGTTTCGCTGAATTCCGACGGTCGGTTGTTGCTGATTTGACGAAACAAGTTTTTAGCTCCAGAGCTCTTTTCCAAATCAGCTATGCAATAATGAACCAATTGAGAGGTAATTTGTGTATTTATGGCTAAAAAATTGAAAATTTTCGCAAAAATTTCCTCGTGCTTATTTTTTCGATCTGTCTTATGCTGTATAACTCGATTGCTTGGAAGTGCCCAGTTTGGTATATTTCAGGTACATTTTGACATTTTCGAGATTTTTCCTGGTTTCTGGCCCATGTGTTCAGACTCTTCACGGCAGGTATATGATCTTCACTGGCATATAGGTTAGGGAATCACTTTCCGTTGCATCTTGCATTCTAGCCTCCATACTGATCACTTGCCTTAGGGTCGATCCCATTAGGTCATGAGTATTATACCCATTTCACTCGCCGATTATTTAATCATGACTTGATGGTAGAGCCTTCCTTTACATGGGCTTCCTAGTTAGTTCCTCGCTATCACTTGTTGCCCATGCTGCTTTTTATGTAGGCTCGGGAGTTCTCTTTAGTCCCGCCATGTCTTTCGTGTTGAAGCTTCATTCTTCTCCTTCATCACTTATCATTTTTCTGGCTTATACCCTAGAGGCTCCCCGGTGTCGTTAAGTTGTATTACTGCATTGCATATTGGCTACTTGTTTATCCTGGCCTTTAGCCGGCTTCATTTGGACTCGATGTTTAAGCCAACTTTTGACCTTGACTTTCCGTACAAGTTAACCATTGCATGCACTTAGCTATCACGACTTGACACCTTTGTACCCATGGATGGAACGTTCCTCTGAGTATCACTGACCAGTTTTCGCCACCTTGCATTGAGCATAGGATTGTTCTAAACCCCGGAACTAGTGCATCTGCTTTCTTGATACTCGTTCTATCCATTGTACCATAACATTCTTTTATTCTTTTTCCGGCTTATTATGAAAAAGACAAAAAAATCAAATATAACAAAAAGAGCGGGAACGGGATGTATCTTCGTTATTTTGATGGCAGTACAGAGTCAGTTTGTCGCCCTTGAACAAAGCACATATACTTATATATATTTTCTTCATTTGGGATGGTTCTAGTTTTGACCTAGGTTCAGCCTTTACCATGTTTCACTTGTCAGTTCTCCCCCGGTTGGTTATCTCTTCCAATCATATGGAGAGTTTGTTTTGCCTCCTGCAGGACAGACTTATACAGTGTCACTTTTTACTGCCATGGTCATCACATAGTCGTGCTTTTGTTCAAGGGAAGTCTAGCCTGAGTCGGCCATTCTGCGGTGTCTCTTGACTCATTATTTAGTCGGCCTTCCCGGTCTTGTCAGTATCATGTTCTATCACATCAGATGTTTTGATCTTCCGCTCGTGCTGGTTTGAGAAGGTCCCCATTGACTTCTTGCCGGCGGGTTTGTCTCTTATCGACTACGACACATTGCTCTGAGAGCAAGCCTAGAGCCGCACCTTGGGCCTATTTTCATCATTGATAGGTGACCTCGTGCTCAGCATTTGATCATCATCATGGGTCTTTGACTGAGTGGTTTCCCCTGTGTTCGACGTCAGCACACATTATCACACTTAGGGATTCGTGCAGTACTTGGATTTCCATTTGACCCTATCGGTGGATTTCTCGCCTCTGTGTCAGCTTTCATTATTGGTTGGTTCAGAGGGTTTCTTCCGTGCGCTAGCTTCATCTTGTGCACGTCGGAAACGTACTTCGGTTTTGGTTCCATCACTCTCCTTCGTCCGATTCCTTCAAATCTTGGCCTGCGGGTTACACTCGCGCTGGACTGATGTGGGATGCCTTAATGCCTTCCTTCCAGCAGATCTTTTCCCATCGACTCCGACTCATTGCTCTGGGAACAAGATCTAGAGTCGTTTTGTCAGTACCTTAGGGTTTGCAGTCATCAGTGGCAGACTCTTCGCTATCGACAGTGGGGATTCATCATTGCCTCCTGATTGGTAGATTCTTTCAAGTGTTCGACTCCAACTCATTCATTCACACTTGTCAGATTGTACTGGGGCACCTTGACACTCATTATCATTATCGGTGGGTTGTCTCGCGTTGGTTAACGGGAAACATCATTGCCCGGTAATCCAACGATTTCTCACATGGTCGACGTCAGCTCATTTATTCCCAGTGTGTAGAATTGTGCCGTTGTGATCGGTGAAGACCTCGGGTTGCATCAGCATTTCTCGGTTCACTGTTGACAGTTCTCTCAGTTTCTGCCAGTGTTGCCGTCCACCTTTATATGTTGCAGTTCAGCACAGCAGCATCTTATATGTTGATCCCCGAGTTGCGTGATTGTACCGTTTGATCCGCCTCTTATGATCCGGTACTTGGAGATTCAGTTATTTGATCAGACATCCAGTTGCACTATCTTTGATCAGCTTTCTATATGTGATACTTGGACATTGATACAGACTTGTCTTTCCGGGCCCTGCTCAGATGATTCACTATGTATTTTCAGTTCAGTTATACTTGTATACATGTTGGATCTATTCAGTACTTTCTATATATATGATGTATTTTTGACCGAGCATGGGTATGCCCGCCTCAGCATGTGTTGACTCTCTGGTTTCTTTCATTGGTTTTTGGCAGGCTGAAATCTGGTGAAGTCCTCTCTTGTCCTTGCGAAGTTCTTTCTATGTGCATAATACATTTCGGCCATCATGTACCCCTTTTGACCTCATATATTAGGGGGCATCTGTTATAGCATCATTTCTCACCTTGACATGATTCATGATTGCTACATGGCTTTATGGGCACCCATTCCTACAGACTTGGACAAATTCACTTAAAAACAATGGAAAATCCTCCATACGCGACTATGCCCGTGTTTTTCCGCGTGTATACGCGAGTACAGCTAGACTTTTCCGCGTATGCCATTTTAATGATTAAAAAAATATATAAAAATCCCTAATTTCGCGCTGGGTTGATGGTTACTCAGGTAGTTCAACCACCCCAGCCCGTGGCCAACTGTTTCCAACTGCTGAAACTACTTGGGAGGACTATAAAAAGACCTCATATGTATGGCCTAAGGGAGAGAGAGAATTATTATTATTATACTCTGTTGGTTCCCTATCCAAGTCTGATTCCCCGTGCCTCCTGCACTTTCCCAGTTCATTTCAGGAAACCCTCGTTTCCTTGAGATACACATCCCTTTATATGTTATCTCGTATGCACTCATTTGGAAGGAGTCTTAGCGAGGCAAGGGCTGGACGGATCCGGACGACGGTCTGCGAAGGCCTTGGAAGGATCAGGTGATCTCTCCACTTAATTTTGTACGTACTATTTTTATAATACAGAAGTATCATGTTGTTCCCGAAGTAAACGTGTTAGTGTATGCTTTAATGTATGAAGAATATTTGTTATACAAGCATTCATGATGATTTATTTAATGTTTTATATGAATCTCACTAACATATAGAGTAGAAATATACCGTACAACTTGTCCTTTGTGCTGGTTTCTTCTTGTATTTCAGGTGAAAGAGGAAGGACGGTTGCAGGGAGTTTGAACTCCACGTGGATCTACTTCAAACGTAGGACCAATGGGTAAACCTCTCATTCTACTCGATTTCGTTTTTATGACTGTGCATGATCGTGTGAGTCTCTGTTAAGTAGTACGCCCCTGCTCTGTGGAGGTTGAATCCCAACCAACCTCTAGGGTGTTAAATCCCCGAAACAGGAAGTGCACAGATATTTTGGTTGATATCAATATTTTCAGAGAGAAATTCCAAGCTTTGTTGGACAGTGGGTTACCAAGTCCTATGCTCTCAGAGGATCAAATAATGGACTTAGAAACTTATATAAAGAAAATAAAGGCTCATGCTCAAAATACAACTGCTTGTTCTCCTAGTTTACCACAATCAACATTACCAACAGGGAGAAACATCTATGATAGAGTAAGGAATTTATTTCATCTGGAACATGAAATAAGGTATCTGTTTCCTAATGAGCCCACCTTCTACAAACTCACAGAAGCAGATGAAACATTGAGAAAACTCAAAAGGACCATGATACCAGATAATCAATGGTGGAATGAAATGTTGGGAATTCTATAAAAGTTATTTTCAGGATGAGAATTTATCTTTACTATCAAGTAAATGGTAAAAATGAGTACAGATGAAAGAGTATCAGTTACACAGGTTAAAGAGTATCCGTAAAGACAAAGAGTATCAAACAAGCAAAGAAATTACTCCAGAAGACAGCAACAAACCCTTTTTCAGCACTTGCCTCCAGCACATCCATAAAGAAAGGAAACAACACATCAACAGTTACTTATTATTCTATCTACGAGACCATTTGTCTCATGTTTACTTGTAAATTACTCCTTAGTCACCCCAAATTATGGGCTAGGATAGTGTGAGATATTTTCAATTATTTAGTGTATAAATAAACCCTCAAAGGGAGTATTGAGGGTGGATTCTATTACTTTGCTGTAACATTGAGATTTTTGGAATAAAAGCATTTTGGAGAAATTTATTCGTGGCTTACTAGATGACGATTTGAAGCTCAGGAGTTTTTGCAGGATTCATGTGTTGGACTGCAGTTCAATAAGTCTTTCTACCCTTTGTCTTAAGTTTTATATCAGTTTATAATATCATTATGTCCATTTCTGAATAATTTACATAAAGGATTGAATCAGAATTTACTTAATTGTACTCTGATTTCAGATGTGATTGTTTTTAATGTTTTCCTCTAAATTGGTTATAAGCATGAATTCTTAAATGCTCTTGCTTTGCTAATTTAAACATTGTTGATTACTATAATAAAGAATTCTTCATTGCTTTTTGTTTGTAGTCATCTCATTTCTTTCTTTTGAACATGGTGAAAGATTCTTAGCTGCCTTTCATCCCTTCAAAATCATCCCATCCACTTTAAATTTTAAGGATTGTTCTCTGTCTGGCTATCTTGCCCTGTAAAGCCATCTTGTGTGTAGAATAGAAATCCGGTAAAGCCATCCTTTGACTCCATAGCCCAATGGACTGAAAACTTTCAAACTTGCCCTTAGTTTGTGGATTCCACCATTTTTCAAACAAACTCTTGGATCTATAACTAGCCTAAAACCTTCTAAGAACAAAGATAAATTATAAAGAGAGAGCCCTCTCTGGATGCAGATTGGCTAGATTCTGCATCCGAAGGTTGGTTTGTGGTTACCTCGGGTATACTTTCCTTTTCTTACAACTTCAAGGAAAACCTGAGTGATAACATAGTGGCGACCATACTGGGGAATCTGAATCATTTTATTGATACTATTGTTTGATTTATAAGCTATAGACAGAGTCTGAAGATCAGCCAGGTAGCCTTTGAAATTGCTTTTGCTCTGCAATTGCAAAAGTAAATAAGTGCTGCTTCAGTCTATCTCTGATTTAGCTTATATACTGAACCTTAGTTTCAAAATATTCAATCAGATTCTCTAGTTTAAACAGATCTTTGAGAAAATTTTAATCATACATCATTATTTCTTGAAGAATTTGTAGAAGTTGTATTTATTCTTTCAATTAAAATAAAAAATCCAAAAAACACATAGTCTAGGAAAACTGGCTTCAGAAAGGATTCGACATACCAGGTCAAACCCTGACCCTAATCCACCACCAATATTTGAAAATCCAAATATGATTCCTAGGATTCTTAGAAGACAAGGAAGTCAAGAAAGTTCTGAAAGAGGAAGTCAGGAAAGTTCAGGAAGTTCTAGACTACTTTCTAGATCTGCATCTTGTCCTGTGAAAATTATATATATTGATGACATTCCTTTTGATGCACGATTTGAAACATCTTTGTTTGTGAATTTTTCTGAAACTGAATTATCTAGATTAGTTCCAGATCCATTGTTCTTTGAAGATTTGCAATACATATTTGTTTCACATCATCTTGACAGACAATTACAGAACTCTATTCAATCTGAACAAACCTTTGAAGAAAGTTCGAACATCTCTGTGATTACTGAAGCATCTCCAAGTTCAGTCACCTTTACTCAAGCTTTTCAAACACCTGTTATCCCTTCTACTCCTCCATCTCCTCCTGCCAGACCATCAACTCCTGTTGCCCCACTATATCTTCCAATGGCCAATAGATACGCCCCTTTACAGCTACCAGCCAACCCTCCTGCTTTGCCCCAAGATTACCAGAGTAAGATCACACCTTTTGATGGATCAGGTACTTACACAGCACAACAACACACCAAACGGATGACTGATTACTTTGAGTTCTATGAAATTGACACTGATAATGTCCGAATGAGAATTTTCGTTCAGAGTCTTACTGGAGAAGTTAGGACATGGTTTAGGGCCCTTGCTCCAAATAGTATTGCTGATTTACCAGCTTTATATAGGGAATTTTTGAACAGATGGGAGAAGAAGAAGGATCCTCTTCAGATCCTGTCGGAATTTGAAAAATTAAGAAGAAGACCTAATGAAACAGTACAAGATTACATCATTAGATTCAATGAAGCATATAATGCAGTTCCTCAAAACCTAAGACCCCCACCTGACTCTGTATTGGTTAAATTTCCAGATGGTTTTGACTCTGATATAGCTTATTCCCTCAGGGAAAGAGCTCCTCAAACACTAGAGGAAATGCAAAGCATAGTGGTGAGTGTAGAAGCAAATCTGATAGAAAAACGAGCCAGAGCTAGGGCAGAAAGAAGAATGCCTATGAATGAAGAACCTTCAGCTTTTGAAAAGAAGCTGGATGCAATCATTAAAGGTATGGAAAGATTAGGAGACAGAGTGGAAACCATTGAAAGAAAATCTTCTACTGACAACCAGAATGTTGCAAGAAACCCAAACTTTAGGAGGAATCTGAACCAAAATATTGGGAAGAATGTCCCTGATCAAAACATTAGGCCACCTTTCCAAGAAAACTTTGTTGAAGGTTCAACCTCTGAAGAACCTACAGAAGATGTAGAAATAAACAATGTAGATGATGACAAAGATGAACCAGAAGTCTTCCTATCCCAGGATGATCAAGAGAATCATATCCTTGAAACGTTCCAAACTCATTCAGGTGAGACTTTTGATTTCAAGGAAGGCTATGACACAACAATCTACGAGGTTCATAAACAGTACAACTTGAGAAGTAGAAGGATTGATGTGCCAGAGAATAGTAAACAGAAAAATGCAAGACAAAATGTCAAAGGTAAACAAAACATCCCCCCTGTACAAAACATTCCCCAAGTACAAATTTTGCCTAAGATAACTCCCAGTTCTTCAAATCCAATAATTGAAGATGTCTCTGACAACCAACCAATCAATAAACAACAATCTACTACATTTCCTCCTGTGGAAAATGGAGAAGAGACAGTAGAAGTTAGTTCAGGTACCTCTTCAAAACAAAACTTTATTCATGAAAAAGAGAAAAACATTGAAGATCCAAAAAACAGAGAAAACCCAACTGTGCAAAACACTAGAACTCAAACAGAAAAACCTTTCAATCTAGAGGCTGAAATAGGAAAACTCAAGATAGCTGTTCCTTTATCAGAATTGGCTAAACATGATGTCTATAGGAGTCAGATTACCAAATCCCTAAACATTAACATTACTGGATTGGATGATTCAGTAAACATTCTTGATGATCAACCCAAACTTCTTTTTGGCCCTGAGGTTAATGGCAAACCAGAAAGTGGAGGAACTCCTCCATTTTATGTAAGCTTGAATGTTCATGACAAGATACTCCATAATGCAATGCTTGATTCTGGAGAATCTCACAATTTGATGCCAAAAGCAGTAATGGAAATATTGAATCTAGATATTACCAGACCGTACAAAGATTTGTTTTCATTTGATTCCAGTCAGGTAAAATGTTTAGGTTTGATTAAAGATCTGTGTGTCACTTTGGTCCAATACCCTGCTAAGTCTGTTTTAATGGATATAGTAGTTGCTGATATTCCACCTAAATATGGTATGTTATTGTCTAGATCTTGGGGTGCTAAACTTGGAGGGTCTATTCAACTAGACATGTCATATGCAACTATTTCAGTATTTGGTCAGCCTAAAAGATTATATAGAGAAACCTTGATGAAGTACTTAGTGAGTAGTCATGAGAAGCCTGAAAACTTCCCTGTTTACTCTATACATTCTGATATGGATTCTTTTATTTTATACAATGTTGAGTTAGATCTCCCTACTGAAATAGAAGCTCCAGAATTGGAAATCATAAACAAACCACTGTTAAAATTGAAGAAATCTCTGAAAACAAAGAAACACCAGATGATCAAGAAATACCTGAAGAAACTAAACAACTAGCTCCTGTCAAGAAACACGTTAAAACAATTGATGAATATTATGAACATGAAATTCTATGGCATTTAGAGTTTGATGGCTCAGTAAACAAACTAGGGGCAGGAGCTGGGATTTGGTTACATAATGTTGAAAATAATCATGCAGAGGGTCATGCTTATAGGTTGAATTTCAAATGCACTAACAACATGGCAGAGTATGAAGCTCTTTTATTAGGGCTTAAACATGTCAAGAAGTTAGGAGCTATTAGGGTATCAATCATAGGAGACTCCGAACTAATCATCCAACAGATTAAAGGAGAATGTTCAACAAAAGACATGAGACTGAAACAATACCGAGAGACAGTTGTAGAGATTCTCAACACATTTTTACAAGCCCAACTTGCCAAGATTCCCAGGAAACAAAACTTGCATGCTCACAATTTAGCGATGTTTGCTAGTACATGCAAGTTGCCTTTTGATCCTAATCATCAGTTTTCAGCTGAGATTAGGCACAGGCCTGCAATACCAGATAATCTTTTGAATTGGCAAGTATTTGTGAATAACAATCAGATCAATAATTTTTTGACACTTCAGGATGAGTTTTCTAACTGTAATATAGATGAAGACATAACTATTGATGAATTTGATCAAGAAAAAGAACAAAAAATAGAAATTTCAAGAGAAAATGCAATTCATATGCTGCATCCAACCACATTTACTGAAAAAGACATGCAAAATTTGAAACACATGGAATTTGATGAGATCATAGAAGATGAAACAAAAATCATCAATTTAAAAGATAATCAATTACCCAAAGGATTAACACCTTTGGAAGATCTATTCGACTCAAATGATATTCCATTCAGACCTAAAATGGAACCTGTGAAGGCTGATATGGAAGAGTGCAACTTAGGAACCCCATAAAATCCCAAAATAGTCAAGTTGTCCAAGTCTCTTCCAAAAGATCAGAAGGTTAAATATGTTGAATTATTAAAATAATTCCAGGATGTTTTTGCCTGGAGTTATGAAGACCTCAAATCTTATGATACATCCATCATTCAACACACTATACCTTTGAAACCTGACCAGAAACCTTTTAAACAAAAGCTTAGAAGAATAAATCCTGTTTTATTACCCTCAATTGAAAAGGAAATCAAAAGGATGTTTGAAGCAGGGATTATAGCTCCTATCAGATTCTCAGAATGGGTTTCTAACCTGGTACCAACAAGAAAGAAGACAAGAGAAATTAGATTGTGTGTCGACTTAAGAAATTTGAATAAAGTTTCTTTAAAAGACAACTATCCTCTGCCGAAAATGGACCACATTCTGCAAAGGGTTGTAGTATCTTCGAGAATATCACTACTGGATGGATTTTCCGGGTACAACCAGATTCTGGTTCATCCTGATGATCAGAATAAAACAACATTCACAACACCATGGGGTACGTTTTAAATATGTCAAAATGCCATTTGGGCTCAAGAATGCAGGAGCTACATTTCAAAGAGCAATGGATATTGCTTTTGCTAAAGAGATACATGATTTTCTGGTAATTTACCTAGATGATTTGACTGTTTTTTCTAAAACAGATCAAGAACATTTAGATCACTTAAGGCAAGTATTTATAAAGTGCAGAAAATATGGAATTTCTTTAAACCCTAAGAAGTCATTGTTTGGTTTGGAAGAAGGAAAGCTCTTAGGGCACATTATTTCTAAAGATGGCATTAGGATTGATCCAGAAAGAATTCAAGCAATTTTGCAAATACCCCACCCTAGAAACATAAAAGAATTGCAAGCATTCATAGGAAAAATTAATTTCTTGAGAAGATTTATTTCTAGTCTAGCAGAGTTACTTAGATTACTAACTAACATGTTGAGAAAAGATTCAAGCATTGACTGGACTGTAGAAGCCAAAAAATCATTCGAGGAAATTAAAATGGCTTTAACAAGGACACCAGTTCTGACCAGTCCTAAATTTGATAGGGACTTTATTATTTTTTCATTTGCTTCTGAACATACTGTTGCAGCTGTTTTACTTCAAAAAGATGACCAAGGGTGTGAAAAGCCAATAGCATTTTTTAGTAAAGCACTGAGGGATGCATCTCTAAAATACAATATTATGGGAAAACAGGCTTTTGCATTGGTAAAAGCAATCAAAGATTTCATAGTTTACATATTATATTCTCATGTGATAGCTTATGTGCCTAATGCAGTAGTTAAAGATATTTTGACTCAAGATGGCATTGAAGGTAAACGAGGTAAGTGGATAGCTACCATTTTAGAATATGATATTGAGATTAAACCAACAAAACTCATAAAAGGTCAAGGATTGGCACAACTCATGACAGAAACCAATTGCCAAGCCTTAGACATCAATGAACTGGATGACAATCAGGAGATGGCGACTCCACAGATCAGTCAAGCTTTCTTAGATTCACCCTGGTACAATGATATAATTCATGTTTTATTAAACCTGCAAGCTCCTCCAGGGTTGTCCAGAACCAAAAGAAGATTTTTAAAAATGACATCTTTGAAATATTGTATTTTAGATAGCACTTTATTTTGGAAAAATCATGAAGGAATCTTGTTAAATTGTCTCTTAAAAGATGAAGCTGATAAAGTACTTAATGAATTTCATGCAGGGGATTGTGGAGGACATCTCTACTGGAAATCAACTGCAGACAAAATCTTAAGGGCTGGTTTTTACTGGCCAACTTTATTTTCTGATGTTAAGAAATTTGTAACAACTTGTCATAAATGTCAGATATTTGAGTGTAAAAGAAAGTTGTTACCTCTGCCTTTAAAACCAATTTCCACAGAAAGACCTTTTCAACAATGGGGGTTAGATTTTATTGGAGAAATTCATCCCCCTTCTTCAGGGCAACACAGATGGATTTTAACTGCCACAGACTACTTCACTAAATGGATTGAAGCCATCCCATGTAGACAGTCCAATGATTATGTGATTATTGGGTTTTTAGAAACCAACATACTTTCAAGATTTGGCTGTCCAGAAAAGATTATAACAGACAATGCTACTGCATTTAAATCAAAGAAAATGATTAGTTTCTGCCATAATTATCATATTACTTTAGGCCATTCAACAGCCTATTACCCCCAGGGTAATGGACTAGCAGAATCTTCTAATAAAAGCCTGATTAATATCATTAAGAAATTGTTGGAAGAAAACAAAAAGAATTGGCACAAGAAATTGACCAATGCATTGTGGGCAGACAGACTTACAACTAAGAAATCTATTGGGACTAGTCCATATGAGTTAGTTTATGGCATTGAAGCAAGATTCCCATCATCTTTAGGAATTCCTGATATGAAATTACTTCAGGAGGCTCAAGTGGAGCCAAATGACATTCAAAGAAGAATTAATCAAACAATTCATCTGCAACAAACCAGGGAAGAGGTATACCAAAGATCACAAGTCTTGCAGGAAAAGTTAAAGAAAATGTTTGATAAAAGGACTAAAGCAGAAGATTTTCAACTAGGTGATAAAGTCCTAAGATTGGATTCTAGAAGAGAAGAAAAAGGGAAACATGGAAAGTTTGATTTCTTGTGGAAAGGGCCTTATATCATTCATGCCTTGCAAGGAAACAACACTTACTTTTTGAAGGAGTTGGACAATTCAGAAGTTGAAGAAGGACCAGTCAATGGTCGAATGCTCAAGCATTATTTTGATCCAATTTACTAGAGTGTTTTAATGTTTCTAACTTGTACATAATATATTGTTTTTTGTTTGTTTTGTTTTTCTAATGCAGTTTGGATTGGATGGTGACTTCTTGGAATTGAAGCCCGAAGTGAAGGCCCTAAGTTCCAAAAGTTTCACTGTCATATGTAAAATAAAGCTACCAGAGGAAGGAAGATTTCATACTTTCAGTTTGAAGACATTTTGAGGCATCTGACCTGCTGTTCTTGACTTTTCACAAGGAAAAGCCATCCCCAAGTGGAGCCAGTGTTAGACTCCTATACCAATAGGTTTCATCTTTCATGATTGTCTTGATTGAATTATGGAATATGTTCAAACCTTCTTACTTGAGCAAAGGTGTTCCATATTCTTAAAAAACCAAAAATCAAAAAATTTAAAAAATGTAAAGAGGGTATACCCTAAAAGAAAGATCAAAGGGTAAAAAGAAATAAAATGGTCAAAAAAAAGAGAGAGAAAGAAATGAACCCCAAACAAAAAATAGACCAAGGAAAGTGTGCAAATCCAAATGCCACTACTATTTCATCTTCTGTAATAAAGAAATTGTGTGCAGCTTGTCAAACCTTTGCCACAATTCATGAATAAGTCCAACTGTTTAAACTTGGCTTACTCATATTTAAATTTCATGTTATAGATTAGAGAATAAATATCTAGCCAAAAAGTTTAATCTTGGCAGATAAGTAGATAGGAAGAGTTAATAAAAGGTGCTCAATAGCTTAATCTGAGCCCTTGGATGTAATAAGGGTAGAATTAGATAGATTTGCCTTGTAAAAAAGAAAAGATTGATAAGGGTTTGCAAGTCTAAATGCACCCTAATAAAGAAGATAAAATGGTAGTGTTAAGTAGATAGGGTAGGTAGATGGTGCTGCAAAGTGTTATCTGATGAATGATGCTGCTACATGTTTTTGATCCTTTACTTTCATCACAAGTAATAAAGCAGGAAATACACTGGAAAATCACAGCAAGCAAAGTCAAATTCATTAACCTCCCTTATCACTTTCCCCTCAAAAGTTTTACTAATTTCCCCCAAAGTACTAAGGTATTTGAAGATCAAAGGGGCTCAAGGCATTTCCTTGACTTCTGGAGGGACCGGACCCTCGGCCTAATGATCAAAAAGACCTAAGTACTTGAGATAATTCATCATTATAATCATTCACCTTTAACTTTATCCTAAGTAAAATCCTATTTTACTTAGGGAAATCATGCAAAATTCCATAAAAAACCCTCAAGATAACTTGCTATTCTAAGTTTAAGTGTTGAAGATAAGATATTGCAATTTACTTCAGAAGTTATCACTTTCTTAGATGTGCAAAATGTTTTGAGTTTCCCTTGTCCCTTTGTCATATTGATGTTTAACTTTATTTTACTAAATCCCTAGTAAAATGCCCTATCCTAAGTATATAATTCATTTTTTATAAATACCCAAAAAACCCTTCTATTATAAAGTTTAACCAAAGTAATTATTTTCCCAAATATTCATTAAAAACCCCGCTTCACAAGCCCTTTGGTTAAATATATCTTTATATTATAATCCCGCCCTTATGGTAATTAAATAATGTTTATTTGTTACCATATAATAAAAACATATATACAAAAACTTTAAACATGCGATATATATGTTTAAACACAAAAATATGAATAAAACTAAAGTTTTAATTCCAAATAAAACTTCGGAAAAAAAAAACCCGTGCCAACGTGGCTCATCCACCGGCATCTAATGCCAGCCTTTACTACCCGCTACCAACAAAACCCCGCCACAACTCCCTTTTTTCTATATATACTCGGGATTAGTCAATTATCCGAATTAACTAATAACCTTACCCTCCACCTATTAGACGCTCCCCCCCGGGGTGATTAGATTAAACCTTAAATTGTTTTAAAGCCCGACGGGCCCACACCTAAATCCTCCGCTTATTCCCCCATCGCTTCAACCGTCGGATCAACCCTCCGCAGATCAACGATCCACGTGAACCCCGCTACCCATCCTTTGTGAGAACTTTAACGAGCGGGAAACGGGTGGTATTTGAACAGTTCACCTTCCACGTGGCGATCACTTTGTGGAATCGCTGCCCTCCCGATTAATACCACCCTCGACCAAAAGCGGTGCGGGGTTACCGCTTACCACTTACCGCCCGACCTTCGCTCACGTCAGCCCGTACGTCGATGACGTCACTCCTCGGAAAAATAAAAACCCTTTTAACTTGTAAATAAAGCCATTTTTCCGTGTTTTTCTGTTATTTTCGTTATTTGAAAACGACAGTGCTCCCTGCTGCGATTTTCGAATTTCCACTGTAATTGACTGATTCACTCCAAGATTCCGCTGCGCCCGTGTTCAAGTACAGTCCCGCCATCACTTGTTACCTGTTAAAGAACCAGCTTCCTTCTAAAAAACAGGTATTTATCCTTTTCCGCCCCGACTGCAAGTAAAACTCAGTTTTCGTTGTTTTTCGCTGAATTAGTGATTAGAATCATCACTGAGTCTTCCCCAGAGGTTTTAAAACTGTGTAATTGTTCCCTGGACCAACAAATTGTGCCAATTTCCTTCATTTTAGAAATCCCGCCCGGCCTGTGAGGAAAACCAAAAACCTCCATTTTGAATCCACAAGAACCAAAATGGAGGCCCCAGCAGCTCTGAATATCACTCCATTGAATGCTCCTCACCGTGAATTGGACTATTTACCTTTGATAGATGAAGATTTCCAAATTAAAGACCTGCATTTTGATGAAAGTCCCCTATTGAGCTATTGTCGCTGCAGAGACGAATACTCAAAGGGGCAAGATCTTATAGGGTTGTGGGAATCCAATCTCCCAAGGTATCTCATTCCTTCAGTCCTTATTTTCCCAGAAATCATTCATTATTGTCATTCAAACTATGATCCCACACAGAGGGCTGTATTAGCTCCTGATCGAAGTGTTCTGTTTCCCATCACTCCCCAGGCTATCAATGCCATGTTACACTTTGAACCAGACCAAGAATTAGCACCATTGTCCATGGAAGGATTGATTGAGAAAACCAGGCAATTAACCCCAGAAAAGCTAAAATCCATGTGTCAGCATTTCATGTTACCTGAGCATCAGCCAAAAGGGTCTCCCCCCTATGGTTTTTACTATTTCAATACATTGGGAAGGCTCATTGTAAATATAATATCTTTTATCTTAGGATTCAACACCAGTGAATATGTAGATGAGATAACTTTGGCTTTGCTATCCATTTTTACTCCTGGGCAACCTCCTGAGATCAAATATGACTATGCTTCCTTCATAGCCAACAAGATCCATGATCAATTCTTAAGGCTAGATACTGAAAAAGTTTTTAAGTACTCCTCAGTTATCTATCATCTCATGATCTATTATCAGTCAGAAAGGTTCCATTTCCCTGTTCAAAAAATTGATGCCAAGGGAAATCCCAGGTCAGTCATATTTTGGTCCCCCATCATTCATTTTTCCTCTGATTCTCCCTACTCCTACTCAGAATTCATTGATCAGTTTGTATATCCTGCAACAACTTTGTTAACATGAATTTATCCCCCAAGACTCAGTAATGAAATTAGAAAGACCTTGCAACTGTCAAAGAGTTATAAAGTTGGGGATTGGTATTTGTATCAAAACCATACAGTCATCAGGATTTATGGATGTGAATTACATCCATTCAAGTTACCCAGATATGTACCAATGAGGATTTTTGCCTTGGAATACTTCAGGAAAATGAACAATTCAGATGTGATCCATTTTTGTAATGTAAAGAAGAAAGCTCAATTAAGGATCAAAAGTCAATTAGGTCCTTTCATCTGCAACTCTAGGGAGGCCGAGAGAGAGGCAGAAAATATATTACAGAGAAAGTTCCAAACATCTTTCCGTTGGGTTCCTTATGACCCAGTTGGTTTTATTTGTGAAAAGAGATTAAAGAATAAATTATCCCCTTATATACATCACAAGATTCCTGATCTAGAAAAGTATGCCAATCAAGATGAATGGATTGAAGGAACACTTGTTGAGGAAGAAAGTGAAGCTGACAAAATGAATAAAATTATGAAAGATGTTGAGAAGAACTTTGACCTAGAATCTTATGGTCAAGTGCAGGTACCCTACATTGGCACTTCTTCAGCAGCAACTCTACAACAAGCATTACAGGAAAGCAGTTCATCAGTTGCAGCAGAATCAAAGGGCAAAGGAAAAGAACCTGTAATCCAGGTTATTGAAACTTTGGTCATGGCAGAGAAACCACAAACTTCCAAAGCACTTGAACAATCACAGGTTTCTCCCACTCAGATACAGCATCCACAGATTCCAGAGTTACAGACTCCATCAAATGTGGAAATAGGAAATAAAAGGCTAGTTTCAGACACCACTCCTCCAAAAGAAACCTCACAGGTACATCAGGTCAAGAAACAGAAACCAAATCCACCTCCAGATGTGGAAATTATAGATGAAGTATTTGATGATGGAAGGGAAGATAGTCAGAAAACTGGCACAGCAAGTGAAACAAACATAAGCCAGAAAGGGAAAGCTTTACAAAAGCAATTGAGTACTGAAGTATCCTCTTTCAGACCACCAAAGACAGACACAGGGGATATTAAAAGAACCTTCATTAACATTAAAGCAAAGAATGATCCATTGAAAATGAAGGTATATGATCAGTATATGAAGATGGCTCCCCATAATCAAGAAAGGCTAATGTCAGCATTCGACCTTTCACAAGGTAAAATGATGATGAGCCACTTCAAAGCAAAGGTGCCAAAGCCCACTTCAGCAGCTGATTACATCAGAGCAAATTTTGAAGTTTTGGCAAACGATATCCATCCTCTGGACCAGATAGAGCTACACAGACAAACTGGGGAAATGGTCTATTCCACTCTTACCAACAAGGCCATGGCAGCTATAACGCTGCAGGATTCTTTGAATAACACTACTGCACAATTGCAAATTGAGAAGGCCTCTTCACAGGCCAAAGATAATAGAATAAAGTCTTTAGAAGACATAATCATTGGCTTGGGTCATAACCCCAAAGACATTAAAAGTATTGAGGCATTAATAAAGAAAAAATATGATGACATAGCTGCACTGAGGAAGCAGCTAAAATTGCCAGCCTCAAGGCACCCTCAGACCCAAGAAGTTCTAAAAGGGAATTCACAGGAAGAAATAATGGAGTTGCTCCTAAATATGACTGAGCGACTAAGTGAAACGGAGAAGGAATTGGAACGAGCTTTGCAGGAACAGGAAACTATCAGGCAGACATCAACAACAGGTACTACAACAACAGGTCAGCAAACACAGCCATCCCAGGTAAACACTTCCAGTTTGAGTTCTGATGAATTAATAAAACAGATGGAAAGTCTACAACTCAGGGTCACAGAACTCCAAACAACGAAATTGCAATTAGTAAAATTGGAGGAAAAATATGATACATCTAAAAAGACAGTTGCTGATCACACCAGGGAAATAAAAAGATTAGAAAAATTGGTTCAGGCTTTGGAGAAAGATCTTTCATTGGAAAAGCCTTTAAAGGAGATTAATGACATTCTTTGGGGTGATATCATTGAGTTAATAAAAGACATTTGGCCTTCTATTCAAGCTATTTTTGAACAAAATGAGTTGGTTAAAATAGCCCAAGAAGAAATAAACAGAACCAGAAATGAATTAAGAGGCAGGACTGAGCAGGCCAATCAGCTCATTCAATTTTTGAACACCAGGACAAAACAACAGCTTGCAGTATTAGGGATTGAGGACAGAACCGACGCAGTTTTAGAAATAAAGAGAGTTTTCATCAAGAGAACTTTCATGCAGAATTTAGAAAGGAAGTGCACAAATATTTTGGTTGATATCAATATTTTCAGAGAGAAATTCCAAGCTTTGTTGGACTGTGGGTTACCAAGTCCTATGCTCTCAGAGGATCAAATAATGGACTTAGAAACTTATATAAAGAAAATAAAGGATCATGCTCAAAATACAGCTGCTTGTTCTCCTAGTTTACCACAATCAACATTACCAACAGGGAGAAACATCTATGATAGAGTAAGGAATTTATTTCATCTGGAACATGAAATAAGGTATCTGTTTCCTAATGAGCCCACCTTCTACAAACTCACAGAAGCAGATGAAACATTGAGAAAACTCAAAAGGACCATGATACCAGATAATCAATGGTGGAATGAAATGTTGGGAATTCTATAAAAGTTATTTTCAGGATGAGAATTTATCTTTACTATCAAGTAAATGGTAAAAATGAGTACAGATGAAAGAGTATCAGTTACACAGGTTAAAGAGTATCCGTAAAAGACAAAGAGTATCAAAGAAACAAAGAAATTACTCCAAAAGACAGCAACGAACCCTTTTTCAGCACTTACCTCCAGCACATCCACAAAGAAAGGAAACAACACATCAACAGTTACTTATTATGCTATCTACGAGACCATTTGTCTCCTGTTTACTTGTAAATTAATCCTTAGTCACCCAAAATATGGGCTAGGATAGTGTGAGATATTTTCAATTATTTAGTGTATAAATAAACCCTCAAAGAGAGTGTTGAGGGTGGATTCTATTACTCTGTTGTAACATTGAGATTTTCGGAATAAAAGCATTTTGGAGAAATTTATTCGTGGCTTACTGGATGACGATTTGAAGCTCAGGACTTTTTGCAGGATTCATGTGTTGGACTGCAGTTCAATAAGTCTTTCTACCCTTTGTCTTAAGTTTTATATCGGTTTATAATATCATTATGTCCATTTTTGAATAATTTACATAAAGGATTGAATCAGAATTTACTTAATTGTACTCTGATTTCAGATGTGATTGTTCTTAATGTTTTCCTCTAAATTGGTTATAAGCATGAATTCTTAAATGCTCTTGCTTTACTAATTTAAATATTGTTGATTACTATAATAAAGAATTCTTCATTGCTCTTTGTTTGTAGTCATCTCATTTCTTTCTTTTCAACATGGTGAAAGATTCTTAGCTGCCTTTCATCCCTTCAAAATCATCCCATCCACTTTAAATTTCAAGGATTGTTCTCTGTCTAGCTACCTTGCCCTGTAAAGCCATCTTGTGCGTAGAATAGAAATCTGGTAAAGCCATCCTTTGACTCCATAGCCCAATGGACTGAAAACTTTCAACCTTGCCCTTAGTTTGTGGATTCCACCATTTTTCAAACAAACTCTTGGATCTATAACTAGCCTAAAACCTTCTAAGAACAAAGATAAATTATAAAGAGAGAGCCCTCTCTGGATGCAGATTGGCTAGATTCTGCATCTGAAGGTTGGTTTGTGGTTACCTCGGGTATACTTTCCTTTTCTACAACTTCAAGGAAAACCTGAGTGATAACATAGTGGCGACCATACTGGGGACCTGAATCATTTTATTGATACTATTGTTTGATTTATAAGCTATAGACAGAGTCTGAAGATCAGCCAGGAAGCCTTTGAAATTGCTTTTGCTCTGCAATTGCAAAAGTAAATAAAAGCTGCTTCAGTCTATCTCTGATTTAGCTTAAATACTGAACTTTACTTTCAAAATTTGTAATCAGATTCTCTAGTTTAACATATCTTTGAGAAAATTTTAATCATACATCATTATTTCTTGAAGAATTTGTAGAAGTTGTATTTATTCTTTCAATT
Organism: Pinus albicaulis; assembly: GCA_034641835.2. NCBI lineage: Eukaryota > Viridiplantae > Streptophyta > Pinopsida > Pinales > Pinaceae > Pinus > Pinus albicaulis. The sequence goes on along the minus strand of CM076572.1, from coordinate 135,479,135 downwards.
AAAATAAAAAATCCAAAAAACACATAGTCTAGGAAAACTGGCTTTAGAAAGGATTCGACATACCAGGTCAAACCCTGACCCTAATCCACCACCAATATTTGAAAATCCAAATCTGATTCCTAGGATTCTTAGAAGACAAGGAAGTCAAGAAAGTTCTGAAAGAGGAAGTCAGGAAAGTTCAGGAAGTTCTAGACCACTTTCTAGATCTGCATATTGTCCTGTGAAAATTATATATATTGATGACATTCCTTTTGATGCACGATTTGAAACATCTTTGTTTGTGAATTTTTCTGAAACTGAATTATCTAGATTAGTTCCAGATCCATTGTTCTTTGAATATTTGCAATACAGATTTGTTTCACATCATCTTGACAGACAATTACAGAACTCTATTCAATCTGAACAAACCTTTGAAGAAAATTCAAACATCTCTGTAATTACTGAAGTATCTCCAAGTTTAGTTACTTTTTCTCAAGCTTTTCAAACACCTGTCACCCCTTCTACTCCTCCATCTCCTCCTGCCATACCATCAACTCCTGTTACCCCACTATATCTTCCAATGGCCAATCGATACGCCCCTTTACAGATACCAGCCAACCCTCCTGCTTTGCCCCAAGATTATCAGAGTAAGATCACACCTTTTGATGGATCAGGTACTTACACAGCACAACAACACACCAAAAGGATGACTGATTACTTTGAGTTCTATGAAATTGACACTGATAATGTCCGAATGAGAATTTTCGTTCAGAGTCTTACTGGAGAAGTTAGGACGTGGTTTAGGGCCCTTGCCCCAGATAGTATTGCTGATTTACCAGCTTTATATAGGGCATTTTTGAACAGATGGGAGAAAAAGAAGGATCCTCTTCAGATCCTGTCAGAATTCGAAAAATTAAGAAGAAGACCTAATGAAACAGTACAAGATTACATCATTAGATTCAATGAAGCATATAACGCTGTTCCCCAGAACCTTAGACCCCCACCTGACTCTGTATTGGTTAAATTTCCAGACGGTTTTGATTCTGACATTGCTTATTCCCTCAGGGAAAGAGCCCCTCAAACACTAGAGGAAATGCAAAGCATAGTAGTAAGTGTAGAAGCAAATCTGATAGAAAAACGAGCCAGAGCCAGAGCAGAAAGAAGAATGCCTATGAATGAAGAACCTTCAGCTTTTGAAAAGAAGCTGGATGCAATCATTAAAGGTATGGAAATATTAGGAGACAGAGTGGAAAACATTGAAAGAAAATCTTCTACTGACAACCAGAATGTTGCAAGAAACCCAAACTTTAGGAGGAATCTGAACCAAAATATTGGAAAGAATGTCCCTGATCAAAACATTAGGCCACCTTTCCAAGAAAACTTTGTTGAAGGTTCAACTTCTGAAGAACCTACAGAAGATGTAGAAATAAACAATGTAACAGATGACAAAAATGAACCAGAAGTCTTCCTATCCCAAGATGATCAAGAGAATCACATCCTTGAAACATTCCAAACTCATTCAGGTGAGACTTTTGATTTCAAGGAAGGCTATGACACAGCAATTTATGAGGTTCATAAACAGTACAACTTGAGAAGTAGACGGATTGATGTACCAGAGAATAGCAAATAGAAAACTGCCAAAAAAAATGTCAAAGGTAAAGTCAACATTCCCCCTGTACAAAACAGTCCCCAAGTACAAATTTTGTCTAGAATAACTCCCAACCCTTCAAATCCAATAATTGAAGATGTCTCTGACAACCAATCAATCAATAAACAACAATCTACTACATTTCCTCCTGTGGAAAATGAAGAAGAGACAGTAGAAGTTAGTTCAGGTACCTCTTCAAAACAGAACTTTATTCATGAAAAAGAGAAAAACATTGAAGATCCAAAAAACAGAGAAAATCCAACTGTGCAAAACACTAAAACTCAAACAGAAAAACCCTTCAATCTAGAGGCTGAAATAAGCAAACTTAAGATAGCTGTTCCTTTATCAGAATTGGCTAAACATGATGTCTATAGGAGTCAGATTACCAAGTCCCTAAACATTAACATTACTGGATTGGATGATTCAGTAAACATTCTTGAGGATCAACCCAAACTTCTTTTTGGCCCTGAGGTTAATGGCAAACCAGAAAGTGGAGGAACTCCTCCATTTTATGTAAGCCTGAATGTTCATGACAAGATACTCCATAATGCAATGCTGGATTCTGGAGCATCTCATAATTTGATGCCAAAAGCAGTAATAGAAAGATTGAATCTAGATATTACCAGACCGTACAAAGATTTGTTTTCATTTGATTCTAGTCAGGTAAAATGTTTAGGTTTGATTAAAGATCTGTGTGTTACTTTGGTACAATACCCTGCTAAGTCTGTTTTAATGGACATAGTAGTTGCTGATATTCCACCTAAATATGGTATGTTATTGTCTAGATCTTGGGGTGCTAAAATTGGAGGATCTATTCAACTAGACATGTCATATGCAACTATTTCAGTATTTGGTCAGCCTAAAAGATTATATAGAGAAACCTTGATGAAGTACTTAGTGAGTAGTCATGAGAAGCCTGAAAACTTCCCTGTTTACTCTATACATTCTGATATGGATTCTTTTATTTTATACAATGCTGAGTTAGATCTCCCTACTGAAATAGAAGCTCCAGAATTGGAAATCATAAACAAAACCACTGTTAAAATTGAAGAAATCTCTGAAAACAAAGAAACACCAGATGATCAAGAAATACCTGAAGAAACTAAACAACTAGCTCCTGTCAAGAAACACGTTAAAACAATTGATGAAGATTATGAACATGAAATTCTATGGCATTTAGAGTTTGATGGCTCAGTAAACAAACTAGGGGCAGGAGCTGGGATTTGGTTACATAATGTTGAAAATAATCATGCAGAGGGTCATGCTTATAGGTTGAATTTCAAATGCACCAACAACATGGCAGAGTACGAAGCTCTTTTATTAGGGCTTAAACATGCCAAGAAGTTAGGAGCTATTAGGGTATCAATCATAGGAGATTCCGAACTAATTATTCAACAGATTATAGGAGAATGTTCAACAAAAGACATGAGACTGAAACAATACAGAGAGACAGTTGTGGAAATTCTCAACACATTTCTACAAGCTCAACTTGCCAAGATTCCCAGGAAACAAAATTTGCATGCTCACAGCCTCGCCATGTTTTCTAGTACATGCAAGTTACCTTTTGACCCTAATCATCAGTTTTCAGCTGAAATCAGACATAGGCCTGCAATACCAGACAATCTTTTGAATTGGCAAGTATTTGTGAATAACAATCAAATCAATAACTTTTTGACACTTCAAAATGAGTTTTCTAACTGTAATATAGATGAAGACATAACTATTGATGAATTTGATCAAGAAAAAAAACAAAAAATAGAAATTTCAAAAGAAAATGCAATTCATATGCTGCACCCGATCACATTCACTGAAAAAGACATGCAAAATTTGAAACACATGGAATTTGATGAGATCATAGAAGATGAAACAGAAATCATCAATTTAAAAGATAATCAATTACCCAAAGGATTAACTCCGTTGGAAGATCTGTTTGACTCAAATGATATTCCATTTAGACCTAAGATGGAACCTGTGAAGGCTGATATGGAAGAGTGCAACTTAGGAACCCCAGAAAATCCCAAAATGGTCAAGTTGTCCAAATCTCTTCCAAAATATCAAAAGGCCAAGTATGTTGAACTATTGAAAGAATTCCAGGACGTTTTTGCCTGGAGTTATGAAGACCTCAAATCTTATGATACTTCCATCATTCAACACACTATACCTTTGAAACCAAACCAGAAACCTTTTAAACAAAAGCTTAGAAGAATAAATCCTGTTTTATTACCCTCAATTGAAAATGAAATCAAAAGGATGTTTGAAGCAGGGATTATAGCTCCTATCAGATTCTCAGAATGGGTTTCCAACTTGGTGCCAACAAGAAAAAAGACAGGAGAAATTAGATTGTGTGTCGACTTAAGAAATTTGAATAAAGTTTCTTTAAAAGACAACTATCCTCTGCCGAAAATGGACGACATTCTGCAAAGGGTAGTAGGATCTTCGAGAATATCGCTACTGGATGGATTCTCAGGGTACAACCAGATCCTGGTTCATCATGATGATCAGGATAAAACAACATTTACAACACCATGGGGTACGTTTAAATATGTCAAAATGCCATTTGGGCTCAAGAATGCAGGAGCTACATTTCAAAGAGCAATGGATATTGCTTTTGCTAAAGAGATACATGATTTTCTGGTAATTTACCTAGATGATTTGACTGTGTTTTCTAAAACAGATCAAGAACATTTAGATCACTTAAGGCAAGTATTTATAAAGTGCAGAAAATATGGAATTTCTTTGAACCCTAAGAAGTCATTGTTTGGTTTGGAAGAAGGAAAGCTCTTAGGGCACATTATTTCTAAAGATGGCATTAGGATTGATCCAGAAAGAATTCAAGCAATTTTGCAAATACCCCACCCTAGAAACATAAAAGAGTTGCAAGCATTTGTAGGAAAGATTAATTTCTTAAGAAGGTTTATTTCTAGTCTAGCAGAGTTACTTAGATTACTAACTAACATGTTGAGAAAAGATTCAAGCATTGACTGGACTGTAGAAGCCAAACAATCATTCGAGGAAATTAAAATGGCTTTAACAAGGACACCAGTTCTGACCAGTGCTAAATTTGATAGGGACTTTATTATTTTTTCATTTGCTTCTGAACATACTGTTGCAGCTGTTTTACTTCAAAAAGATGACCAAGGGTGTGAAAAGCCAATAGCATTTTTTAGTAAAGCACTGAGGGATGCATCTCTAAAATACAATATTATGGAAAAACAAGCTTTTGCATTGGTAAAAGCAATCAAAGATTTCAGAGTTTACATATTATATTCTCATGTGATAGCATATGTGCCTAATGCAGTAGTTAAAGATATTTTGACTCAAGATGGCATTGAAGGTAAATGAGGTAAGTGGATAGCTACCATTTTAGAATATGATATTGAGATTAAGCCAACAAAACTGATAAAAGGCCAAGGTTTAGCACAACTCATGACAGAAACTAATTGCCAAGCCTTAGACATCAATGAACTGGATAACGAGCAGGAGATGGCGACTCCACAGATCAGTCAAGCTTTCTTAGATTCACCCTGGTACACTGATATAATTCATGTTTTATTAAACCTGCAAGCTCCTCCAGGGTTGTCCAGAACCAAAAGAAGATTTTTAAAAAAGACATCTTTGAAATATTGTATTTTAGATAGCACTTTATTTTGGAAAAATCATGAAGGAATCTTGTTGAATTGTCTCTTAAAAGATGAAGCTGATAAAGTACTTAATGAATTTCATGTAGGGGATTGTGGAGGACATCTCTACTGGAAATCAACTGCAGACAAAATCTTAAGGGCTGGTTTTTACTGGCCAACTTTATTTTCTGATGTTAAGAAATTTGTAACAACTTGTCATAAATGTCAGATATTTGAGGGTAAAAGAAAGTTGTTACCTCTGCCTTTAAAACCAATTTCCACAGAAAAACCTTTTCAACAATGGGGGTTAGATTTTATTGGAGAAATTCATCCCCCTTCTTCAGGGCAACACAGATGGATTTTAACTGCCACAGACTACTTCACTAAATGGATTGAAGCCATCCCATGTAGACAGTCCAATGATTCTGTGATTATCGGGTTTTTAGAAACCAACATACTTTCATGATTTGGCTGTCCAGAAAAGATTATAACAGACAATGCTGCTGCATTTAAATCAAATAAAATGATTAGTTTCTGCCATAAATATCATATTACTTTAGGCCATTCAACAGCCTATTACCCCCAGGGTAATGGACTAGCAGAATCTTCTAATAAAAGCCTGATTAATATCATTAAGAAATTGTTGGAAGAAAACAAAAAGAATTGGCACAAGAAACTGACCAATGCATTGTGGGCAGACAGACTTACAACTAAGAAATCTATTGGGACTAGTCCATATGAGTTTAGTTTATGGCATTGAAGCAAGATTCCCATCATCTTTAGGAATTCCTGTTATGAAATTACTTCGGGAGGCTCAAGTGGAGCCAAATGACATTCAAAGAAGAATTAATCAAACAATTCATCCGCAACAAACCAGGGAAGAGGTATACCAAATATCACAAGTCTTGCAGGAAAAGTTAAAGAAAATGTTTGATAAAAGGACTAAAGCAGAAGATTTTCAACTAGGTGATAAAGTCCTAAGATGGGATTCTAGAAGAGAAGAAAAAGGGAAACATGGAAAGTTTGATTTCTTGTGGAAAGGGCCTTATATCATTCATGCCTTGCGGGGAAACAACACTTAATTTTTGAAGGAGTTGGACAATTCAGAAGTTGAAGAAGGACCAGTACAATGGTCGAATGCTCAAGCATTATTTTGATCCAATTTACTAGAGTGTTTTAATGTTTCTAACTTGTACATAATATATTGTTTTTTTGTTTGTTTTGTTTTTCTAATGCGAGCTTTGGATTGGATGGTGACTTCTTGGAATTGAAGCCCGAAGTGAAGGCCCTAAGTTCCAAAAGTTTCTACTGTCATATGTAAAATAAAGCTACCGAGAGAAGAGAAGATTTCATACTTTCAGTTTGAAGACATTTTGAGGCATCTGACCTAGCTTGTTCTTGACTTTTCACAAGGAAAAGCCATCCCCAAGTGGAGCAGGTGTTAGTCTCCTATACCAATAGGTTTCATCTTTCATGATTGTCTTGATTGAACTATGGAATATGTTCAAACCTTCTTTCCTTAACAAAGGTGTTCCATATTCTTGAAAAACCAAAAAAATCAAAAAAATTTAAAAAAAATGTAAAGAGGGTATACCCTAAAAGAAAGATCAAAGGGTAAAAAGAATAAAATGGTCAAAAAAAAGAGGAAAAAATGAACCCCAAGCAAAAATAGACCAAAGAAAGTGTGCAAATTCAAATGCCACTACTATTTCATTTTTGTAATAAAATAATTGTGTGCGGCTTGTTCAACTTTTGCCACAATTCATGAATAAGTCAAACTCGTTTAAACTTGGCTTAATCATATTTCAATTTCATGTTATAGATTAGAGAATAAATATCTAGCCAAACAGCTTTTAATCTTGGTAGATAAGTAGATAGGAAGAGTTAATAAAAGGTGCTCAACGGCTTAATCTGAGCCCTTGGATGTAATAAGGGTAGAATTAGATAGATTTGCCTTGTAAAAAAGAAAAAAGATTGATAAGGGTTTGCAAGTCTAAATGCACCCTAATAAAGAAGAGAAAATGGTAGTGTTAAGTAGATAGGGTAGGTAGATGGTGCTGCAAAGTGTTATCTGATGAATGATGCTCGCTACATGTTTTTTGATCCTTTACTTTCATCACAAGTAATAAAGCAGAAAATACACTCTGGAAAATCACAGAGAAAGCAAAGTCAAAATTCATTAACCCTCCCTTATCACTTTTCCCCTCAAAATTTTTACTAATTTTCCCCCAAAGTACTAAGGTATTTGGAGATCAAAGGGGCTCAAGGCATTTCCTTGACTTTCGGAGGGACCGGACCCTCGGCCTAATGATCAAAAAGACCTAAGTACTTGAGATAATTCATCATTATAATCATTCACCTTTAACTTTATCCTAAGTAAAATCCCTATTTTACTTAGGGAAATCATGCAAAATTCCATAAAAAACCCTCAAGATAACTTGCTATTCTAAGTTTAAGTGTTGAAGATAAAATATTGCAATTTACTTCGAAGTTATCACTTTCTTAGATGTGCAAAGTGTTTTGAGTTCCCTTTGTCCCTTTGCCATATTAATGTTTAACTTTATTTTACTAAATCCCTAGTGAAAAACCCTATCCTATGTATATAATTCATTTTTTTATATATACCCCAAAAAACCCCTTTATTATAATGTTTTGACCAAAGTATTTACCTCCCTAATATTCATTAAAAACCCGCTTCTACAAGCCCTTTGGTTAAAATATAGCGTTATACATTAATCCCGCCCTTATGGTAATTAAATAATGTTTATTTGTTACCATATAATAAAACATATATATATAAAAACTTTAAACATGCGATATGTATGTTTAAACACAAAAAATATGAATAAAACTAAAGTTTTAATTCCAAATAAAAACTTCGGTAAAACCCCGTGCCAACGTGGCTCATCCACCTGGCATCTAACGCGACCTTTTACTACCCGCGCCCAACAAAACCCCCGCCACAACTCCCTTTTTTTCTATATAAGCACGGGATTAGTCAATTATCCGAATTAACTAATAACCTTACCCTCCACCTATTAGATGCCTCCCCGGGGTGATTAAATTAAACTTTAAATATTTTATAACCCGACGGGCCCACACCGAAACCTCCCACTTATTCCCCCCATCGCTTCAACCGTCGGATCAACCCCTCCGCGGATCAACGATCCACGTAAACCCCGCTACCCATCCTTTGTGAGAACTTTAACGAGCGGGGAACGAGTGGTATTTCAAACAGCTCACCTTCCACGTGGCGATCACTTTGTGGAATCGTCGCCCTCCCGATTAATACCACCCTCGACCAAAAGCGGTGCGGGGACTTACCGCTTACCGCTCACCGCCCGACCTTGCATACGTCGGCCGTACGTCGATGACGTCACTCCTTGGAAAAAATAAAAAACCCTTTTAACTTGTAAATAAAGCCATTTTTCCGTGTTTTTTCTCGTTATTTTCGTTATTTGAAAACGACGGTGCTTCTCGTCGCGATTTTCGAATTTCCACCGTAATTGATCGATTCACTCCAAGATTCCGCCGCGCCCGTGTTCAAGTACGAGTCCCGCCATCACCGTTACCGTTAAAGAACCGACCCTCCTTCTAAAAACAATGTATTTATCCTTTTCCGCCCCGACCGCAAGTAAAACTCAGCTCTCTTTATTTTTCGCCGAAATAGTGATTAAAAAATCATCACCGAGTCTTCCCCGCAGGTTTTTAAACTCGTGTAATTGTTCCCCGGACCAACAAATTGTGCCAATTTCCTTCATTTTAGAAATCCCGCCCGCACTCGTAAGGAAAACCAAAAACCTCCATTTTGAATCCACAAGAACCAAAATGGAGGCTCCCGCACGACGTTGAATATCACTCCACCGAATGCTCCTCACCGTGAATTGGACTATTTACCTTTGATAGATGAAGATTTCCAAAATTAAAGACTTGCATTTTGATGAAAGTCCCCTATTGAGTTATTGTCGCTGCAGAGACGAATACTCAAAGGGGCAAGATATTATAGGGTTGTGGGAATCCAATCTCCCAAGGTATCTCATCCCTTCAGTCATTTATTTCCCAGAAATCATCCATTATTGCCATTCAAACTATGATCCCACTCAAAGAGCTGTAATAGCTCCTGATCAAAGTGTTCTGTTTCCCATTACTCCCCAGGCTATCAATGCCATGTTACACTTTGAACCAGACCAAGAACTAGCACCATTGTCCATGGAAGAATTGATTGAGAAGACCAGGCAATTAACCCCGGAAAAGCTAAAATCCATGTGTCAGAATTTCATGTTGCCTGAGCATCAGCCAAAAGGGTCTCCCCCCTATGGTTTTTATTATTTCAATACATTGGGAAGGCTCATTGTAAATATGATATCTTTTGTCTTGGGATTCAACACCAGTGAATATGTGGATGAGATAACCTTGGTTTTGCTATCCATTTTTACTCCTGGGCAACCTCCTGAGATTAAATATGACTTCGCCTCCTTCATAGCCAACAAGATCCATGATCAATTCATGAGGCTAGATGATGAAAAAGTTTTTAAATATTCCTCAGTCATCTATCATCTCATTATCTATTATCATTCAGACAAGTTCCCTTTCCCTGTTCAAAAACTTGATGCCAAGGGAAAACCCAGGTCAGTCATATTTTGGTCTCCCATAATTCATTATTCCTCTGATTCCCCCTATTCCTACACTGAATTCATTGATCAGTTTGTATATCCTGCAACAACTTTGTTAACGGGAATCTCTCCCCCAAGGCTCAGTAATGAAATAAAAAAGACCTTGCAACTTTCAAGGACTTATAAAGTTGGGGATTGGTATTTGTATCAAAACCATACAGTCATCAGGATTTATGGATGTGAATTACATCCATTCAGGTTACCAAGATATGTGCCCATGAGGATTTTTTCCTTGGAATACTTCAGGCAAATGAACAATTCAGATGTGATCCATTTTTGTAATGTAAAGAAGAAAGCTCAATTAAGGATCAAAAGTCAATTAGGTCCTTTCATCTGCAACTCTAGGGAGGCCGAGAGAGAGGCAGAAAATATATTACAAAGAAAGTTCCAAACATCTTTCCATTGGGTTCCTTATGACCCATTTGGTTTTATTTGTGAAAAGAGATTAAAGAATAAATCATCCCCTTATATACACCACAAGATCCCTGATCTAGAACAATATGACAATCAAGATGAATGGGTTGAAGGAACACTTGTTGAGGAAGAAAGTGAAGCTGACAAAATGAATAAAATTATGAAAGATGTTGAGAAGAACTTTGACCTAGAATCTTATGGTCAAGTGCAGGTACCCTACATTGGCACTTCTTCAGCAGCAACTCTACAGCACACATTACAGGAAAGCAGTCCATCAGTTGCAGCAGAATCAAAGGGCAAAGGAAAGGAACCTGCAATCTAGGTCATTGAAACTTTGGTCATGGCGGAGAAACCACAAACTTCCAAAGCACCTGAACAATCACAGGTTTCTCCCACACAGGAAAAGCACGCACAAGTTCCAGAGTTGAAAACTCCATTAAATGTGGAAATAGGAAAGAAGAGGCAGGTTCCAGATACCACACCTCCAAAAGGGACCTCACAGGTACATCAAACTAAAAAACACAAATCAGATCCACTTCCAGATGTGGAAATCATAGATGAAGTGTTTGATGATGGAAGGGAAGACAGTCAACTAACTGGCACAGTTAGTGAAACAAACACAGGACAGAAAGGAAAAGCTTTACAAAAGAAATTAAGTACTGAGGTATCCTCTTTCAGACCACCAAAGACAGACAGAGGGGATATTAAAAGAACCTTCATTAATATTAAAGCAAAGAATGATCCATTAAAAATGAAGGTATATGATCAATATATGAAAATGGCTCCCCATAATCAAGAAAGGCTAATGTCAGCATTTGACATGTCACAAGGCAAAATGATAATGAGTCACTTCAAGTCAAAGGTGCCAAAACCCATTACTGCAGCTGACTACATTAGGACAAATTTTGAGGTTCTGGCAAAGGATATTCATCCTCTGGACCAGATAGAGCTACACAGACAAACTGGGGAAATGGTCTATTCCACTCTTACCAATAAGGCCATGGCAGCTATAACGCTGCAAGATTCTTTGAATAACACAACTGCACAATTGCAAATTGAGAAGGCCTCTTCACAGGCCAAAGATAATAGAATAAAGTCTTTAGAAGACATAATCATTGGTTTGGGTCACAACCCCAAAGACATTAAAAGTATTGAGGCATTAATAAAGAAGAAAAATGATGACATAGCTGCACTGAGAAAGCAGCTAAAATTGCCAGCATCAAGGCACCCTCAGACCCAAGAAGTTCTAAAGGGGAATTCACAGGAAGAAATAATGGAGTTGCTCCTAAATATGACTGAGCGACTAAGTGAAACGGAGAAGGAATTGGAACAAGCTTTGCAGGAACAGGAAACTATCAGGCAGACATCAACAACAGGTACTACAACAACAGGTCAGCAAACACAGCCATCCCAGGTAAACACTTCTGGTTTGAGTTCTGATGAATTAATTAAACAGATGGAAAGTCTACAACTAAGGGTCACAGAACTCCAAACAACGAAATTGCAATTAGTAAAATTGGAGGAAAAATATGATACATCTAAAAAGACAGTTGCTGATAACACCAGGGAAATAAAAAGGTTAGAAAAATTGGTTCAAGCTTTGGAAAAAGATCTTTCATTGGAAAAGCCTTTAAAGGAAATAAATGACATTCTTTGGGGTAACATCATTGAGTTAATAAAGGGTATTTGGCCCTCTATTCAAGCTATTTTTGAACAAAATGAGTTGGTTAAAATAGCCCAAGAAGAAATAAACAGAACCAGAAATGAATTAAGAGGCAGGCCTGAGCAGGCCAATCAACTTATTCAATTTTTGAACACCCGGACAAAGCAACAGCTTGTAGTGTTAGGAATTGATGACAGGACCGACACAGTTTTGGAAATAAAGAGAGTTTTCATCAAGAGAACTTTCATGCAGAATTTAGAAAGGAAGTGCACAGATATTTTGGTTGATATCAATATTTTCGGAGAGAAATTTCAAGCTTTGTTGGACAGTGGGTTACCAAGTCCTATGCTCTCAGAGGATGAAATAATGGACTTAGAAACCTATGTAAAGAAAATAAATGCTCATGCTCAAAATACAGCTGCTTGTTCTCCTAGTTTACCACAATCAACATTACCAACAGGGAGAAATATCTATGATAGAGTGAGGAATTTATTTCATTTGGAACATGAGATAAAGTATCTATTTCCTAATGAGCCCACCTTTTACAAACTCACAGAAGCAGATGAGACTTTAAGAAAACTCAAAAGGACTGTGATACCAGATGATTCATGGTGGAGAGACTTATTAGAAATTCTATAAAAGTTATTTTCAGGATGAGGATTTATCTTTACTATCAGGTAAATGGTAAAAATGAGTACAGATGAAAGAGTATCAGTTACACAGGTTAAAGAGTATCTGTAAAGACAAAGAGTACCAAACAAGCAAAGAAATTACTCCAGAAGACAGCAATAAGCTCTTTTTCAGCACTTGCCTCCAACACATCCATAAAGAAAGGAAACAGCACATCAGCAGTTACTTATTATTCTATCTACGAGACCAGTTGTCTCCTGTTTACTTGTAAATTAATCCTTAGTCACCCCAAAATATGGGCATCAACAGTTACTTATTATGCTATCTACGAGACCATTTGTCTCCTGTTTACTTGTAAATTAATCCTTAGTCACCCCAAAATATGGGCTAGGATAGTGTGAGATATTTTCAATTATTTAGTGTATAAATAAACCCTCAAAGAGAGTGTTGAGGGTGGATTCTATTACTCTGTTGTAACATTGAGATTTTCAGAATAAAAGCATTTTGGAGAAATTTATTCGTGGCTTACTGGATGACGATTTAAAGTACTAGACTTTTTGCAGGATTCATGTGTTGGACTGCAGTTCAATAAGTCTTTCTACCCTTTGTCTTAAGTTTTATATCAGTTTATAATATCATTATGTCCATTTCTGAATAATTTACATAAAGGATTGAATCGGAATTTACTTAATTGTACTATGATTTCAGATGTGATTGTTCTTAATGTTTTCCTCTAAATTGGTTATAAGCATGAATTCTTAAATGCTCTTGCTTTGCTAATTTAAACATTGTGGATTACTGTAATAAAGAATTCTTCATTGCTCTTTGTTTGTAGTCATCTCACTTCTTTCTTTTGAACATGGTGAAATATTCTTAGCTGTCTTTCATCCCTTCAAAATCATCCCATCCACTTTAAATTTTAAGGATTGTTCTCTGTCTAGCTATCTTGCCCTGTAAAGCCATCTTGTGCGTAGAATAGAAATCCAGTAAAGCCATCCTTTGACTCCATAGCCCAATGGACTGAAAACTTTCAACCTTGCCCTTAGTTTGTGGATTCCACCATTTTTCAAACAAACTCTTGGATCTATAGCTAGCCTAAAACCTTCTAAGAACAAAGATAAATTATAAAGAGAGAGCCCTCTCTGGATGCAGATTGGCTAGATTCTGCATCTGAAGGTTGGTTTGTGGTTACCTCGGGTATACTTTCCTTTTCTTACAACTTCAAGGAAAACCTGAGTGATAACAGGAGGATTGAGGGAGGCTTGATCAAACCGATGGTTGTAACCCTCCATTCAATATAATAGAACTGCCTCTATTTTTTCCACTTGGTGTCTTTTTATTGCATCTATTAAGTTATTTGTTAGAGATACATGTTATAAGTGGCTTAGACTTGTATTGTTTCATGTTTGATTATATGCTTGTGTTTGATTGTTTATTGTGATAACATTGTGAAGATAACTAGTTTCGTTGTTCCCTTTCAGGATTCAAACTTGGAGCTGGTGAGGTGAACATCCACCACACTGCATTGAGCTCTCCAAAATATCGACACTACAAATTCAGGTCAATCCTTCTCTATTTCATATCATCAATCAAATACTTGTATG